>CM055909.1:15080615-15611318 GCA_029582155.1 Panopea generosa
TTACTATTAATGAATATTACTAGCGATATGTCAACAGCTTTGTATTATAGGTTTACTATTAATGAATATTACTAGTGATATGTCAACAGCTTTGTATTATAGGTTTACTATTAATGAATATTACTAGTGATATGTCAACAGCTTTGTATTAAAGGTTTACTATTAATGAATATTACTAGTGATATGTCAACAGCTTTGTATTATAGGTTTACTATTAATGAATATTACTAGCGATATGTCAACAGCTTTGTATTATAGGTTTACTATTAATGAATATTACTAGCGATATGTCAACAGCTTTGTATTATAGGTTTACTATTAATGAATATTACTAGTGATATGTCAACAGCTTTGTATTATAGGTTTACTATTAATGAATATTACTAGCGATATGTCAACAGCTTTGTATTATAGGTTTACTGTTAATGAATATTACTAGTGATATGTCAACAGCTTTGTATTATAGGTTTACTATTAATGAATATTACTAGTGATATGTCAACAGCTTTGTATCGATATGTTAACAGCTTTGTATTATAGGTTTACTATTAATGAATATTACTAGCGATATGTCAACAGCTTTGTATTATAGGTTTACTATTAATGAATATACTATTAATGAATATTACTAGTGATATGTCAACAGCTTTGTATTATAGGTTTACTATTAATGAATATTACTAGCGATATGTCAACAGCTTTGTATTATAGGTTTACTATTAATGAATATTACTAGTGATATGTCAACAGCTTTGTATTATAGGTTTACTATTAATGAATATTACTAGTGATATGTCAACAGCTTTGTATTATAGGTTTACTATTAATGAATATTACTAGTGATATGTCAACAGCTTTGTATTATAGGTTTACTATTAATGAATATTACTAGTGATATGTTAACAGCTTTGTATTATAGGTTTACTATTAATGAATATTACTAGCGATATGTTAACAGCTTTGTATTATAGGTTTACTATTAATGAATATTACTAGTGATATGTCAACAGCTTTGTATTATAGGTTTACTATTAATGAATATTACTAGTGATATGTTAACAGCTTTGTATTATAGGTTTACTATTAATGAATATTACTAGTGATATGTCAACAGCTTTGTATTATAGGTTTACTATTAATGAATATTACTAGCGATATGTTAACAGCTTTGTATTATAGATTTACGAACTTCCGAAAAACAAACCTTAAAAAAATATTGATATGGTTGTAATAATATGTGTGTGTGTGTATATAATGTTTATGTATGTGTATTCTATGATAAATATGTCAGTGCTGTAAATTACACATGCAAAATGTTGTAAATATTTGATGTGAATAAAAACATATTATTGAAAAAAATTTAAAAAAAAATTCTATTTCCATGGAAACAATTAGCCAAAATTAAAAAGTCTCCATTTCAGGAGCACAACTCCAAAACCTAGTGGTCTTGTAGTGCTTTTTGCTGTAAGTCTGTTTTCATTTTCAAGTTTCAGAACTCAAAACACCTGAGCAAAATACCCCATAGTGAGCATATTAACAAGTACATCAGTCCTTGTTTGATGCCATTTGCCTAGTTTTTGACCATTCATTGATAAATTACTTCTTCATAGTCCCACATTATGGGAAAGCCACATAGTCAACACATTAGATTCCACAGATTCTCTCGTGTGTCTATTAAAACTCCATCTCAGTCCAGAATTTTCTCTCTTATTTTTCTCATTTTGTTTAACATCATTATCCAATGATTATGTAATCTCTCTGAGATGATTTGGTTTTCAATTTGTCACATCTTCACTGCTGATTCATCATAATGTTGCTTGAGTTTCCATGTGAGAAAACATTTTGTTTTGGTTTAGTAGTTTAAACACTGCAAAAATCTTTAAAAGTTAGAAATTCATGTTCGCATTGATGAATATCTGGATTTATTATTTCATAAAGGACGAGAAATTCTCGACAATATATTTGATTACATTTCTGCTGCTTGTTAGTTTTCATTCAATTACATTTTCTCCCTGTAATGACATTTATTATAGAAATGATTTATTAATGAATCCTCCACAAGACAAATGAAATATTATTGTTAAATTGCTTTAACTGAGTCTCTTTTCTATAAATCAGGGTACATTTTTCAGCCATTGCTCTAATACAGTTGGATTGCATGGTCAGTCCAGTGTAGAGCATGATCCACATGAACTTATGGTAGGCATAGAGTTGTAGGTTTGATCCTCTGTCATGGCTATGTGTGGTGTCCTTGAGCAAGGCACTTTTTATGCAAAGCTTAGTACTGGTTCTATCCAGGGAGACTTTATGTTTGATTTGTATAAGTTGTAATAACTTGTCTCACAATCGAAGTGAAATAAATTAGTTTAAACTAATACATTTATAGTAATATAGTTTTGTGGTGTGGGGGTTGGATATGTCTTTTTTAGTTATTTAAATTAACAGCAAACAGTTCACCTAATCCTAGAGTCCATAAGGCAGTTAAACAGTACTTGACTACAAGAATCTTACATGGGTTTGAGGTTCAGAGAGAAAATTCTGACCCGAGAGATAACTGTTTTGAGAACAGTTATTCGAAGGAACGGAATTTTTTATCTGAACTGAAAAAGCCATGTTAGATTATTTTTCTTGCATACCAAACACATTTAATACTTATCTTAAGTTATATAATTATTATATTTTTACCACGATGGCTTTTAAGACAAATTAGATATAGTATGTCATAAATTGTGTTTCAATATGTCTCATCATAAATTGTTCCAATGTCACAGCAGGGTGTAATGAGCACGTGGAGTGGGTGAAGAATGAAAAAGTTTGTACCCGGTTAAAAATTCACAGAAATCCTAGTCTGGTATGCAAGAAACATTTTATCTCTGCCAGTCAACAACTACTTTCCCAAGTATTCAGAATCTTGACTGTAAAACAAAGTTCATGACAGGGATTTGAACTCAAAACTCTGGATTGACAGTCAAGACTGATTACCAACTGAGCTAGACCCTGCTATGTTTTGTTTGTGTCCGCAAGTAACTGAAATCTCTCTCGCTTGAATCAGCATTCAGAGACGAATGATAATGAGACACAATGTCTTATATTAATCATCACGGAGACTGTTGTCGGTCGGGGATTCAAACTCACAACCCCTAGATTGATAGCCAGACGCACTACCAACTGAGCTAATCTGGCTCATCTCGTACAACAAAATACTACCAGGTTATTCAAGGAGAGTTATGTGACATGTCAAGTTTGAAAACATGATCTTAAATATTGAATTATTTTTGTTAATATTTTCAGGAAGACGTCTGACATTAATGGTAGAACCTATGTTCCATTTCTGTCTGTGGACATGAAGGAAAAGTTTGCGTTTCCTGTTACCTTTAGGTAGAGCAAATTTCATAAAATCACATCTTAGATTTTTTTCTGTGCGAATTTTCATTTTGTTAGGTGAGCAAAACCATAATTTTATAGAGGCCTTAAATTGGTTTGGAAGAGAGCATGTGTGTGTATGGGGAGAGGGTGTGTGTGTGTGGGGATAGGGTGTGTGTGTGTATATGGGGATAGGATGTGTGTGTATATGGGGATAGGAGCAGTGTGTGTGTGTGTCAGATTTGTTCATATTTGGCATAAATTATCCCTATGTGTAGGGGTTTGATTGCAGATAAGAATTTAGGGGCTAAAATTTATAGGGACCCTGTAAGGGGACTTAGAATTTTACATAGGGATACTATGGGAAAACAGAAAATTCTCTTTTTCTTTCATCTGTTCTGAAACCACTAGGCCAGTTAAACTGAAGCTTCACATGGGTGTTTCTATTGCATAGGAGACTATACCGAAGATTTTTTTTTTTTCGATCTGAAATTCAAGATGGGCGCCATTACTAAAAATAGTCCAAAACTTATTAAACAGATTTTCAAAATGTTTATGTAGTAATGATGACCAACTATAGCTCTGTTAGATTTGTTCAAATGTTGTCCCTAGGGTTAAAAATGACCCTGCCCCGATAGTTCAATTAGGCGACACATGTCAATATAATATATATATATTTTTTTTTTAAATGGAAATGATTTTGCCTATATTTCTATATTTTCATTAAAGCATTGTTAGGTGAAGGAGGTTAAGATTTGTAAAAGTGACTGGGTTCCTACGTCTTAAGGGGTCAGGAGGGGCCCCAAAATGGTAGAATTTGGGAATTAGTAAAATTGTTTTCTTAAGAACCGGTATGTCAGATTTGTGCATATTTGATATAAATTATCCATAAGTGTAGGGGTTTGATTGCAGATAAGAATTTAGGGGCTAAAATATATAGAGGCCCTGTAAGGGGACTTAGATTTTACATAGGGATACTGTGGGAAAACAGAAAATTCTCTTTTTTTTTCATTTATTCTGAAACCACTAGGCCAATTAAATTGCAACTTCACATGGATGTTTCTATTGCATAGGAGTCTATACAAAAGATTTATTTTTTCTATCTAAAATTCAAGATGGCCGATGTTCATAGAAGAATTTCAAAAAGTGCTATGGCCACTATGAGTCAGATGAGCGTTCTCAGGCCCTCTTGGGCGTCTTGTTATGATATTGATTTGGTTCAGGTTCCCTAGTTACTATCAGGCCTTCTAAAATTGCCGGTTTTTCGGTTTTCGGACCGATTTCTGAAGTGCAAAACCGGTTTTAGTTTCAAAGTTTAATAAAAAATCGGTCCAGATATTTTCAAAGTTTAATAAAAAATCGGTCCAGATATTTTCTATCGGTCGTATAAAATCTCATAAATTGCTCTTACCATGCCATACTGACCTGTGAAATATGCCTTGCGGCAATAGTAACTTACTATGGTTAAGCAATCCCATTATGCAATGTTCATAATAGCCGACTTTACATCAAGTATTAAAACTGTGTACACAATTATGAGTTATAAACAGATTACAACAACCCTACCAGAGCAAGTATCAGTATAGTTAAGTTCACACTAACAATGAATACAGAAGTTAAAAGATTTATCAACATTTATGAAAAAATATATGGCATTTAAAATATCTGAGGCGAACTTCTTAGTAAAATTTCATGTAAGTTGATTTGTAAGAGTCTTCATGTAAATGTGTATACTTTATACAGTGATAAAAATGGGAAGCTGGCTCTGTCTCCCAAACAAAAACAGAAGGGTCCAAAATGGGTGAGGCCGGAGGAATTCTGCGATGCCCCGCAGATGATCTATGCAGTATCCAGCTTCAGCATCAGACAGGTGGGTTGTTTGCTAACTAGTTGTTGTTGATGCCTTGTATAAAATGTAGTGGAACATTTTTTCTGCCCTTTCCACAAGGAGAATAATGAAAGGACATTAAGTGTTATCCCTATCTTCTGTTCATCCATTCGTGCATGCATGACTGCTTGCATTCGGCAAATTGGTTTTCAATGAATAACTTTTGAAAGAGTCAATTAACTTCTTAACCCTTTACTCCATAGATACGCATTTTTCCGCACCAATCACAGAAGGCCTTTGAAAACAGTGCAGGAAGAGTTCAGATTGCTCGTTACGAGCAATCTGAACACTTCCTGCACTGTTTTTAACTCTGTCAGTTAATATAAAAATAAGTCACACAATAATTCAATAGTCTTCTATATTAGAGGTGTCAAAAGGCGTCTATATTAGAGGTGTCAAGAGTCTTCTATATTAGAGGTGTCAAAAGGCGTCTATATTAGGTGTCCAAAGGCGTCTATTTTAGGTGTCCAAAGGCGTCTATATTAGGTGTCCAAAGGCGTCTTTATGAAGTAAAGGGTTAAAGGGTCTATGTACTTAATTTATATTTCATGTGTAGCTGCATATTTATAAAGTACAGGTTAAGTTTGAGATTGGTCAATGTCATTAAAATTTTTCTTGTGTTATGGTTTCCTTTGACTAAGTTACAGTTAATTGGTGGGTTGGTCCGTCTAGTGATTGGGTTGGTAGTTGGTCCAGTGATCAGTCAGTCATGCCCTTTTCAATGTTTTAAAATAGAAATCTTATTCACATTTCATCTTCCTAATTGCTCACTGGCTTTTGGTGAAACTTGAGTGGCAATGTCAGTATGACAATTAGCTGTTCTTGTTGTCTACAGGTGTCAACTAACTTTTTAAAAGAGTTGTGCCTCTTTAATGCTTTAAAATATAGATATTGTCACTGCATTATCTCCTTAATATTTAAATAGGTATTGATAAAATTTTAATTGAAGTATCGGTGTGAAGTCTAGTTGTGTATATGTTCGTATGATTCCAATCCAATGGTTTTTAAAAACATTATGCACCTTTCATTGTTCTAAATTCTTGTCCTTGTTTTATCTGCTTCACTGCTCTTTAGTTTATGATGAAACTTTGTAGGCAGTATTGGTATGAAGACTAGTTAGGTATACATATCATCACAGGGTTCTGGTTCAATTAATTTTTAACCCTTTACTCCATATATTCACGTTTTCCACCACCAATCACAGAAGGCCTTTGAAAACAGTGCAGAAAGAGTTCAGATTGCTCCTAACGAGCAATCTGAACACTTCCTGCACTATTTTCCACTCTGTCAGTTAATATAAACATAATTCACCCAATAATTCAAAAGCCTTCTATATTAGGTGTCCAAAGGCTTCTATATTAGAGGGGTCAAAAGGCGTCTATATGAAGTAAAGGGTTAAGGGAGTTACATTTTTTTCAAGAACAATTTCCAATTCTGATTGTAATTGTCACTTATATATATTCCATATCTGTACCAGACTGTGGTGTCAGACTGTAGTTTTGTGGCCTCACTTGCCATCAGTGCCCAGTACGAAAGGAGGTTCAGGAAGAAACTCATTACCAGGTATGTCATAATAAATTGACTTCTACTGTACAAGAACAGTTTCTGACCTGCCTCCCCAACCCATCCACATCAACACCCTTTATGATTCCACTTTGAATATTTTTTCTAGATAAGAAGATATAGCTAAATGGAAGGTTACATAATAATTGCATAATCATTCACAGTTTGAATCAATTCACTAATGTAGTTTCGCAAGATACCATGAAATATTGTTTTCAAATCAATTTGAATCAGTATTGTGTATCCACAAAACAGACAAGTGACCCAGTCTTCACTCCCAGCACTGTGTATCCATAAAACATGGTGACCCAGTCTTCACTCACAGCATTGTGTATCAACAAAACAGACAAAGTGACCCAGTCTACACTCTCAGTATTGTGTATCCACAAAACAGACAAAGTGACCCAGTCTACACTCTCAGTATTATGTATCCACAAAACAGACAAAGTGACCCAGTCTACACTCTCAGTATTGTGTATCCACAAAACAGACAAAGTGACCCAATCTACACTCTCAGTATTGTGTATCCACAAAACAGACAAAGTAATCCAGTCTACACTCTCAGTATTGTGTATCCACAAAACAGACAAAGTGATCCAGTCTACACTCTCAGTATTGTGTATCCACAAAACAGACAAAGTGACCCAGTCTACACTCTCAGTATTGTGTATCTACAAAACAGACAAAGTGACCCAGTCTTCACTCCCAGCACTGTGTATCCATAAAACATGGTGACCCAGTCTTCACTCACAGCATTGTGTATCAACAAAACAGACAAAGTGACCCAGTCTACACTCTCAGTATTGTGTATCCACAAAACAGACAAAGTGACCCAGTCTACACTCTCAGTATTGTGTATCCACAAAACAGACAAAGTGACCCAGTCTACACTCTCAGTATTGTGTATCCACAAAACAGACAAAGTGACCCAGTCTACACTCTCAGTATTGTGTATCCAGGGCTCGAATTTAAGCACTCGCCACTCGCAAAATGCGAGCTGTATTTTGAAAATGCGAGTTCAAATTACTTAAGCTGGCATTTTTTTGCGAGTGGATTTAAAGTTGAGAAAATTACTTATTATATTCATTTTATTGATTTTGGAAAATAAACAAGTATTATCCTGGTAAAAATAACGAGTTCTTGTCAATTTTACTCAATTTCTTTTGCTTATCGCGCCAAATTACCTCCTAGCAGCGCGATTGTCAATGCCATGTATTAAATAGTTAATATGAGAAGACTGCGTCCAATTGTTTTTGATCTCGAGTTCATTCTGCAAAGATGAAGTAAAGTTAAAACCCGTCAACATCATAATGAGTAGACTGCGTCTAGTTTGATTGATCGCGCACTCACTCTTTAAAATAAAAGTAAAGTTGAAACCCGTCAGATTTATTGTTTACATATTTTGTCAGCTGTTAAAATGGTTGATAAAATAACATCTTTTTCTCCATTGAACCGATGAATGAAAGCGAGTCCCAACAAGAAAAAGAGAAATAATCCTTCCGTTAATACTGTAATGAAGTGGGAGGACAGCTCAATATCACACTGGGCTATAAACTTGACAATAACAAAATGGTGTGTCAGTTGTAGAAACCACGCGATCGACAGATCATCCATAATAATTAAACTATATTACTATGATATCACAACATTTACATATGTTAAACAATCGTCCTTGGCTAGATCTAGATCTAATTTTAAAATGCAGACATTGGCTATATTAATTCTACAAGTAGAAATGTGTGTATGTCTCAATCTCAGTCTCTGTACACTTGTTATTGTTGAATCTTTGTTTAGTTAAAACGTGTTTATTTATGATGTATCATTGTATGCATTTATTGATGGTAGTATAATAAGTAACAAAGACAACTTTATTTTTTAAGTACTGCTTTAAAATTGAAATACCTTAACATATATAATAACCTTGATACCATTGTCTAATAAATAAATACAAACTAATAATGCATATTAAATAACATGCGGGCTTTGAAACAATAAATTTTGGGTTTATTTAGACATTTAGGACAAGTTTCTGCGGAAATTGGTTTGGCTAGTTGGTTTTAAATTTGGCCAGTTGAAATTCTAGGCACTGGCCAAAATTGCCAGTGCACAGAAAAGTTAAATTCTAGCCCTGGTATCCACAAAACAGACAAAGTAATCCAGTCTACACTCTCAGTATTATGTATCCACAAAACAGACAAAGTAATCCAGTCTACACTCTCAGTATTGTGTATCCACAAAACAGACAAAGTGACCCAGTCTACACTCTCAGTATTGTGTATCCACAAAACAGACAAAGTGACCCAGTCTACACTCTCAGTATTGTGTATCCACAAAACAGACAAAGTGATCCAGTCTACACTCTCAGTATTGTGTATCCACAAAACAGACAAAGTGATCCAGTCTACACTCTCAGTATTGTGTATCCACAAAACAGACAAAGTGATCCAGTCTACACTCTCAGTATTGTGTATCCACAAAACAGACAAAGTGACCCAATCTACACTCTCAGTATTGTGTATCCACAAAACAGACAAAGTAATCCAGTCTACACTCCCAGTATTGTGTATCCACAAAACAGACAAAGTAATCCAGTATACACTCTCAGTATTGTGTATCCACAAAACAGACAAAGTGATCCAGTCTACACTCTCAGTATTGTGTATCCACAAAACAGACAAAGTGATCCAGTCTACACTCTCAGTATTATGTATCCACAAAACAGACAAAGTGACCCAGTCTACACTCACAGCATTGTTTATCCACAAAACAGACAAAGTGACCCAGTCTACACTCTCAGCATTGTGTATTCACAAAACAGACAAAGTGACCCAGTCTACACTCTCAGCATTGTTTATCCACAAAACGGACAAAGTGACCCAGTCTACACTCTCAGTATTGTGTATCCACAAAACAGACAAAGTGACCCAGTCTACACTCTCAGTATTGTGTATCCACAAAACAGACAAAGTGATCCAGTCTACACTCTCAGCATTGTTTATCCACAAAACAGACAAAGTGACCCAGTCTACACTCTCAGCATTGTGTATCCACAAAACAGACAAAGTGACCCAGTCTACACTCTCAGCATTGTGTATCCACAAAACAGACAAAGTGACCCAGTCTACACTCTCAGTATTGTGTATCCACAAAACAGACAAAGTGACCCAGTCTACACTCTCAGTATTGTGTATCCACAAAACAGACAAAGTGACCCAGTCTACACTCTCAGCATTGTTTATCCACAAAACAGACAAAGTGACCCAGTCTACACTCTCAGCATTGTGTATCCACAAAACAGACAAAGTGACCCAGTCTACACTCTCAGCATTGTGTATCCACAAAACAGACAAAGTGACCCAGTCTACACTCTCAGCATTGTTTATCCACAAAACAGACAAAGTGATCCAGTCTACACTCTCAGCATTGTGTATCCACAAAACAGACAAAGTGACCCAGTCTACACTCTCAGCATTGTTTATCCACAAAACAGACAAAGTGACCCAGTCTGCACTCTCAGCATTGTTTATCCACAAAACAGACAAAGTGACCCAGTCTACACTCTTAGTATTGTGTATCCACAAAACAGACAAAGTGACCCAGTCTACACTCTCAGTATTGTGTATCCACAAAACAGACAAAGTGATCCAGTCTACACTCTCAGCATTGTGTATCCACAAAACAGACAAAGTGACCCAGTCTACACTCTCAGCATTGTTTATCCACAAAACAGACAAAGTGACCCAGTCTACACTCTCAGCATTGTTTATCCACAAAACAGACAAAGTGATCCAGTCTACACTCTCAGCATTGTTTATCCACAAAACAGACAAAGTGATCCAGTCTACACTCTCAGTATTGTGTATCCACAAAACAGACAAAGTGACCCAGTCTGCACTCTCAGTATTGTGTATCCACAAAACAAACAAAATGACCCAGTCTACACTCTCAGTATTGTGTATCCACAAAACAGACAAAGTGACCCAGTCTACAATATTATACATAGAAACAGGTGGCACGGACAACAATATTGTACATATAGTGTTTATTTCATTATTTTGATCCATTAAATAGTCAAGGTGACCAAGATTAAAACATTGTACATATATATTTCAGTATTGTGTATCCACAAAACAGACAAGGTGACCCAGTCTATAATCCCTGTGGGAAGTACATGGTGAAACTGAACATTAATGGAGTCAATAGGAAGGTATGGAACTTAGATGTCCTTATCTGGCAGTAGCCTGTGTCTAACAGAGTCACTGTCATACATATATATATATATATATATATATATATATATATATTGTGTAGCAATCATCTTCACTAACATAATACAGCTGACTGCTACTAGCATAATATTTTGCAAGCTGTATCTTTATTTTCATAAACACACAGTCACAGAAATTGTGGAAAAAAATCAGACCTCTGTAATAGTATCACAGTATGTACCAGTGTAACTTAAAACCACGGTATACCTTTACTTCATATAGACGCCTTTGGACACCTCTAATATAGAAGCCTTTGGACACCTCTAATAAAGAAGGCTTTGGACACCTCTAATATAGAAGGCTTTGGACACCTCTAATATAGAAGGCTTTGGACACCTCTAATATAGAAGGCTTTGGACACCTCTAATATAGAAGCCTTTGGACACCTCTAATATAGAAGGCTTAACTGACAGAGTGGAAAACAGTGCAGGAAGTGTTCAGATTGCTCATTACGAGCAATCTGAACTCTTCCTGCAATGTTTTCAAAGGCCTTCTGTGATTGGTGTGGGAAAACGCGTATCTATGGAGTAAAGGGGTATACCAGTTTTACCAAGCTGCTCTATGGGAAATGTTTACAAATTACTGCACACTGTTTTATTGGCAGGTGATTGTTGATGACTACCTTCCCATGAGTCAGTATGGAGAGCTGCTCTGTTCTTACTCAAACAACAAGAATGAGCTATGGGTGTCTATACTGGAGAAGGCATACATGAAAGTCATGGGAGGTTATGACTTTCCTGGATCTAATTCAGTAAGTTGTGTGTAACACATCAGTAAATTTACTTAGATTTCAGGTCTAACTATACAGTTGAATTTTGTTCTTTGTACTATATAAAATAAGGTTCAGGATTTCCACGGTTTAAATATATTCCATATAGAAAGTATTTTTCCCTAGCAAGAATGTATCCCCACATAAAAATGCACAATAACTGGTAGGTTGACTAGTTTGTTTGTTTTTGTAAAGACAGTGCGGAAGTTCTCAAATACTTATAAATAGATGCATCTGTTAAATCCTATAAAAGTCACGTTTTTAACACCAGTGATGTCTTATTTCAGTATGTGCTATATGCCATCTTTTGCTCTGCTCATTTACAGCAAGAAATCTCAACCATTATGAACTATTTTGAAAGTATTTCAAATCATATTGCATAGGATAATTGCATAGCACAAGAATCATGTAACCGTGGCAAAAAAGTGACGTAATTGTATAGTGAGACATTATATGTAAAAACCTCATAAAAAATTATAATTTAATTTACATAAAAAATAAAAGACTATAATTACAATTCTAAACATTTTAACAAAATAATAAAAAAAACTATGTTATATAAATTCTGACTTGTTTAGAACATAGATCTACACGCTCTGACTGGCTGGATTCCGGAGAGAATATCCATGAAGACTGGACCAAGTGATGATAGGTTTGACAAGGACAAGGAGTTCAAACGCATCATGGACAGGTTCCACAAGGGTCATTGTCTTGTTACCATGGCAACAGGAGATATTTCCGAGGTAGAGGCAGATCGAGCAGGTCTTGTTCCTACCCATGCTTACGCAATGTTGGATATACGTGAGGTGAAAGTAGGTAGCCTAGTCTTCTTTTCACTCACCTGAACCAAAGATTTGCAGATGAGCTTTTGTGATCACCCTGTGTCTGTTAACATTTTTCAAACGACTTAACTGAAACTGCATGACAGATTTTCACCAAATTTAGTGTGAATGCACTCTTATGTGAAGTTCTTTCAACTTTCTTATAAAAATCTACAAACTACAAGGCATGGGGCTTTGGTACTTCTAATGATATTCTCTCTATCCCTGACCTTTGGCTCAAAATTGGCCCCACCCAAAGGGATTATCAGTTTAACAAGGGGAACTTTAAGTTAAAGGTCTTCTTCTCAAAATCCAACCAGCCTAATTTGTTTATACTTGGTATAAATGTTCTCTATGAGTAGGGTTTTTAATTTTGTTTTTAATTTTGTATTCATTCAAATGCTATGTATGATAAGTATTTTCTTAACTTAGCTGTAGTGGGTGGGGTAATACTTTTTTCTTCTTTTATCTCAAACTTCAGATACATCATATTATTTCATGTCATAGAGAATACATCTGGCCATAAAGTGCATGCCATGTCATGGTGAATACATAATGTCATGGAGAATACATCATGTCATAGAGAATACACCTGGTCATAAAGTGCATGACATGTCATAGTGAATACATCATGTCATAGAGAATACACCTGGTCATAAAGTGCATGCCATGTCACAGTGAAAACATTATGTCATTTTACTGTAATATAACTTTTGGCTGTGCCGATTGACTTAGCCGGTAGTCATTATCATTTGTCTCTCAACACTGCTGATTCAAGTGGGAAAGTTATCAGCTACTTGCTTGAGTACTAGTTAATCTTCCAGGATTCCAGGAAACAATCAATGGCATAAAAACTATGCTCAATATTCAATCAATCTGTTTTTTACTGATATTAAGACACAAATAGTTTTCCATAAAAGATACCATACAGTGGTATTAATTGATCAATTTATTGATGATAAATAAAGTTACAAGAACAAAAAATACTTCTTTATTATGATTATAACAGCTAAGTGTTCATCTACACTATTATGCTTAAGGGTAAGAAGTTGCTGATGTTGAAGAATCCCTGGAACCACTTGCGTTGGAAAGGACGATTCTGTGAAAATGACACCGAAAACTGGACGCCAGAATTACAGAAAACATTGAATTATGATCCTAAAAGTGCTCAAATGTTTGATAATGGTGGGTACCAGCTCTGTTGATGTTTGTTCAACAGTATATCATTTAAATAATAACCGTCAGTGCACCTAATTAATATTTTCTTTTTTTTAATCTTCTCATAAAGTTGTTATTTACATTTATCAATTTTAATAGTGGAATTATCAAATATAATTCACTGAGAAACTTTCATAATCCATCAAAAGTATAGATTATATTTAATTATTTTACATCTGTTGTGAGACAAATTCTAACATTTTATAAAAGTAACGCTCAAAATATCATGGGTGAAATATGTGGATAAAGTGCGACTATTAAATTGTCACAATTTGGTATATTTGGTATTGTCTCATTAGCTGTATGTGAGCAATTGAGGAAAATAATCATAGCACTCTTGTTGGTATAAATCTACCTTTAGTTTGGTAAAATAACTGTTTTTGAATGGCTTCGTCAAATGGCACAGATTGACCCAATAACTAGTGAGGTAATGTGAGAGGAAGCAACATAAATCACTTCCTGTCTGTTTGGTGATAATAAGTTGATCCTCCGTGGCCAAGGCTTGCCTCAAGATCACTTACCTCTCACCACTAAGGTCGTAGGTTCGAGTCAAAAACTTTAGGCAAAAATGTTTGCCAGTTACTTGCAGGTGGTTCTATTCAGATTCTTTCTGAGGTTTTCCTCCACCATTAAAACTGGATATGCCATGTAAAACCTGAAATGTGTTGAAAATGGCGTTAAACCCCATACCAAAAAAAAGATATTCATTATAATGCTTTATGGTTGATAGTTCCAGTTTGGTATTGAGATGATGATATACAGTGGAAACTTGTTATTTCGAATTCCTCGGGACCGTAAAAATAATTTGAAATATCAGGACTTTGATTTATCAGGAGTCTACATTTGTGCATCTTTCACCGTTACCCCACCCACTTCATAAATCATTGAAAATATATGTGTACATGTTAGTACCTATATTTGTTGTTTTTTACTCATATTTACACATGATATAAACTTTGTTTATACTGATGTGTACTGTGGATTGATCTTAAATCGTGGTAAATTCTACTGTTTATATACGTCATTTTCTTCTACGTAAACGTATGTTGTACGTTGTTATCCGTGTGTAATTGTCTATTTGCCCAGTGCGTGAACATTGTAATAAAGTGTGATATAATAGAAAAACAAAATGTGTTTCATGAGATTACTTTGCGTTTCAGACATTGTGAATAATGATTCTTGTTTGAAGATGTTAAGTTTATATTCATATCAGACGACTGTCAATATTTACTCATATATGCTAAATGTCAATTAGTGTTTAATTTCTTTCACTCAATTTTCCATGTTATCGCTTTAACCCAAACAAGCAGCAGCGTTGTTTGCCTAATTAGCATGTGTCTCGCTTGTGTTTGTATCATAACAATTTGATGACCCAATTAACTTACATGCCAGTACAGATACATGAAGCGATGGAGGGACCGAAGAACGAATTCGAAATAGTGAATAATTCGAATTATTGGAATTTGATATATCCCGAGTTAATTAATATAGAAATAGAACGAGAAAAAACGGGACCGAATTTCAAATTTGAGATAACTGGAATTTCGAAATAAAAGAGTTATAGTTGGTGAGTAACAACTGTAAATAAATGAATGCATATATTTATATTTCAGGTGTGTTTTGGATAGATTACGATTCTCTCATCCACTTCTATGAGGTCATATATATAAACTGGAACCCTGATCTCTTCAAATACACAACATGCATTCACAAGTGAGTACCCAAGTATTTCATCCTGCAATCAGTTTGATAATATACATTTTACAGTACTGTGATATTCGTAATTTTTTTCTATCAATTTAATTAGTTATATTTATTACTTATTTATTTTACATTGATTGTGAAACAGGTTATACAACTTATACAAATAATGCTGGAATAAGAGAGCACACAGTTTTGCTGTAGAAATATAGTAAGAGAGTTTGGTGGGGAGCATATGCCAGGTTTTTAGCTTAACTATTCATAGAAAAGGGGGGGGTTATTATACTCGCCCCGGTGTTCATGTTAAAGTTTTTTATCAGGTAAGATATCTATGCAACCACTAAATTGATATGAATGAAACTTCACATGTGTGTTCAGCATCATCAATGGAACTCACAGACGTAAGAACCATAACTCTGGGTTGTATTTTGGCAGAGTTATGGCCCTTTTTGGACTTAACTTTTCAGGTTAAAATTTATTATCAGGTAAGTTATCTATGTAACCACTAATTTTATATAATGAAACTTCACATGTATGTTCAGCATCATCAATTGAACTCACAGACATAAGAACCATAACTCTGGGTTGCATTTTGGCAGAGTTATGGCCCTTTTGGACTTAGAAAAATTTGGTTAGAGATTTTTAGAGGTTTAAGTTTTTGATTTGGTACTTATTTCATCATCCTATCATTGGACATGAATGGGACTTCACATGTGTATTCAACATCTTCAATGGAACTCACAAAGATAAGAACCATAACTCTGGGTTGCATTTTGGCAGAGTTATGACTTTTTGGACTTAATTTTTATAGGTTTGAGTTTTTTATCAGGTAAAATATCTATGCAACCACTCATACGGTATGAATGAAACTTCACATGTGTGTTCAGTATCACCAACGGAACGCGCAGAGATAAGAAACTTTGGGTTGCATATTTACAGAGTTATGGCCCTTTTGGACTTAGCAAACTTAGAGATTTTTAGAGGTTAAAGTTTTTGATTTGGTACTTATTTCATCATCCTATCATTGGACATGAATAGAACTTCACATGTGTTTTCAACATCATCAATGGAACTCACAGAGATATGAACCATAACTCTGGGTTGCATTTTGGCAGAGTTATTACCCTTTTTTGACTTAATTTTTCACAGGTTTGAGTTTTTTATCAGGTAAAATATCTATGCAACCACTCATATGATATGAATGAAACTTCACATGTGTGTTCAGTATCACCAATGGAAAGCACAGAGATAAGAAACTTTGGGTTGCATATTTACAGAGTTATGGCCCTTTTGGTTAGAGATTTTTAGAGGTTAAAGTTTTTGATTTGGTACTTATTTCATCATCCTATCATTTGACATGAATGGAACTTCAAATGTGTGTTCAACATCCTCCAGGAAACTCATAGAGATAAGAACCATAACTCTTGATTGCATTTTGGCAGAATTATTTCCCTTTTAGACTAGAAATGTTGTTTTTAGAAGGTTAAAGTACAAGGCCTTGATCTTAGATGTTTGACAGATAGGGTCAGTTTGTGGTCTTCTCTCAAATGTGTTCAAAACCATGACCCTGGGGGCAAAATTGGCCCACCCTAAGGGGTAAAAAAATTTAATACTTTTGTTTTATTTTTTTTCTGTGTTATTTTTGGTCTGCTCTGAGGGGTAAATAATTTCACTTTTTTTTTTAAATTTAATATTTTTTTCTTTTTTTTTGTAAAGTTAAATCTTTTTTTCTTTTTTTTTTTATTTATTTTCTTCATTTTCATGAAAGCGTACCCAGCTGTGATAAACTGTGCATGCCAGTAGTACTACACGATTATTTCAACCATAGATCCGTTTTCATGAGCTTGTACCGATATATTGCCATCTGAGGTGCATAGGTCTATATGTCATGCTGAATTAAATAATACTAAAGCAATACAAGCTATCCATCCACTGTTGTTTTCAAAAAAAACAAAAACTGTTGATATGAAAATGAATAATGTTGGTGAATTATTTTGCTAATTTATTTTTAACATAAGCAATAATTATAGTTTAATTTTACCACCCCTGAGTTTTAATTGTTTTCTATTTGGTACTTATTTCCTGAAAAAACTGTTATTTTAGAACAGCATCAAAATAGTCAAGCGCGCTATCCCTCCGACAGCCTCTTGTTTAAACAGAACATTGCTTCTAGAAAAAAATGTTAGCAACTGTTGACACCTTAGCAGTAAAATTGTAAGTTTATATTAAAATAGAAGGCACATAGCACCTTATACCACTAATGGGGCACTATGTACATTAAATGTCCTTAATTTGACATATTTGTATCTGACATGCCATCAAATCTGTAAAAGTACAGTTCCCAGACCATGCATGCAACAAGATTTGTCAAAATTATTTTTTAACTACAGCGTTGTTCTTGGGGTAAAGCATTTGCCTCGCCGACCAGGTCATACCAGATTAAAAAAATGATACTAGAAGCTTTCTCACTTGGCACTCAACATTAAGAGGATAATTCTAGGTCTGGTAAGCCCAGTGTGACAGTATAATGTGAATTGGTGGGGTGTCATACCATGTGTCTGTGGCATGATACTTCATTGCGTCAGCTTAGAATATTTTCTCAAGTAGACACCGTCGCGATATGACTGAATTTTTTTTGAAAACAACATTAAACAACATGTAATAACAAAAACATTAAAATTATTTCTTTTTCTATATAATTTCAGTTCATGGTTGGCAAAGGAAGGTCCAAGAAAGGATCGTTACAACATAAGTGAAAACCCGCAGTACAGGTTGGAACTTAAATCTAGTCAACCATCGGCCGTGTGGTGTCTACTTACCAGGCATATTACTGACAAGGTCGGCTTCACTTTCTGCTCTGTGTTTTATACATTTATCTTTTTCTCTGAGTTTGTTCATTTTGTACCTAAAACAAACACATTTCTCTCGTACAAATCTATACCATAACATTGACTTTTAATCATGCATGCTCAATGTCTTTATACATTTAGTTGCCAGAAACGCAGAGCAAACTGTTATTTCCTCAAAAATTCTACTTATTATTCCTGCCCCCATCATTAAGAGATCACTAACCTCTTCCGCTAAGGTCATGCATGTAGGTTTGAGTCCCACTCATTTCAAAAACTTTAAAAAAAAATTGCCATTTACTTTTGGAAGGACGGTGATTCTACTCAGATTCATTCTGTGGTCTTCCTCCGCCAATAAAACTGGATATGCCATGTATAACCTGAAATGTGTTGAAAATGGCATAAAACCCCATTTTAAAAAAAATCATTCAAAGATGGGGATTGTATTGTCTGTCCAAAATGGTATCTCAAAAAAAAGAGTTTTCTGAAAGGGACTTCTATGCAAAGATTCCTTGTAACAAAATAGAAGCCTAGGAGTATATTTTAGTTTGCAGTGGTCAAGGTCACTGATACAAAGTTACAAAATAGGTTTTTCGTTCAATAACTATTTATTATATTGAGTTGAAATTTTGTTTGTACACTCCTAAAATATTGTATTTTTGTGTGTGTGCTGGAATTCTGGGTTGTACAGTATTTTCCAAAGATTATATAACACACATGGAATATCCAAATACATGTACTCTGAGGTTTACAAGAATTTCAGTGGTTTTCATACCAATTTCCGCAGATTTTTCATCCAACATGTACAAATGTCCATGTTTTTTTTTCCAAACCACAGAATTTGGTATTTAAATACTCCGAGGTTCAAACCATGGAAAGTATATGTCCGGGATGGTTTATCACACATATATGATTGTCTGTAACTATAAATCAAAGTAAATCACATATTTAATTGTATATAACTGTTTATTCAAAGTCCATCACAAACTGTATTGTATATTTACAGGCTGATTTTGCTGACAACAGGGAGTTTATAGCTTTGTTGGTCTATGACACAGGTGGCAAGAAAATATTCTATCCTCGTAAGTTGATACCTGAAAACCCTCAAATCTCTATAAAAATGATTCCGTAGGTTTTACTTTTTCCAGATGGGCTGGCCTTTATAAAAGACAAAAAAAAAGTTTGGGGAACATTTTCTGTTTATCTTTTTTTAAACATATGTAAAATAAAAAAAAGTATGGTATATATTGATAAATTATTCAAAACAGTCAGTGTCAAAGTATTGATTAAATGGATTTATTGGCATTATTAATGGAGAAAAAACTTGGACTTAGATTGGACAGGTTGGTATGTTTGTTTTAATAAATGTTTGGGGAGGGAATGAGAGAGGTGAGGGTAATTTTAGGGAAGCAAACTTTAACAGGTATTTTGTGCTACTTCGATAAAACATGTTTTAGTACATGTCCAACTATTGTTGAATAATTGAAATATAAAAGTTAAAATGAAATATGTTTGGTATGATTGATGACACTTCTTTGGTAGACATTCCAATAATCAGCCCCCCATCACCAGATGTAAACAGAATGAGTGAAGTATTGAAATATATAGATTCTATAGATATTTATGATGTGTTGGTATATAATCTAGAGGTACTGCAAGAAAAAATGTACTTTGATATAACTCGTTTTTATGCTCCCCCAAAGGGGGGAAGCATATAGTCGCCGCTTCGTCAATATATCCGTGCGTCCCCAAGTTCTTGACCAGGCTATTTCTGTACAACCTCTGGTTGGAATTTCATGAAACTTGCTAGAATGCATCATTTTCAAGTGCAGATGCACATATTGTCTTTGTGTTCCAGTTCGATGATTTTTCACAGAGTAATGGCCCTGAGATTCTGTTTGTGACCAAATTCTTGTCCAGGCTATTTCTCTACAACCTCTGGTTGGAATTTTGTGAAACTTGCTAGGATGCATCATTTTCAAGTGCAGATGTACATATTGTCTTTGTGTTCCGGTTCGATGATTTTTCACAGAGTAATGGCCCTGAGATTCTGTTTGTGACCAAATTCTTGTCCGCGCTATTTCTCTACAACCTCAGGTTGGAATTTTATGAAACTTGCTAGGATGCATCATTACCAAGTGCAGATGCGCATATTGTTTTTGTGTTCCGGTTTATTGATTTTTTATGGAGAAATGGCCCTTTGATTCGTTTTGTGCCCAAATTCTTCTCCCCGCTATTTCTCTACAACCTCTGGTTGAAATTTTATGAAACTTGCTAGGATGCGTCATTACCAAGTGCAGATATGCATATTGTCTCTGTGATCTGGTTCAATTTTTCATGCAGTTATGGCCCTTTGATTTTGTCTGTCACCAAATTCTTGTGCGCGCTATTTCTCTACAACCCCATGATGGAATTTTATGAAACTTTCTAGGATGTATCATTACCAAGTGCAAATGTGCATATTGTCTTTGTGTTCCGGTTCGATGATTTTTCACGGAGTAATAGCCTTTGATTCTGTCTGTGACCAAATTCTTGTGCGCGCTATTTCTCTACAACCCCATGATGGAATTTTATGAAACTTTCTAGGATGTATCATTACCAAGTGCAAATGTGCATATTGTCTTTGTGTTCCGGTTTGATGATTTTTCACGGAGTAATAGCCCTTTGATTCTGTCTGTGACCAAATTCTTGTGCGCGCTATTTCTCTTCAACCCCATGATGGAATTTTATGAAACTTTCTAGGATGTATCATTATCAAGTGCAAATGTGCATATTGTCTTTGTGTTCCGGTTCGATGATTTTTCACGGAGTAATAGCCCTTTGATTCTGTCTGTGACCAAATTCTTGTGCGCGCTTTTTCTCTACAACCCCATGATGGAATTTTATGAAACTTTCTAGGATGTATCATTACCAAGTGCAAATGTGCATATTGTCTTTGTGTTCCAGTTCGATGATTTTTCACGGAGTAATAGCCCTTTGATTTTGTCTGTGACCAAATTCTTGTCCGCGCTATTTCTCTACAACCCCATGATGGAATTTTATGAAACTTTCTAGGATGTATCATTACCAAGTGCAAATGTGCATATTGTCTTTGTGTTCCGGTTCGATGATTTTTCACGGAGTAATAGCCCTTTGATTCTGTCTGTGATCAAATTCTTGTGCGCGCTATTTCTCTACAACCCCATGATGGAATTTTATGAAACTTTCTAGGATGTATCATTACCAAGTGCAAATGTGCATATTGTCTTTGTGTTCCGGTTCGATGATTTTTCACGGAGTAATAGCTCTTTGATTCTGTCTGTGACCAAATTCTTGTCCACGCTATTTCTCTACAACCCCATGATGGAATTTTATGAAACTTTCTAGGATGTATCATTACCAAGTGCAAATGTGCATATTGTCTTTGTGTTCCGGTTCGATGATTTTTCACGGAGTAATAGCCCTTTGATTCTGTCTGTGACCAAATTCTTGTGCGCGCTATTTCTCTACAACCCCATGATGGAATTTTATGAAACTTTCTAGGATGTATCATTACCAAGTGCAAATGTGCATATTGTCTTTGTGTTCCGGTTAGATGATTTTTCATGGAGTAATAGTCCTTTGATTCTGTCTGTGACCAAATTCTTGTGCGCGCTATTTCTCTACAACCCCATGATGGAATTTTATGAAACTTTCTAGGATGTATCATTACCAAGTGCAAATGTGCGTATTGTCTTTGTGTTCCGGTTTGATGATTTTTCACGGAGTAATAGCCCTTTGATTCTGTCTGTGACCAAATTCTTGTGCGCGCTATTTCTCTACAACCCCATGATGGAATTTTATGAAACTTTCTAGGATGTATCATTACTAAGTGCAAATGTGCATATTGTCTTTGTGTTCCGGTTCGATGATTTTTCACGGAGTAATAGCCCTTTGATTCTGTCTGTGATCAAATTCTTGTCCACGCTATTTCTCTACAACCCCATGATGGAATTTTATGAAACTTTCTAGGATGTATCATTACCAAGTGCAAATGTGCATATTGTCTTTGTGTTCCGGTTCGATGATTTTTCACGGAGTAATAGCCCTTTGATTCTGTCTGTGACCAAATTCTTGTCCACGCTATTTCTCTACAACCCCATGATGGAATTTTATGAAACTTGCATGGATGCATCAAACCAAGTGCAGATGCGCATATTGTCTATGTGTTCTGCTATGATGATTTTTGATTGGAATTTTATGAAACTTGCTATGTTTGTGTTCCTGTTCGATGATTTTCACGGAGTTGTGGCCCTTTCATTCTGTCTGTGACCAAATTCTTCTCCGCTCTATTTCTCTACCTCTTGTTGGAATTTTATGAAACTTGCTAGGATGCATCATTACCAAGTGGAGATGTGCATATTGTTGTCATGACGCTTTTTTGTGCTACAACCTCTGGTTCTAATTTTGTAAAACTAGTAGGATCTGCGCATATTGTCATTTTGTTCCGGTTAATTGATTTGCAAATGAGTTTTGTCAAGTGCAAGGCCACATAATGTTCCTGCTATGCAGTTTGATATTTTTTTTTAATCAAGTAGCCTGTACAGAGTCAAACACTACTTGGAGAGCATCCATCGGTTCCACCGATATTTTCACAATACACCATGTCATTTCTTAAGGACTTAATTGTCACCAAATATCAGATTTGCCATGCTTGTGAACAATTTCAGATAATGCATTACTGTTACAATAAAGACAACTAAAAGTTAAAAATATTACTTTCTTAAGTAAACTGACACAAAAATATAAGACCTTTTCACCTTGGTAATTTCCATAAACACTCATTCATGGAAAATGCTGAAAAATGGTACTCTATAATAGTACGATGGTGCAGCTAAAATACGGCTTTTACTGTGCAACTCTGATAAAAGCTGATGTGCAGATTATAAAAAATTTATATCACTTTCTATATAATTACACATTGTTGACATTATCGTACATGTATATGACATTGTTGACAGTATTGTACATGTATATGACATTGTTGACAGTATCGTACATGTATATGACATTGTTGACAGTATCGTACATGTATATGACATTGTTTACAGTATTGTACATGTATATGACATTGTTTACAGTATCGTACATGAATATGACATTGTTGACAGTATCGTACATGTATATGACATTGTTTACAGTATCATACATGTATATGACATTGTTTACAGTATTGTTAATTATTGTTTCTCTAGATGATCCTCCCCCCTACAAAGATGGCGTGAGAATCAACAGCCCCCACTATCTCTGTAAGCTGGTGGAGAACAAGAAGAATGCCACATACACACTCGTTGTGTCACAGTACGAGAAGAACAACTCTATCTTTTATACACTCAGGGTCTTTGCCACATGCGAGTTCTCTCTAACAAAAATTATAGATCCTTACAAGAAGCAATATGAGAAGAGGGTTTGTTTTTATTTTTATTTTCTTTCGTCATTTGCAAAGCAAATTATTACATCAAGGACAACTTTTGCTCCTTTTGTTTGTTTGTCTGTATATTTTGCGTCATTTTCATAACCTAACCACTCTTTCCTGGGATCCTGGAAGGTTAACCAGTACTATAGGACACCTATACAAGATACAAGATGTTTTATTGAGTAAATAAAGGCCTCTGGCCCAAAATACAACAGTAATTGTTGATCATTGATGTTTTACAAAGTTGTGTTACAATATATTAAATATACATTTGAAGTGTCTGAAAACTGGTACAGTATATAATGTGGAACTATGTTTTATCTATAATTTCAAACAGTTTTGTTATAAAAAGAGCAATTTTTCTAATAGTCTCTGGATTCTCGCCTTGAAGCAATCGATAAAAATCTGCATGTTCTGAATGCCCTATATACCAATTATACAGATGTGTTTCTCTCACATGAGTATACTTAGAACAATTGAAAAATACATGGTATTCGTTTTCTATCACCATTATATTGGAATTTAAGAAACAAAATAAACATATTCTATTTTCTCTTTCAATGTTAAAATGTCGACTAATTTCAATATTTAGTCTGTGAGAGGATTATCTAAAACGTGCAAATGATCGTTTGAGATTGAACGAAAGGTCAATGTTTAAATATCTTTCAGGATTTAATAAGGATTTAATATGTTTATATGTATCACACCTGGGTGAGTTGATTATATCATCATGCCAAGTTTGAGTCATACAATCTGAGATCCTTCGTTTAAATGTTAAGACAAATAGGTTAATGTCACCAACATCTTGTGCTAGCCACACATACCCAAACCCATACCTATACAATAATGTTTTAACGTTTGTGACCCAAGTTTTTCTACCAATATCGTCTAGAGATTTCAACATTTTGTAACAGTTCTTAGGAAAGCGATTGTTGGACATTTGAAGCAATTTACACCAGTATTTTATGCACTTGGTATAATATATTACACATAGTGGAAGTCTCCCGCACTCTCCAAGAGCTACAGAATTATTAACAGTAGAATTAATACCTAGAAAATATTTACAAAATTGCACTTGTATTTGTTCTATCTTGTCAGCGTATTCATATCCCCAGATTTCCGAACCAAATGTGAGTATTGGCACTACCATCGAATCAAATAATTTAAATATATCTTTATGCATAAAACTTCCAAATGTTCTCTGATATCCTTTAATAGAAAATATTGTCTTCCTAGCCTGTACAGCCAATTTACACTTAGCAGATGTCCACGAGAGTTTAGGTGTAAAAAGTAATCCCATATATTTATATACAGATGTCGTGTTTACATTATTTCCATTAAAGGACCAATTTTCATAATTTCGCAGTGGACCGCCATTTCTAAATACTATTATTTCAGTTTTCTTGATGTTAACCTGCATGCCCGTGTTATCACAAAATTCAGAAATTGCGTTGAGCTGTATTTGTAAGTTCCTTGCTGTGTCCGCACAGTTAGCTACGTCGTCCGCAAAAAGTAAGCAAAGGATATCTGGTATATCATTAGTAATAAATATTCCATTATGACATTTCTCTCTGAGGTGGGTACAAAGGTCATTTATGTAAAGACTAAAAATTATCGGCGAATTTAAATCACCTTGTCTCGCTCCAGTATTGCATTTAAATGGCTTAGTAAACTTGTCTCCAACCCTAACATATGACTGGATGTTAGAATACATAGATATTAACACATGCATAAGCTTACCGTTGATGCCTTTATTCAGAAGGCTTGAAAATAGTTTAAAGTGAACTAGAGAATCAAATGCTTTCTGAAAATCTACGTATAGTACATAGAACCTACCACCTGGTTTCGAAATATATTTCTGGACCATACTTTGCAAATTGAACATGTTATCTATAACCGAGTAACCCGCCCTAAACCCCGCCTGGGCTTCATCGATAATTTCAAACTGCTCAGACCATTTAGTAATTATGTCATTTATTATGCTTGAGAAGATCTTATACATTATATTAATCAAAGATATCCCCCTGTAATTTGATGGATCGTCCCTCGAACCCGATTTGAAAATAGGAACTATAATGCTATCGCACCATATGGCTGGAAATTCACCAGAGTCTAATATTTTATTGAATAATATGTGCAGTATGGGCACTATGAAATCGCAAGTGTGTTTGTAAAACTGTGTTCCTATCCCATCATTTCCCAAGGATTTCCCTGTTTTAAGTTTAGCTATGCTTCGGTTTATTTCCTCGTTTGAAATCGGTGCATTCAATAAAATATCCATATCATCATTATTTTGAAAATCATGCAAGTTTATATCTGAAGCAGGCGGCTGACCTTCTTTAAATAAAAGACTTTTAAAGTATGTTAACCAATCTTCTACATGTATCCGCCCAGTTCCCGTTATTGCCGTATTATTCAAGTTTTGTAATTTAATTAATTTCCAGAAACTTTTCGGATCGTTTCGTGCATTAATGAGGCTTTGCCGCCGATCAAATTGTAGCTTTAACTTTTTTGTCGTACAAATATACTTAAATGTATTACGAGCAGCTTTATAGTTGTTAAAATCCGTTGCACTATTTGTCCAGCGAAATCGTCTTAACAATGAATATTTATAATGTTTTGCTTCGTTGCACTCACTATCCCACCATAAAGGTTGTATATTTGTAGCAGACGATGCTTTCGGTAACGAACGCATATGTTTGGCCGACTGTTTATAGAGGTCAAGTATGATTAATACCGCATCGTCTACATTCACACCGATTAAAGCAGTAATTTCATTATACTTTAATTCCAAATTTATTCTAAAGGACCGAATAAAATCTTCACGTAGACTATCTCTCCATTTATATTGCTCGAAGAATTCGAATTCTTGCGAGCGATTTTCTCCGTCGCATTCGACCTGTTCTGCTTGATTGCACTTTAACGTAAGTTGGGCATATACTGGGAAATGATCGGAATTATCACGTTCTTCAATATTAAAATCTGAAATAATCAGGAATAATTCTGAAGAAGCGATATGGTAGTCGACAACACTATGGCCATCATTTGCAATACACGTAAAGTTCCCAGATGTATCCTCATGTAGCCGGCCATTTGTAATATGCACACTATGAGTGCAACAAAGCTATACAAGTGATTTACCGAATAGATTGTACCTATCTGTATCCTTATTATTTCGCGGCAAGTCGAACGTGTCTGTGTCATAGTCAACCGAAAATGTATACATATGATCTAAAGTATCATCAAGAATGAAATCAAGCAAATTCAAAGTTCGGGCGTTCATGTCCCCAGAAATATATAAATAGCATTCTGGATATACATTTTTTAACATTGAAATATTATTTTCTAACAAAACTATACCATTTTTCTCATTCGCATTATAAGTGGATGATCCTTCGGGTGAGACATAAGCAATGTATAATAAAATATCCTTCATGAAATGAAAAACGCTAGATTTAATATATAAAACAATGCAATTTGAAAACTTTGGGAAGATTTGCCTAATTAAACCAGATTAAGTTAAAGTATTTTTTACAAATACACTAACCCCACCACTGTTTCGAATTGCATTGCCATGTTTCTGTCTTATACAATCAAAACTGCTGTAAAAACAAATCATATTCGCCTTTAAAGCTACTCCATGTTTCAACAAGTCCTACAATATCATATGTTTGTAAATATTGTTTAAATAACAAATCGTCCACATATTTTCTAAGTCCACCAATATTCCAGGTTAAAATGTTCAATTGTTCATAACTAGGTACATAATAGGGTCCTCCGTGGCCGAGTGGTCTAAGGCGCCGTCTCAAGATCACTTACCTCTCACCGCTATGGTCGTAGGTTCGAGTCCCGTTCGCTACAAAAACTTTATGTGAGAAAGTTTCCAGTTACTTGCGGAAGGACGGTGGTTCTACTCAGTCTGACTCAGTCTGAGGTCTTCCTCCACCAGTAAAACTGGATATGCCATATATAACCTGAAATGTGTTGAAAATGGCGTTAAACCCCATTCAAAAAAAAAAAAAAAAAGGTACATAATAGGTGACCAATGGGCCTTGACCGTTGTCCTAGTCAATAGCATTGTTTATCCCTGCTATTTAATCTATGTGCTCTCTCTATACCAACGTTCTCAAAGCTCGGCAAAGATAGATCTTCCTATCTCCACAAGTAACTGATAACTTTCCCACATGAATCAGCAGTGACAATGAAAGTTTGGAAAAAATTACGACGTCATGACATCATAAATGACATCTCTGACATAGATAGTTATATTTCAAACTATTAAGATCTGCCCATATCATACCGCTAGTTATTGTGCTTAAATAAAAGTGAAGGACATTATATCTATATTTGGATCCATTTTAGGGCTATTTTCTCAGTTCATTGTCCCATTTTTCTAAATTTATATTATGACTGGTTCAAGTTCAGAGGTCAACATCAAATAGATATGATCCATTTCCAGGTAACATATAAACCATATGTATGTGCATCTTCAACGATAGCTGCCATCATCACATAAGTACATGTAATTGTTTTGTTGAAGATGATCTTGATATTTTATCTTTGAAAAAAACAAAACTTTTTTCACCTATTTATCAGTTGATGAATATTTTTAATTTGTAAGAATGCCAACATCTCGCCGCTTAAGTCATAGGTTTAAGTCCCGCTCACTGAAAAAAACTTGATGGGAGAAAGTTTGCCAATTACTTGCGGAAGAACAGTGGTTCTACTCGGATTCATTCTGAGGTCTTCTTCCGTCAACAAAACTGAATATGCCATATATACTAGTAATCTGAATGTGTTTAAAATGGCATTAAATTCATTCATATTGTGTCTTTTTTTTAACAGCTGACTGGCCAATGGAAAGGTGTTACTGCTGGAGGGTGCGGTAATTATCAAGACACCCATAAAAACAACCCCATATACCAGATCAAGATTGATAACTCCTCCATGGATAATTTTCTTCTGGTGGAAATATTTGGTCCAAAGTAAGTTAACAGCATTTAAATATTCTTCTTTTTGTAAAAAAAATAGTGCCATATGCATGCTTCTGTAGGCAATAAATAGTACAGTACACATGCTATAGGCAATACATAGTGCCGTATACTGCTTTTATAGTCACTAAATAGTATGGTACACATGCTACTCTCAATAAATAGTGTCATATACATGCTTTTATAGGCAATAAACAGTATGGTACACATGCTACTCAATAAATAGTGTCATATACATGCTTTTATAGGCAATAAACAGTATGGTACACATGCTACTCTCAATAAATAGTGTCATATACATGCTTTTATAGGCAATAAACAGTATGGTACACATGCTACTGAATAAATAGTGTCATATACATGCTTTTATAGGCAATAAACAGTATGGTACACATGCTACTCAATAAATAGTGTCATATACATGCTTTTATAGGCAATAAACAGTATGGAACACATGCTACACTCACTAAATAGTGTCATATACATGCTTTTATAGGCAATAAGCAGTATGATACACATGCTACACTCAATAAATAGTGTCATATACATGCTTTTATAGGCAATAAACAGTATGGTACACATGCTACTCAATAGATAGTGTCATATACATGCTTTTATAGGCAATAAACAGTATGGAACACATGCTACACTCAATAAATAGTGTCATATACATGCTTTTATAGGCAATAAACAGTATGATACACATGCAACACTCAATAAATAGTGTCATATACATGCTTTTATAATAAATAGTGTCATATACATGTTTTTATAGGCAATAAACAGTATGATACACATGCTACACTCAGTAAATAGTGTCATATACATGTTTTTATAGGCAATAAACAATATGATACACATGCTACACTCAGTAAATAGTGTCATATACCTGTTTTTATAGGCAATAAACAGTATGATACACATGCTACAATCAATAAAAAGTGTCATATACATGCTTTTATAGGCAATAAACAGTATGATACACATGTTACACTTAATAAATAGTGTCATACATGTTTTTATAGGCAATAAACAATATGATACACATGCTACACTCAGTAAATAGTGTCATATACCCGTTTTTATAGGCAATAAACAATATGATACACATGCTACACACAGTAAATAGTGTCATATACCTGTTTTTATAGGCAATAAACAGTATGATACACATGCTACACTCAGTAAATAGTGTCATACACATGTTTTTATAGGCAATAAACAATATGATACACATGCTACACTCAGTAAATAGTGTCATATACCTGTTTTTATAGGCAATAAACAGTATGATACACATGCTACAATCAATAAATAGTGTCATATACATGCTTTTATAGGCAATAAACAGTATAATACACATGCTATACTCAGTAAATAGTGTAATATACATACTTTTATAGGCCATGAACAGTATGATACACATGCTACACTCAATAAAAAGTGTCATATACATGCTTTTATAGGCAATAAACAGTATGATACACATGCTATACTCAGTAAATAGTGTAATATACATACTTTTATAGGCAATTAACAGTATGAAACACACGCTACACTCAATAAATAGTGCCATTTACATGCTTTTACAGGCACTAAACAGTATGATACACATACTATACTCAGTAAATAGTGTCATATACATGCTTTTATAGGCAATAAAATATACAGTACACATGCTATACTTAGTAAATAGTGTCATATACATGCTTTTATAGGCAGTAAACAGTATGATACGCATGCTATACTCAGTAAATAGTCTCATATACATACTTTTATAGGCCATTAACAGTATGATACACATGCTACACTCAATAAATAGTGCCATTTACATGCTTTTATAGGCAATAAAATATACAGTACACATGCTATTCTCAGTAAATAGTGTCATATACATGCTTTTATAGGCTTTTATAGGCAGTAAACAGTATGATACACATGCAACACTCAATAAATAGTGTTATATACATGTTTTTATAGGCAATAAAATATACAGTACACATGCTATACTCAGTAAATAGTCTCATATACATGCTTTTATAGGCAATAAACAGTATGATACACATGCTACACTCAATAAATAGTGTCATATACATGCTTCTATAGGCAATAAACAGTATGCCACACATACTACACTCAATAAATAGTGTCCTATACATGCTTCTATAGGTGTATAACAGTAAAGTACAGTCACCAAACAAACACAGTAGTTGTTTATTTATAATATCTCAACTGACCAGATTTTAAATGTCTGAGGTATGGTACATTAATAAAAAATTATATTCTTTTGCATTGTCTCCCCTGACACAGGTGAGTTACATTTCCCAATATTATTTATTTTTGTTTTGTTTTGGTAAACCCCATTTTCCACACATTTCAAGTTATATATGGTATATACAGTTTTTTATTGGTGCAGGAAGACCTCAGAATAATCTGAGTAGAACCACTGTCCTTCCGCAAGTAACTGGCAAACCTTCTCACATAAATTTTTTTTTGAGTGAGCGGGACTCGAACTTACGACCTTAGCGGTGAGAGTTAAGTAATCTTGAGACTCCTTAGACAACTCAGCAACGTTTTTTTAGGTCACATGAGACTTTGTCTCAAGGGACCTTTTGTGATCGCCTTTTGTCTGTCTTGTGCTTCATCAACCGTGTGTCCGTAAACAGTAGACATTTTCGACTTCTCAAAAATCGTAAGCTCAATCTTAATGAAATGTTGTATGCAGCTTTGGTACCTAAGGATGAATCAGAATTGTGAATTGCATGGTCCCCACCCCCTAGGGCCTTTGTAATGGGACCAAAACAGTCAAATTTAAGATAAACTTTGAAAATTTTCTTCATACTATTGGAAGCACTGGGAAACAAATGATGAGCATTATTATGGACTATATGGATTCTTTATAAAACTTGTGAATTGCATGTTCCTGAGTCTTATGGTTTGGCCCTGAGGGTGGGGCTTACTTTACTAAATCTTTATAAGAGAAAAGATGAAAAACAATCATTTCTGATGACTGAATACTCATTTGTATGATATGTGGTGTAATTTGGTGTTGCTGACATGACGGTTAATGCTTATGTTTTATTGACAAAAGTTGGAAAATTGATTCATACAACTTTATGTCATCAAGGATAATAAGGTGACCGTTAAGGCCTGTGGGCCTCTTGTTTTAAAGTACAAATTTAAACAACTAAAATGTATTATTATTTATATATTTTGGTAGAGAATACAGTGTTGGGTTCAATATTGTTGCTGTCAGCGTGAATGTTCCAGGTGGACCAAACAAAACTTCCTCAGGAGATTTCAGGTAAATATTGTATAAAGACAAAAGTGTATTAAATTTCAAAAGGATTAATAGAACTTCAAACAATATTTTATTCAAGATCAGCTGTCATTTATATTAATTATAATTTGTAATTACTCTAACAATTGAGATTTAGAAACAGCTAGTACATCTTTTCTCTAAAAAATGAACAAGTATGCAAGTAATTGGCTGTTGTAACCAATGGTTAAATTTGGTAAGAATATGAATATATAAATGTATTTATGTTGGTTTCAGACGGGGTTACACAATGCTTCAAATGGACAGGATATCCGGCGGTGTTTACAATATCTCCCCATGCACCTTCAAACCGGGACAGGAGGGGCCATTCTTCCTAGACCTCAGTTGCTCAGGTCCTTACACTGTAGCTCAATTACGCTGATGTGTCTTCTTATCTGAGAAACTTTTTTTTCTGTCTCCACAGTTATTACACTGTTGTGTTGGTTGGTGGTTCTATACATAACAAGGCCAAAATTAAAATATTGTTTGTTTGTTGTCGCTTCCACCTAATCTACAACAATACTTATAGTTGTTACCCTCCTTCTCCTCGCTCTAAAACAATAATTTTTTAATAAAAGATTCATTCTCAGTCTCTGCCTATTGTTCTTTCTTTGCTGATTCATAGTCTGCATTCTTTAGGTTGAGTAAAAAGATTCTCTGAATGATTTAAAAAATATATATCCACTCCATCCCTAAATGTTTGGATCCGAAGTGACAAGCAAACAATTTTTAATGGTGGCCTTATTTGTGATCTCACTTGGTTGTTATGGGGATATGAACTATGAATATTAGTTTCATTACAAGCATTCCCTTGATATGTGACAAGAAGGTCCCTTTCTGTATTTTATTTATGAAGTCTCATGGAGATCCGAGATCACATCATCAAGCTATAGTGCCTTGTCAAAAAAAATATGATCAAAACCGTGTAATGTTTTCATTGTGGCTAGAAACAAATATTTATACAACTGCAATATACCTGCATAGTTGCTGTGGAGGTTGATGTGATTGAACTGCGGAGTGGACCATCAAAAGCAACTGCAGTTCAATGTAATTAAGTCACTGGCATGATAGCCAACTAGCCTTATCAAATTCATAAGACCTTGATGGACATTTTAATGCCCTGACATGAGACTTTCACTCCACCCACTGGACGTTTGACATTGTTTGTCCAAGTAAATACAATGTAGTGTTAACTTAGACATCATTTGTTTGTCTGAGGAAAATTGTATAGTAGCAACCAATATTGATTGCTGATTGGATTATCGAATTGTATGATTGACAGTTCCATCGTTTGAATACTTTCGGTAATATATGACATGCAGACCAAAAGACAGCAAATGTTAAATAAAAGATCATTGAACATTGTGTAGATTAAAGATGTGCAATATGTCTCACTAGATTAAGGTATTAAGGCTATAAAAATAAAACAGACAGCAGTGGAACTCTACAGTGGTTGACTATTAAACTGAATACCATATTTTTTTTTAGTTTTACGGCATTATTTTACATAACTTTGGTATAGAGTTACCATTCAAAAATATACTTGTTAATGTTTTTTTGTTTTTATTTGAATAGTGTTTAAATATTTTGCATAGTTTTATAACATTGAGGGCTAACAGATGATCAATTAACCTAACCACTCTTCCTGAGTACTCGAGCAAACCCATCTTTGCAGGTAACTTGAATCAGTGGTGAGAGGTAAATGACATTGAGACACAATGTTGAATTACAGTCACCACAGTAACTATGTGCAGGTGGAGATTTGAGCTTGCAATCCCTGGATTGATAGTCAGACATGCTGCAAACAGAGCTAAAATTTTGAAAAAAAATAAATTAGAATTCATCTACATTGTATTCAGTGGATTGTTGAATGGTGTTTAGTGTTGCTTTCAACAACTTTTAGCTCTACTGGCCAAAGGCCAGAAGTGCTTATGCGATGGCGCGTTGTCTGTCGTCCGTCGTCTGTCGTCTGTTAGCAGCACTTTCTCTGAAACCACCAGGCCAATTAAACTGAAACTTCACATTGGTGTTTTTTTTCGTTCTGAAATTCAAGATGGCCGCCATTACTAAAAATAGTCCAAAACTTAAACATTCTTCTTCTCATGAACAGCCCAACAGATTTTCATAATGTTTATGTAGTATTGATGACCAACTATAGTTTTGTTAGATTTGTTCAAATGGTGTCCCTAGGGTTAAATATGACCCCACCCCGAGGGTTCAATTAGGGGACACATGTCATTATAATATTTTTTTTTTTTTTTTTAAAAATGGAAATGATTTTGCCTATATCTTCACAGAAGCATTGTTTGGTGAAAGAGGTTAAGATTTGTAAAAATGACTGGGTTCCACTGTCTTAAGGGGTCAGGAGGGGCCCCAAAAGGGTAAAAATTGGGAATAACTAAATTTGTTTTCTTAAGAACCGGTATGTCAGATTTGTTCATATTTTCCATAAATTATCCCTATGTGTAGGGGTTTGATTGCAGATAAGAATTTAGGGGCTAAAATTTATAGGGGCCCTGTAAGGGGTCTTAGAATTTTACATAGGGATACTTTGGGAAAACAGAAAATTCTCTTTTTCTTTCATCTGTTCTGAAACCACAGGCCAGTTAAACTGAAACTTCACATAGGTGTTTCTATTGTATAGGAAATTATACCGAAGATTTTTTTTTTCGATCTGAAATTCAAGATAGCCACCGTTACTAAAAATAGTCCAAAACTTAAAAAATCTTCTTCTCATGAACGGCCCAACAGATTTTCAAAATGTTAATGTAGTAATGATGACCAACTATAGTTCTGTTAGATTTGTTAAAATGGTGTCCCTAGGGTTAAAAATGACCCTGCCCTGAGAGTTCAATTAGGGGACACATGCCAATATAATATAATATTTTTTATTTTTTTTTAAATGAAAATGATTTTGCCTATATTTTCACAGAAGCATTGTTAGGTGAAGGAGGTTAAGATTTGTAAAAATGACAGGGTTCCTATGTCTTAAGGGGTCAGGAGGGGCCCCAAAAGGGTACAAATTGGGAATTAGTAAAATTGTTTTCTTAAGAACCGGTATGTCAGATTTGTACATATTTGATATAAATTATCCCTATGTGTAGGTGTTTGATTGCAGATAAGAATTTAGGGGCTAAAATATATAGGGGCCCTGTAAGGGGACTTAGAATTTTACATAGGGATACTTTGGGAAAACAGAAAATTCTCTTTTTTTTCATTTATTTTGAAACCACTATGCCAATTAAACTGAAACTTCACATGGATGTTTCTGTTGCATAGGAGACTATACAAAAGATTTATTTTTTCTATCTAAAATTCAAGATGGCCGATGTTTCCATTGCATAGTAGAATTTCAAAAAGTGCTATGGCCACTATGAGTCAGTAGAGCGTCCTCAGGCCCTCTTGGGCCTCTTGTTCAGTTATATTGCGACAGTGTCTACTTTAGAAGCATTTTGAGCTCTGCCACTCTGGAGTATCATGCCACAGACACATGCCATGTTAACCCACCTAGTCACATTATACTGACATTTGGCTGACCAGACCTAAAACTATCCGCTAAATGCTGAGCGCCATGATAGGAAGCTTCAAGTACCATTTTTCAAGTATTTGGTATGACCCGGCTGAGGATCAAGCCCACAACCTTCTGCATGCAAGGCAACGCTCAATCCCTAGACCCCTGCCGCCGTATATTTAGTGGATTGCTATTTCTTACTTTTGGTGCAAGTTTGAACACAGTGATTTGGTTTATTTTATGGAGTAAGGTCAATTTTACCATATTTGATATTCTTTATTGGAATTAATTTCTTTAATTGTGCGATTCTGGGAATGCAGCATAAGTGATGGTAAGAATGTGAGTGTTGTGACTACAGACTTTCAATCAAGATTATTTAAATTCCTGTAAATTAACATTAAGTACAATTTATATCTTCAAGAGTTGTGTAATAATTGCCACAGGGGATAGTATCGACGTTTAGACAAACCAATTTACCAGATTATTATGTGGTTATAGATTTAGATGTAAAGACTAAATATCTAAGAATATTTTTTTGGCTGTTGGAGGTCAGGGTAAATTGCGTTGTCCAGAACACTGATACTGTCGCCTGTAACGTCTGATTGTCTTGCACGCATATCAAACATGCTTTAGGCCATTATTAATTAATTGCTAGATTCTCGTCCAAATTTTTCTTAAAAAGGGGGAGATGGTGGAGGATTTCATTTTTTATGAAAATAAAAAGGGTCGGGGCGGCATGTAAATTAGGGGGCGTGCGGGTATGATAATCTAGCAATTTAATTATTTTTTTATGAAAATAAAAGGGTTCGAGGCTGCATGAAAATAAGAGGACAGGCAGGGATGATAATCTAGCAATTGATTTATTGTGGCCTTAGCAAAACTGTATGAATCCGTTATTGCAAAAGGATTTACAATTTTGATAAAATGGGCTGATAGTGCTAGAGATTTTGGAAGAGAGTTTTATAGTCGTAATTGACTTCAGATGTAACCACTAAATAATGTAATCTTCTGTGTGAAATTGTATATGCTATTTTGTCTTCAGAATTTCTATTGTACATTATTGATATCATTAATACCATTATAAATTATTTTTAAGTTCTTAATAAATTAATATTTCTGATTCGTTGTTATTTTGTAAGTGATTTACCACCATTATCACTTGGGTCTCCTGTCTTAAACAGGAAGTGTTAAATCAATGACCTCCATTCATCTGTCCATTTGATTTTATACTAGTAACTGATCCATATCGGTTTTATTCATGGTACCATAGGGTTAATACAACCACCACGCTAAGTCGAAATGCTGATCACTAACACCAGGGGTCGTATTCACCAACCATTCTTGAGTACATTCTTAGACTTAAGCTTGAATTTGAACCTTAAATATCTAGTTTACCACGACAGAAAGGATATTTGTGAAAGTATATTTGACCAAGGAACTACAAGTATATCCTTGATTTGACTATTCATTAGGTGTTCCTACATTCTTGCAAAGTTTGGTTTCAAGAAATGGTCTCTAAGTGTGTTTTTTTAAAATTCATTCCTGTTCAAGTCTAATCCGAGTGGTTTGTGAATACCATCCCAGGTTTGTACCACAAGGTCAAGGTAATAGTTGTCATAAAAGATAAAATATATTGAGAAGGTTATGTTGATTACCTGAAGACGATTAATCGATTATATCTGTTCTGTACTTCAAAGGTCAAGGTCAAACTTGGAAGGGAACGCTATCAAATCCATATATAACTCGATGGAAGCTGGTCTATCCGTGTTTGTTGTATAATTATATATTATAATTAAGTTGACTAGTGTTATAAAAGTACACCATTACACGGCTGCTGAAATGTGTATAAACAGATCATTGTGTATTTGTTTAAATTTTAGAGTGCATAACTTCACAAGCTCCTCTTTATAATTTCAATTTTTTGGCAGTTGAAGTTTTTTTTCGAGCTTCATGTAATACGCACTATTTTAGAAAATATACAAGTTTAGATACACGTTTATTTTTAATCAAGAATCCATAGGAGCATGTGATATAAAAAAAATACACAGTGCGAGCAATTTTGGAACAAAACAAAAATATGACATAATTTGGAGCAAATACTATTTGCTATTCGTTTAGGGCACTTTGACAGCCGAGAAACAGTGTCAAAACCATTCGACGGCACCATTTTTTCTCAAAACACATTTGTTGAACGACTACAAACAATAATAAGCAACCCCAAAAAGACAATTAGTCAATAGTGCAACACAAGTCCAAGACTGCCACTTTCCCCCAAACGAACAGCAACAGATAATATTCATAATACTAATGATTAAAGAATTGACTGATGATTTCCAGGCGTTTGCATTTTTACAGTAATCATCAGATATATATTTCTTACGCTCACTGGTAAAATATTTACATTGGAAAGATAATGAAATTCATCGCCAAGTAGATTATCATTGCATAAATTACATAACCTCAAATGTCTTACTATATTAAGGTGGCGTCCTTTTATGATTCATACACCTATATTTGATAAATCAACCGTCATAGCAGTGGGCAAAATATCTAAATATAGTTCGAAAACGAAACTGGATTTTTTGGGCAATTATCTTGGGAAACACCAGGTCTATTTTTAAATAAACCACAGTTCTTAATATAGCAGAGCGAAATGTACGACCGAACTTACTAACTAATAATTTGCTTTTTTTTCCTATTTGATTTGTGGTGATTTACATTCAGGCATTGACATGGACAGGTATATATTATTATTTTAATACATTGTTTGCAAATGTTTCAGCTTGGCCTTCATGTGGGCTTTTTGAACGTATTGTGTCTGTCGTTCAGCCGTTGTTCGCCGTCCGTCTGTCATAAACACCTTATTTAAACATCTTCTCTTCTGAAACCTCTTGGCATCAAATTCATTCATCGAATTTAGTCTGACATATTTCGGCTATTTTTCTATCATTCTAAATGTGTGTTTGGGCAGGAAAGCATTCTAGACCCAAATAAACATTATTGGGATTAATCACTCAATACAAAAATAGAGATACCGGTATGATATAGGCGAGTACGTAGTTTAAACATTTTTTATTTCGTATATACATGTGAAATGGGGTCAGGCCACAAGTTCTGACCACATTAGATTTGCCCCCCCCCCCCCCCCCCCCTTACACATTTATACAATATATGTGCAATTGCTGACAAGTAAACACAATTTACATTTTAATGATGAGAGAGAGAGAGAGAGAGAGAGAGAGAGAGAGAGAGAGATGGAAATAATACATATAAACATTTAATTAGATTCAAATATCATATCAAATATTGTTATAGCAATAAAAGATCATATCTAGTAGTAATCTTCCGGAATTCAGCTCGGGGTCCACCCAGAATGATAGCAGTACATTGATTTCTACCGAAAAGTGTATAGAATATTCTATTAAACAAGAAAAATATCTGTATATGCTGGCAAAGATATTTACGTATTAATTTAAATTAATTTTCCATACATTCATACATCAAACAGTTTTTCCATGTTAGGATACTTTAGGAGATGTTATCGTTTTGAATCCTTTATAAAAACAATTACTGCTTCAACAATTGCTGTATTTTCTTCATGTGTCATTTTTCCATCCCCATATAATAAAAAAATAAGTACTGAGAAGAAGACAGGGTCTTGTTGAATGGAACATGGTTAATCTTTGATTTCTGTACCTTGTACATTTGAAAAAATAATGTTCATCATTACAGCCACAATTAGGACAAATAGGGTCTTGGCGAAGAAGATTATTATACAAATTCTACAATTATTTCTAATTCTAGCAAGTAGTATCGCATACTGTCTTTTGCTTTGGTATATTTGTACACATATTATTATTAATTGATTGTTTAATGGCTGAAAAATAATGTGCGGATTTAAGCATTTAAAGATTGGGATCCAACTGGTTCTATAATGATATTGATCACGAGACTCGCGAATTCCGCAAAATGCCGACTTATATTTCTCTAATACGAGTTATGTATAATGTCAGTGTTAATTTTTGATATTTTATAAATATTTTTTATATTTACAAAGGTTGGATTTGTGTTTAATCATTAATGTGGATTTTAGGTCATTGTTTTAAACTTTACTTGTCAAAAATACGGAAATACTGCGCCTAAAAGTCGGCGACATCAGTTTTTTAACTTTAGGATATGACATTAGTGTCCATTAAAATCCTTTTAAAGGGACTATATCAAGATTTTTCAAAATTTTAGCATTTTCTAAAAAACATTTTTTCCAATATATCAAGCCTATATAAACTCACTGACCCCGTATTGCTATTTAAAATGATATATAATTAAACATACCAAACTAATATATTGGAAAGGGATTTCCTAACTTGGGCTATGTTAGACTAAAATATGTTTCCCGCTTAAAATGGAGCATACATGTATTTTGTGACGTATGAAAAGAGTCACGTGATTCTATTTTGATATTTATTTGATCCGTTATACAATTTAGCAGTCGGGTCGCTCGCTAAATGTATAGAATTGTAGAAAAATAATTATTTTATATCAAACATACTTAGATTCATAAATCCAAGCTCTAAAGATCCTCGCTAAAATGACGATTTTCGTTCGTTGTCTCTAAGCCTGTTCATAACAAAAGGTTGGGTTTTTTTACATCTCCTCGACAAATTATACGTTAATAAATCCACCCTCCACTCAAACTTGGTTTTCCAATTAACACAATACTAATATTAGTAAAATACACAATATTAATCCGTCCGCGCGATAAAGATTATGCAGTATATCGTTTTAAGCGTGACTTTTAATAATGTTGATCGCACGGACAGATTACTATGATTAAACGATGAACATAGGAAAACCAAGTTTGAAGGGAGGATGGATTAAATGATGTATAATTTGACGAAGAGATGTCATAAAAACGACCCCACGGCATTTTTTAAAAAGTTTTGTTTTGTATTGGATTAGATACACTGCCCCTTTTCAACTTTGTTACCGACCCCAAGACATCCACATCAACTTTTTTTTGTTATTGTATTAAAATGCACAGTCCCGTTTGTTAAATTTTGGCACCCCCCCCCCCCCCCTCCCATTAAAGGAAATGTATTAAATTAATTCAAATTAAGGTAGACAATAGACATATTCTGCCCTGATAGTGTCCAACTTGCACATACATGCATCTACTACTTTGCTAATATTAAAGATGCTTCTCTGACGGTGCATAATATATAATGGTCTGTGACACGGCTAGAATGGTATGCGAACATGTCATATCATTTTACCATAAAATCATCGTCTTACTCTGTTTTTAAGAAAAGTTCGCTTTCTTCTTCATCAGGCACGAATGAGATCACTGGTTACTTTTTACACGGCAATCGATAGTTATCAGTTATCAATGCTAAAATTAGAAACAATTGCAGCGAACTTGATAGTGGCCTTTTTCATAATCACTTAAGACCAAACGCTATATATGACTGTTCTAACGGAGCAGAAAATGCTGAACATTATTTATTTCAATACAGTCGTTACAGAAATCTAAGATATTCACTTTTCCAATCTACGAGAGAATTTCATCCGCTTAATATTAATGTATTAATTTTTGTAAAGAAGAGCCTAACATTGGATGAAAAACATTCAAATATTTCAAGCTGTCCAGGACTATTTTAAAAGTACAAACCGGTTTTCAAATCAAGTTGTATTACATTCCGATAATATTTGATAAGCTGTCCAATATGTACATGTATGATTTGATAAATAGCCAAATAGACGTATGCAAAGTTATTATATGAAATTATATTTTGTAGTCGGTCAATCTCGAATGTTTATCTATATTTAATCACGGGATCACACGGTCGTCTTCTTATAAAAACTCGTTCAATTAACTATGTTAAATAAACATTTTAGTATTTTTAAAGTTTGTTATAAGTGTTCTGTTCTCTCTGCTCTTATTCTCTTTTTTCTGTCTTTTTCTTCTTTATTTGTTTACAACTGCCGTACTCTATCTGTTATTTGTTAAACTGTAAGGATAGGGCCTAATCTAATGTTGGAAGAATTGTTACCCAACCCCATTTCTGTATATATAAATAGAAATAAAATATGTTTAAACCATCAAACCTAAAATGACTATAACTTATTATCAATTAAATTATATCATAATGTGCGTAGAATATTATATACATGATTATTTAACTAACATTTTAACATAACATGGCTAGTTAGAAAATTTCAACAATATACTTCTGTAATTAAATCAAACATTCCCAAAGCAAAAGCTTAGCAACTATCCGCCACTCTATAGCACACCCAAAGATTATGTTGTTGCATACCCAAAGTTTAAATTTTGCTTCGACAGCTCTTTTTTTTCTTGAAATCATTAAAGCATTTTTGTGCTATTTATGCTAAAATGCAGGCATCTGCGGAGTAATTGCAAGGATACTAATTAAGTCATTAATTTTAAGACGTCGGTCAAAATTTGAACACACAACAAAGAAATTTATTTCAACTTATTCCTTAAGTTATTTTGTCATTTTTTGAAACGCCGCCTCACCTACTTAAACAATAAGATTTTCTTTAACTCATCCAAGCAATTACATGTTAATGTAAACAGTTTATTGTATTTTTAGTTTGCTAACATTTATATATTGAATTCCCTGCCCCGCCACAAATAGAGAACAAACTAACATTATTTTCAAGTTGGTCTGATATAAACGAATTCCATGCATTCATTGGTGACGCAAGGATGCTAATAAAACATGATTGAGAGTCTAAGTATAAGCAATAAAAATACTTGGGATCCCATAAAGATATGATTAAACGCAACAGCTTTTCACAGTTTGGGAATCCAGCTTATGACTAGAGTTTATTTATATACTGAACGGGACTTTTTATGTACCTGACATTTTATGTATTGTTCGAGAAAATGTAGACTTTTATAAGAAAAAAAGATTTAGCTATGTAAAATCAATAATTTGTGTCTGCTAATGTCGTATACTAACTCTAGTAGCGCTACTCAATAGTTTAATATTGGAAATACAAAAGTGGTGTGGTTTAATAAGCGTTTAGTCAGGGAACAGGTGATACATTACGGTCTCAGGCTAGCACGGATACCGGACCATGAGGAGTTAAACGCTTGGGACTGGTGTCCACGATAGCCGGATTTACATTTATGTTTTTTCGTGTTAGCGATTTATTATGATATTATTTTATTGTATCAATCCCGGGTCGTGATATCGAACGCCCGCGCGGTCTCCGTCGTGATTGCGACTTATTGTCATTGGTCTCTCGCGGCCGATTCAAGTGGGAATTTTATCAGTTACTTGCGGAGATGGGTGAGCTTTAGTTCTGGGTAACTTTCCAGAATCCCAGAAAAAAAGTGGCTGGGATAACTGATGATCTGTTAGTCCTCGGTGGCATAAAAATGACGCTAAATATTCAAATAAAATCAAATTATTTTTATTTATTATTATTTGTTTTAGATTTTATCGACGATACACTACTGGCAAGATGTTACAGCGGAGCTGGCTTCTTTATACACTCCAGACGTTAGTGATGGTCGCCGAATGCCAAGATACAAATTCAGATCAGGTATAAACGAGTCAACAACCGGTTTTGATTATTTATCTATTGTATGACTACCGTATTTAGTAATACTACACATGTCATGACTGTGTATAGGTTATAAGTTATATTGAACTTCTAACCGGCTCGTTCCATGAGTGATTCCATTGGTTGAGGATGTAGGTCAAATCCACAATTAAAAAGTTGAAATTGAAATTGAAAGAAAAAAACATAGAAACAAATTCTGTGTGTATATATATATATGAGAGAGATAATAATTAATTATTAAAAATTAATTAATACACCTAAACAATACTGAATTCTTTTAAATTATTTAAAAAAAAACGAGCGCTTACGGAATATATATTATTCCTTCTTCAGGGGCTGAAAATGAAAATACAAATGATGATAATGTTAAGATGCAAAGCGATTACGATGATAAAAACATGGAAGTGTGGAAAAATCACAATAAATAAATTAAATAAAATTAATTAAAATTGATAAAATTAATAAAATAGTGAAAACGTTCACAAATTAGGATGTGCGCCTTAAGGTGCGCATATACTTCACAAAAATATATAGCAAATTGTGAAATTTATAAGAAAACTTCGGTGTTTTCAGTGAAATATATATAAAAGAAAAAGATAAACCAATTCTAACCAAAAGTACGATGTAAAACTAATGGCGTCACTTAAGTTTGGAAATATAAGTTAAAATTCTTTAAAAATTCAAATTGATATTTCTTTGGAGTTACTTCTGCAATGCAGATTAAAACTGAAGAAAAGAAACATGTCTTGCACAATTTGTCATACTCAATGCAACAATGGTAGGTACATGAGCCGCGAATCACTGCTATACGCTGTTTATATACCCTGTCTCTCTTGATTAACTAACCAATTAGGAGTCATGTTTTTATATGTTTACCGTGTGACCATGTTTTTGTTATAGACCCAGTCAACGAAGCAATCGATAACACAAGAAATTGATTGTCTCAACAACAAGCGTAAGTCATCAATATTTTATTATTTAGTTAAAATCAAAGTTGCAAACAAGAGACTCGCGATCATGTAGTAATTAATCAAATCAATCTTAACGCCTATATGAACATTATATCATCAATCATTTTTTTCAAGGGAAATCATTATAAAAACTGATCGTTATCAAAAACATTGTCATCGATATCGTCATAAATATTATCACCATCGTCGACAACATCATCATCATCTAAATTATATTCCTCGTCCGCTTAGTCATCTACATCCTATCAATATGACCATTTTTTTTATTTTTAGGGCTATATATTGCATTGATTTATGTTTTCCTTTCATGTGTTAAATGGTCGGAAAGGTCCTGCGTGGCCGAGTGTTATAAGAAGCTGTTTCAATATCACTTACCTCTCACCGCTAAGGTCATTGGTTCGAGTCCCGCTCGGTACAAAGAAAATTATTGTGAAAGTTTACCAGTTACTTGCAGAAGGACAGTGGTTCTACTCAGAGTCATTCTAACGTCTTCCTCCACCAATTCGGATTTTTTTTTTAAAAATCGCTGTTTTATTATTTTAATCAATCAATTCAATAATAAACAAGACCATTCACGCGTTGTTCATTCAATACCATGAATATATTCATCAGGAGGCGATTCAAAATTTCCGCCAACTAGCAACCAGCTGCCAGTTGGGGAATCGGATTTTTTCAAATCGATATTTGTTTTAGAAAACAAATAACAATAACAATAACATAACAATAAATAAACATCGTTCCCGCACTGTTCCTTCAATACCATGAGTATATTCATCAGGAGTCGATTCAAAATTTCCGCCAACTAGCAACCAGCTGCCAGTTGGGGAATCGGATTTTTTTTCAAATCGATATTTGTTTTCGAAAACAAATAACAATAACATAACAATAAATAAACACCGTTCCCGCACTGTTCCTTCAATACCATGAGTATATTCACCAGGAGGCGATTCAAATTTTTCAGTTGGGGATTCACGGCGAATCGCCAACTACCAATCAGCTGCCAGTTGGGTATTCAGATTTTTTTTAAATCGTTGTTTTATTTTTTTTAACAAATCAATTAAATTAAAAATAAGTTTATAATAATAAAAAACACACTTTGCAGGGTTGGTTCTTCAATATTACGAGTATACTCACCAGACGGCGATTCAAAATGTCCAGTTGGGGATTCGCCGCAAATCCGCCAACTACCAACCAGCTTTTTTAACAGTTGGGAATTCGGATTTTTTTTTTAAATCGCTGTTTTATTATTTTAACATATTAATTCAATAAAGAAAACAGGTTTAGGATAATAATAACACCAATTATGGTTTGGTTCTTCAATAAAACGAATATACTCACAAGGCGGTGATTCAAAATGGCAAATTTGGGATTGTTTTTTTTTCAAATCGATATTTGTTTTCGAAAACAAATCAATTCCATAGAAAAACAGTTCATAACAATAAATAAACACCGTTCCCGCGCTGTTCCTTCGATACCATGAGTATATTCACCAGGAGGCGATTCAAAATTTCCAGTTGGGGATTCGTGGCGAATCGCCAACTACCAACCAGTTGCCAGTTGGGGATTCGAATTTTTTTTAAATCGTTGTTTTATTTTTTTAACAAATCAATTCGATAAAAAATAAGTTTATAATAATAAAAAACACACTTTGCCGGGTTGGTTCTTCAATATAACGAGTATACTCACCAGACGGTGATTCAAAATGTCCAGTTGGGGATTCGCCGCGAATCGCCAACTACCAACCAGCTGCCGATTGGGGATCTCTTTTTTTTTTTTAAATCGTTGTTTTATTATTTTAACATATCAATTCAATAAAGAAAACAGATTTAGGATAATGATAACACCAATTGTGGTTTGGTTCTTCAATAAAACGAATATATTCACAATACGGTGATTCAAAATGGCAAATTTGGGATTCGTTTTTTTTTTCAAATCAATATTTGTTTTTGAAAACAAATCAGTTCCATAGAAAAACAGTTCATAACAATAAATAAACACCGTTCCCGCGCTGTTCCTTCAATACCATGAGTATATTCAACAGGAGGCGATTCAAAATTTCCAGTTGGGGATTCGCGGTGAATCGCCAACTACCAACCAGCTGCCAGTTGGGGATTCGGATTTTTTTTAAATTGTTGTTTTATTTTTTTAACAACTCAATTCAATTAAAAATAAGTTTATAATAATAAATAAAACACTTTTGCCGGGTTGGTTATTCAATATAATGAGTATACTCACCAGACGGCGATTTAAAATGTCCAGCTGCCAGTTGGGGATTCAGATTTTATATTATTTACATACATTTATTATTGATTATATTTTTAAACATATTAACACGAGTAAAATATGTAAATGAAATAGTAATTATAATAACGAATCCGAATCCCCAACTGGCAGCTGGTCGGTAGTTGGTTATTCGAATCCTCAACTACCAACTGCGAACTACCTACTAACTTTACAGTCATTAACCTGATATGTGTTGAAAATGGCATTGATCCCCATTCATAAAAAAGTTAAATGGTCAGTCTATTAGAAATCACAACCGAGATGGAGCCCTATGGGAAATGTTATAGTGGCAAGAGACAAATAGCATCAACAACTTCATCAACAACTTCATTAATAATGGCATCATCATCAGCATCATCATCGCCATTACCTGCATCGTTACCATCACCACCGTAATCATCAACATTATCATCTATATTTTTGTCATCATCATCATTATAAGTATTAATTATTTTATATGTTTTAGTTATTCTTACCTTTGTCATTACTTTTTCTGTTCTCATAGACATGTTTATCTATATTCCATGTACATGTATTAATATATTATTTCATTATTTGGTTTCTAGAGCACAATATTCCAGAGAAAAATATATCATCCACTCTACCACACTCTGTTGCAGTAACCACAATTGTGCATTGGGTAGTCATTGGTAAGTAGATGAAATAACAATACCAATTTTTATTTTAAAAGTTTAACAACAAATCTTACACTATTTAGCATGAGTAAGTATTATTGATAGCAGCATGTATCGGAAATAGGTGGAAATGTGTTCATAATAGCAACATGTGGACCGATCAAAATTGAACATCACCGACCTAACACATTAGCTACACACTAAAACATTTTGGATAATATTTTAAACACTTCGTATTTGAGTCGAATATTTGAGTTATTGCACTAAAATTATCAACAAAGCCAGGTGTGTCGTTTTTGCTACAGGTAAGCGATATAGAGCCATCGTGACTGTCTTTTTTCTCTGTTTCAGTTTTCAGTGGACTTTTGGGTGTAATATTTATTTCTTGGATCATATACATGTTAAAGCGTTTAGGATACTTCTCGTTGTGTAAAATAAAAAAGAGGCGAACTGATGACAATATATCGTCAGATGGAGAATGCCAGAAATTGTGTAATGTAAATATAATAAGAACTGGTGTTAGTTTAAATACTTCTACAATCGATGTGGTAAAAGTATCAGAGAAAGATACTGGCACACGGTACAAATACAGCAGACTTCCCCTGTCCGCTAACACACAAAATAACAACGTTGGATCAAATGGTATTAGTCAGACACAAAAACGTAAAAACTTTAAAAACAGTAATAGTTCAGAGAAAGAAACACTCAATACTAAAAATAGTTATGATGAAAGAAACGTTTTCACCCAGACAAGCGAAGAAAAGCCAATTAATATTTTGAACAGCATGGGCAGGCCATTTTGTCAAATTTTTATTTTGAACAAGAATACAGCGACAGTCCAACTCGACAATTCTGCTGTATCACTTACTGTAGCAGCAGACGACTTGACGAGTGGACACATCACGTGCTATGCATCGAGTTTCAGAAACATTGCAGAAAATTTTAAGAGGCTTCAACTTTCAACACGTGATGATGAAATGATTGCATCCCCAGCTGTGGAGTACCATTTATCTGTACACGATCTACAAGAGTTTGCCAAGATTGAGATGCCATTCGTTGGACCGATACATGCGTTGCGTTGCTGGAAGATTAGATCTGACCAACGCACTTCCGTGACGCCGGACAAAGAAGAGATCCCACGTGTAGAGAACGTGGATATAAGTCCTAATCTTGTGACGTATTATAAAATAAATCCATTCGGAAAATTAGTGATCTATACAAAGAAATTCTCGTGGTTTGTTTGTACCACTTGTCAGTCGGAGCACGACTCGTTTGGGCTTCGTGCTCTGATATATGGATCTCTGCGGACGACAAGAGACAGGCAACGCGCATGTGTCTCTCTGTATATTGCTGACGAGGTACATAGACTTGAAGATTATAAACAGGTATGTATATATTATCGTTACCTTATATGAGTAAAAAGCACGCTAAATTATGTGTCACGGTTACACGTGATCAAACCTAAACAGTTCTGTAAGATAATGTGTCGCCTTCCTTTGACGATGGAACACAGTTTCTGCTAAGTATGTGTTAGTTTGGTTTGATGTTTTTTTTTAATAATGTTTCAGGTTAAATAACATCCATCATCTAATTTACAACGGATATTAGTTTTACATAAAATCTGTTTATTTTTTATTTTTAGTAGTTTTATATTATTTAAAACAGATGAGGTTTCGACTTTTTTCTCTCTCCCCCCCCCCCCCCCCCCCCCATATTTTATTAAAATCCACTATATCTCTCTACTAAAAGCAGATGTGTCCGTTCAGGTTTTATATTGCGCCCCCCTAAGTCCGCCCCTCTAAACTGAAATCCTTGATCCCTGGTTATTGGGATATATATTTGTTTCGTAGGGACTGCAGTCTGCGGGGGGAATTGATTTGTCATCGAGTAATCCTGATTTTACTTCCTCTGATACGTATACTTAGATTATAAACTCCGTGCGAAAGCATTGACTATTGTATAAAATATGGAGTTTGTTTCAAAACAAAATTTTGGTGAATAGCGTCCTTTTATTTGAAGCATATAGAAGAAACCGAGAGACATAATAGACGGATATGTTTGGTCAACAGGCAGATCGGCTTACCGCATCGGGTTGCAGACACTGACGTTTTGCAACTTAAATTGACCAGATTGAATGACCCAGAAGAACATTGGAAACACATGGTAGATCCAGAAACGAACCTACCCATTCATGATATACAAGTGGTAATTAATGAGAACTTTATATTTGTTGCCTACCGGAGATTTTTTTATCGGGGGCTAGTCTGTACCTAGGTTTCTATCAAGGAAAAGCGAGACCGAGGTTTGAATCTTCATGATGGATTTTTTTCTCGTAAACTCTACCATTTTTTCATAACAAAACTCTAGTTTATCGTCTTTGGAGAATAGGTGGAGTCGTTCTAGCTGCTGTATTTCATGAGAGCGTGAATTTGATTTTGCCTCATAAGCTCAAAACGTCATCTTCACCTTAAATTACACACACGTTTTTTCTCAGAACAAATAAAACACATCACTGAAAAGGATTTACAATGATTATACATATAAGTTTTTTATATAAGATTTCAATAGATTCTTGGTCAAGGTTAAGCAGGAACCGTTCTCAGTATAGCTTGTTTCAATTTATACAAGTTTATTATTCTTTTCTAAAATTGACATTAAACCATTTCATATATATATAGATCAGAAAGCATTTTACACATTATAAATCCTGCTTGCTTTATTAATATATTCACAAAAATAGAATTTTAATGTTATTATATTGTTTTGTATCTCAAGGACAATATTCAAAACAAAAACAATTTAGCGTTACAAAATATTCGTTTTGTTTCTCTTCTAAAATGCAATTCATTTCTTGAACGTGTGTAATGTGTCTTTCATGAAAACTATGTGGTATATCCATATGAGGAATAATTAACGTCGTCTTTCACATGTTTGATTTATATTAGGAGAAGATTCTAATACACTATTTTAGCAAGCTTACTTCACTCTTGATCTACATACTAAGTGTGTCATTACAAGTAAACCCAGTGCTACCAGCACATAAAAGTATACTTGACGGAGCAGCTAACATTGTGTGTACCTGACATTTTATGTATTCTCTCAAAAAATATCAAATCAATTTCCTTGAAATTTGGACTTGAACAAGAAAGAACATTCCGGGTATGTAAATCAATACTAAAGTGTCTTATATAGACGCATGTTAATAACGCTACTCAATTTCTGAACTTGTGTGTAGATGGCAATAACGTTAATATTTTCTCCAATGAGCGGCCGCAACAGCTGTCTCATTCGAATGGCTATCTAAGATTTTATGTCATGTGTTAATCACGTTTTCGTTTCTTTTTACGTGCAGGATATCAAACTGGATCACATTACAAAGTGTCATTTATTCGTATCCAGCGGTTTGCCTTTTGGCAAAGTCTGGCACCTAGAACAGATTTTAGCCGAGGAAAGAGTTGCATTTGAATGCATCGTCAAAGTTACACACCAGTTACAGATACACGATGGGCAAAGTGGACAACCGGTTTTGAATAGTTTTATCATAGATGCTTTGACTGAGGATACTGAAGTTTTTCTGCAAAAATCTGAACAACGGAGAGCGCACAGTCTATATCTACCATCACGTGACCCGGATATAGCAGAGCATCCTGTGGACGCTTGGTCTCAACCCTCAAGTGCCTTTTGAATTGAAAAATTCGGTCAATCCGCAAATTAACATCAATTGCCCATCAGTCCGCGAGGATGGCGATAGAAGAGAGCTATGCTTAATTTTCAAACTTAGTTTGGTTTCGTTTACAGGGTGGATTTTCATTACATAGCTTTGGAAAAGAAAAAAATAACACATAATTGAATAATCATTTATAATTCAAATATCATATTTATTCAAATTTGGTATCAATCGAAACGTTAGGAAATGTAGTTTTTCCAATATATAATTTATGTTTCAATACAATGCTAAATTAAAAGTTAAGGAAGAATTATAGTAAGTTACATTTACATCTACAAAACAATATACTTTGTTTTTCATGTATGTAGTCTGTGCAGTGACATTATTATGTAAAAGTTTGAGTCAAAATGACAGCAAGTCTGGTCATTTTATGAAAGGTTACATAAAGCTGCTAATCTGCAGAACGGACCCAACACTCACGACTGAGTTCGTTATATAGCAAAATTGGAAAGCAACATTTGAGCACGTTGGTTAGTCATTTGAATGAAACTTCACATGCGTGTTCAGCATCATCAATGGATCATACAGAGACAAGAACCTTGATTCTGAGTAGCATTTTGGCATGGTTATGACTCTTAATGGACTTGATTTTTTCAGGTTAAAGTTTTTTATCAGGTAAGGCCACTTGTTGGATATGAATGAAACTTCACATTTGTGTTCAGCATTATCAGCGGAACACACAGAGATAAGAGTCATAATTCTTCTGGGTTGTATTTTGAAAGAATAATGACCCTTTTGAATCTGGAAAATTTGGTTAAAGTTTTTGAGTAGATACATATTTCTACCTATCATTGGATATGAATAAAAAGTTGATAGTACGAGTACAATGCCTTGAGATTATTTGTTGTACTAATAGGGTCAGTTTGTGGCCTTCTCTCAAATTTGTTCAAAACCATGAACTTGGGGTCAAAATAGGCCCGCTCTAAGGGGTCAAAATTGCACATTGTGTTTGATAGGGAAGGAAAACTTAAAAAATATTTTTTTAACCAATGTTGAAGGAATTGAGCTCAGACAAAATTTTTCACATTTAAAGAAAAAGAAGAAGATTTGATTGATTTCTTTAAAAGAAAAGCTCATTTTCATGAAAGTTTTTTTTTTCTTTTTTTTTCTTTCATTTTTATGAAAGAGTATGCAGCTGTGATAAACTTTGCATGCTGGTACAAGATTATTTCAACTATAGAACCATTTTCATGAACTGATACCGATACATTGTTCTACAATGAGAAGCCATTCAAATATATGCAAAACAAGAGACTATCACACAATGCAAAATACAATTAACTATTCACATAATAAGACTATGTGTGATACTGCAAATCCATTCATCAAAAATAATGTTAAGATAAACCAAATTTTTAAATTCTGACAAGAAAAAAAGCACTATTGTGAAAGGGTACCCAGCTGTGATAAACTGTGCATTGTGGTACAAGATTATTTCAACTATACATCCATTTTCACGAACTGGTACCGATATATTGCCTTATTATGTGAAGTTAATGCACAGTTATATTGTATATGTAAAACATTGAAACAACCTATAATGTGAAAGGATGCCCAGCTGTGATAAACTGTGTATGCTGGTACAAGATTATTTCAACTCTACGCCAGTAAAAGGGATACAGAATATCTCTGACAAGATAACACAGTCAATGAACTCTGGAATAATGTTTAATTGTAATCAATTGCTATAATTAGCGAACACAAAACATTGTCATACCAGAAGCCGGAAATAGGAACAAGGGAGACAACTCCCGTAACAATATATCAATAGTACAACCAGCAGTTACTGTATACTGGCGTGATTTCTTCTTCTTTTTCCTTCTTTTTATTTAAAGAAAACACTAAGTTAACTGATTATTTTACCTATTGAAAACAATATAAGATAATAGTATACACCTGTTAATTATAACTGAAATTAAAATACAGTCTTATACAAGTTATGAATCAGATATTATACTGCAGTATAGCAAAGACTTACAATGTAAAACTTATGTTCAGCAAGAAAGCACATTAGACAAATAATTGAAACAATTCAAACTTGCAATTTAGTGTATAACTATACGTGTGAACAGAGTTTGACAAAACCATAATTGTTAATTGTTAAGTAAACAAGTAGTAAGTTACTATAAGAAGTTAAGAATATCCTTAAAATTGTCTTTTTCATTAAACTACAACAACAGTCTGTATTGACAACCTGTATTACGAATCTTTCACATTTAAGCTATGTCTCATAGTCTTGTAAGTACTTTGGAGGTTTACGATTTCGTTTTGGTCTATCACATTGCATTAAATCACTGCCGTTAGGAAGCTGTTCTGAATCACTGGCAATGTTGCGGTCAAACTGAACTGAACTATTAGTGTTGTCATTGTCACTTATAAACTCTCCCAGGAGAATCGGATAGTCGTCTTGGTTTGAATGTAAAACATGTGTATCAATAGTTTCAGCGGGTAGAGACAATTTGACTGGTATATCAACTGGAGCAGGTGGATGATAATCAATTAGTGCGCGAATGTCATTTTCATCGTCACTATCGTTTACTTCGATGTTTTGAGTTTGTAAAGAAGGCATGTCACCTGGGACTCAAAAACATTCAGAAGTTTTTATTTTATATGACGCAGCGCATAGCTGGTTGCCCGAGAACTTTTTTATGAAACACCATTCCCCATCAACTGAGACTACTAAATAGCGGCTACGAGCCTTGGATTTGTCGCGATCAGAATACACATATACTAAGTCACCAACCGTAATATGAGACTGTTTAAGGGACATGTCACTTTTGGCTTTAGAGAGCTCACTCTTTGGGTGATTCTTTATTCTCTGTCTATGTTGGTTAATGATTATGTCTCTATCGGACACTGGAAGCTGATCATGGGTGAATTGACTTTGTTGTGTCCACAATTCTCTGGCGGACAATCCCCCTTTACGGATACGCGAGTTTAAGCGCGCGATAGCAATTGCCAATTGAAGGTCTGAGACTGGTCCTCCTCCGGGTTCTTGGCGGAGAATCTCTTCTCCAAGTTCTCCAATGGCTCTTTCAGCAACAGGATTTTTGTTAATGTTTTTTACACGGCCAATCTCAATAGAAATACGAAGTTTTTTTAGCAAGTCATCATCTCTTAAGCTCACAAAGCCCGGTGCTGGGTCGACTCTGATTACAGCATGAGGGCCGTCCAACGGATGTAGGTCTATAGTTAATAACGCGATGCCATCTCGGAGTGTGTCACGTTTTTCATCTTTTATGATGCACGCGGTAGTAAATGAGGTTACAGATTCACGAAGAACTAGTATCAGTTGTCGATTGCGTTTAATAACGTCCGCAGCAAAGGAAACGCCGACCATTTCGGAAGAATCTTCTGATGACTGTTTGATTAAGGTTTTCGGAAACTTTTGTAATGAGGCACAAATGTGACACGATTCGCTTACTCTACTTATTACTCTATTCATATCAAGTCCATAAAAGTGTCGTTTCATTACCAACTGAAGTTGATGATTGGTTGGGTGGTCTAATTTAATATGAAGTGCTGTTGCAAGACCATCGAGCACAGGTCGCGGAACCACAATAGCCTCTGCAGACTGTAAAAGCGGATCATTACGGCGCACAATTAAAACGCCGTCTTTGGCAATGGAAACAACGTTCAGATATCTCTTTACATCTTTGATGTTGGTAAGTTTCTTTGATGGCCGAGTGCCTTGTTTAAGGTGGGCATGTGTGCGACGAAGATCTGGGCAATCTGACTGAATGTCAGTCCATGCAGATCTAGTAGTAAATGGTAGACGTGTCATATTATCAACGACATCTTGGACATGTATTGACCTTACAACTGAGTCTTCGGTTTGTATAATAAAACAACAGATCTGACATCGTGGTTCATTGCAGTCTGGTGCATTTCGACTAGAGAAATCTGACGGAACATTTGCAGAGCCTGCAAGATGTCTAACATTTACTAGATATCTACTGACAGTGGATAAGAATGACGTGACACGTGGACTGGCTGAGAACTCTCCGCACAGCTTTTCTATGGATTGAACACATGGCTGGCTGTCAGTTAGAACACATGCTTGGAGTTTTGATTGAATGATGAATGGACTAAAATGTTTTACTGCGGCTGCGATACACAATGCCTCTATCTCGCAAGGTAGCCAAGTCACCTGATGCTTTCTCAATTTGGCACTGAAAAACCCAGCTAGCTGTAACTTATCTTTCCACGTTACATATAAAGTCGCCCCGATTCCATGTTTGGTGACAGAGCCATCAGTGACTATCCACAATTGGTCTGAAGGTCTTGGAAGAACAATAGATTTGTGAGTAGCAAGGGCCATTTGTGCATCGGAGAAATGTTTGTACAAGTTATCAGTCCAAACTACTTTGTCATTCGACTGCTGGCCAGCTATCGCGTTGTCTAATGGAGATAATAACTGCGAACATCTCTGTAAAACACGGCCAAGTACTTTGTAAGCGCCTATAAAGGACCTCAAACCACGTACAGTATCTGGAGGTGGACAATTTGATAACACCGCAATCCTGTGAGGGCTGGCAGTTAGACTTCCTTGTGACCAAATCCATCCAAGGAGAGTTGTCGATTTTGGACAGATAACAGTCTTGGTGGGTGACAATCGTAGACTAGCTTGTTTTAATGCTCGAAGTATGCGTTTCCAATTTGTCAGCAGCTGTTCAGGTGAGTCAGCACCACAATATAAATCATCTGCTAGCTTTGCTACGATACCGTCTTGAAGGCAATCACCAAGCACCCGACACATGAGTTCTTCAAGAGCGGTTTCTGATCCCGGCATTCCCATAGCACATCTTGAATAAACTCTTACTCCGCGAAACGGTGTTGCTACCCCACAATACTTCATTGAGGACTTCGCAAGCGGTATTTGGTAAAACACGCTGGTAAGATCTGATACAATGATGTATTTCCATTGTGCGATGCTTCGTAGTGTCGAGTCCACATCGGGCATCAATGAAGGCTGAGGTTTGCTATACCGCCCAACATCCGCAAATGCAGTCACAAGTCGAAAACCGCCTTTAGGTTTCTTCACAAGGAATGATGGGTTAAGGTATTCTGCTGTAATACCGATATCCTCTGGTCGTTGAAACACTCCTTGACTTTCAAGCTCATCAAATTTCTGTTGTAATTCGACAAGCTTGTCTCTAGCATATTGAGGTACCCTGCCCTTTCTTTGTGGGGGTTGCATTGGGCCCATGTTGACATTTGCTTCGAAGGGGCCCATAGCGCCGTTATAACCCTTTATGGTTGTATCAAAAACTTCGTCAAACTCGCGCAATGCGTTGTTAAATTCTTTTCTCACATTATCAGTTAATACATTGTCTGGGTCGAGTAATACAGTGTCTGTATTCAATGTGAACTTGTCTGGTTTAATGACCTTTTGGGAGATTGGGATCTGCAAATCTATTTTCAAATCTGGCTGAACGGTGTAGCGCACCTGGCAAAAATGTTCATTTTTCTTGAGAACTTGAGGTTCTTGAGTGTCATTTATTAATCTTACTTTACCACCAATTACCTCGGTGATGTGTGGATGTGGCCAGTTTTGGGATAGTTTTGTACAATCTTTGCGTGGCTCTATGGCGAGAGTAGTTTCTCGGTCAATTTCATTATCAACATCAATTTCTATGTAGTTCCCAGGCCAAACCGTGGAAGAAGTTCCTGATCTTAAGACATAAGCCTGAGTACGCCGAACTCTATTACCTGTAGAATCGGATACAGTTGGGCCATTGTAAATATGCACAGATTCGCCGATGATGATTTGGTGTTTAGCAGGTCTAACAGATATGTCATTAGTCATCATAAATGGAATTCCAGCGAGAATGTCAACATCCATCTCGTTGACAACGAGTGCTTCGAGCTGCAGCTCCATGTTGTCTCTCGATAAGGTAAGACGCGTCTCTCCAACTATACTTAGTGGCGTTAACCCATCTGCTTGGAGCGCACTTCTGTCACTTTTCTTAATTATAGCTCCAATATATTCTGCTACAGAAGTTCTGATCATGCTTATTTCAGCTCCTGTGTCCAATGTTACTTGTAAAGGAAAATGTTTATAAAATACCTTCGTCTGAGGTGACTTTTTTGTACTAACGCGACGAGAAGTAATGATAGGGTATTCATTGTCAGTTTTATCATTTCCTAAATCGTGGAGTTGGTTCATGGAGTTGTCATATTCATTTTCATTATCGTTTTCAACATTTCCATCAAAGCTTTGACGTACTCGAGTCATAAACATTCTGTCTTCCTCTGGTAGGAATTTGCATGAACTGAGAAAGTGTTGAACATTTGGACGCCCAGCTTGTTTGCACAAGGCACATATTTTGGATTGACGTCTTGAGTTGGAGTAACGTGTGGATCGTTGAGAGGTCTTGTAAGCAGTTCTTAATATTTTGGCATCTGCTGACGAATGTATCTCATCCAGGAGACTGTCCAATGCCTGGGATATTTCAGGTTTTAAAGAGGAGAGAGTCTGCGATCTTAGTTCGGTTCCGTACCTTTGTTTAACCAAATTCGGAAGATCGTTATGTATTAAGCGAAGCCATGTTAAGACTATGAAATTTTCAAGGGACGGAGACATTTCTTCATCAGTTTCTGGTATCTCGCCATGGTGGCGTATGTTGCCGTCTGATTTTAGGAGGTTGTCTTCAATAAAGCTGTTCAGCCTTTGGTAAAGATCCTCATGACGCTCTCCCTGTTCGATGCGTATGTTGTTGAATCTATGAAGTGAGCGCCAGTGGATTGGAACCCAAAATGTAATCTAACGGATTGCCATATACCGGATAGAGATGTTGAATTTTTGACAACAGTATTTCTAGAGATGATTGGGCAGTAGTTGGCAATCTGCCCAAGCATCAACTCTAGGTGAGTAACTTTCTGGTCTGCAGTTCATCGTTGAGCCTCTGGAACTGTCTCATCATCGTCCACTAAACCGCGTCGAGGGTTGGCGTGAGATTTTTTTTGCCAAACAAAACCGTCAACGATAAATGGAGCGAAATTCCGGTCCAGAGATAAAGTATACTGGAGATTTTGTCTCCAAGCTTCGAAAGACGTTATATTTTCAGTTTTGGTTAAGGACCATTGTTTCGGTGCCCGAATGTTCGCCATTATACAAAAGAAATGTCAATTCCACGCCTGTGTCGTTTAACAGTTACTGTAAAAACTGCCTTGTCCGAATACCGTTCCTGGTCGAAAACGTATCCACTTTACACTGAAGTTTAAAAGTACGAATGTTTATGCACTTGATTTAGTCCGTAAATCCCGCCGCTGCCACCACGCCAGTAAAAGGGATACAGAATATCTCTGACAAGATAACACAGTCAATGAACTCTGGAATAATGTTTAATTGTAATCAATTGCTATAATTAGCGAACACAAAACATTGTCATACCGGAAGCCGGAAATAGGAACAAGGGAGACAACTCCCGTAACAATATATCAATAGTACAACCAGCAGTTACTGCATACTGGCGCTAGATCCATTTTCATGAACTGGAACCGATATATTGCCTTATTATGTTAAGTAAATGCATAGTTATATTGTATATGTAAAACATTGAAACAACGTAGAATGTGAAAGGATACCCAGCTGTGATAAACTGTGTATGCTGGTACAAGATTATTTCAACTATACATCCATTTTCATGACTGGAACCGATATATTGCCTTATTATGTTAAGTTAGTGCATAGTTATATTGTATATGCAAAACATTGAAACAACGTAGAATGTGAAAGGATATCCAGCTGTGATAAACTGTGTATGCTGGTACAAGATTATTTCAACTATACATCCATTTTCATGACTGGTACCGATAAATTGCCTTATTATGTTAAGTTAGTGTATAGTTATATTGTATATGTAAACATTGAAACAACGTAGAATGTGAAAGGATACCCAGCTGTGATAAATTGTGCATTCTGGTACAAGATTATTTCAACTATACATCCATTTTCATGAACTGGTACCGATATATTGCCTTATTATGTTAAGTTAATGCACAGTTTTATTGTATATGTAAAACATTGAAACAACGTAGATTGTATTTCCACTGTTCCCTAGATTTCCAAAAGTTTTAAACATAGTTCCCTGAAAGTACCAAATAGTGTTTTCTTAAGTAAAACGTCTTCTATAATATTCTCTATCATTATTTACATCATCATAATAAGCAAACTCCATGTACTGTTTTCTTAACCTTTTTTAAAATATCTATGGTCTATGGCTTGAACTTTCAGAGAAAATGTGTTTTAAAAATGTGCTTGTAAGCCCTGTGGCAGGGAGCATTTGTGGTTCAATCACGCTGGTTCAAGAACTTCAAGAGTTTGTGGTTATACAAATGCTGTGCGAGTTTGGACAAGATTCTTTGAAAAATGTGGGGGATGCTATAGCTTCTACAAGAAAAAGGTTAACGGATGGACGACGGACAATTTACCACGACATAAGCCCTGCTGGCCTTTGGCAAGTAGAGCAAAAGAAGATATCGATGGAAGGACAGAGGAAGGACAGAAGAGACAAAAAAACTGAACAGCTGAACGGTTCATTTACAAAAGGCAATAAAAACACATAAATAATTGACTTTATTGTGTAAACACGATCTAATAAAAAAAGTAGATGCCGGGTGGCATTGAACACCCGTATTTACGATCCTAAATCGACGATATTAACCACTGCACTATTCTGTCTTTACTCATCAGTACTGTAAATATATCTTTGCTCGGAATTACCATCCAAAATTTATTTCGGGTACATACGATTATGGGATGAAGTTGTGCAGGGGTCCAGACAAACACGTAAGAAACCTCCAAAGGTTGTCAAAAGCTGTTTCAAGCAGTCGATATCTCATTTTATAAGTAAATTATGATCAAGTATAAAAATTATACAAAAAATCAGTGACTTAATTACAGAGACTGGCAGGCTAATAGCAATATAATGTCCACGGTACTTTTAGTGTTTCTATAAAAACTGTTCGAATCTGGTCTGAATTTAACAATTTTGGTGCCAAAGTAAAGCTGATAAAAATGATGACCAAATCCAATTATCAATTATTTAATATTTTTTCTCCTGAATTTAAATTATTACGGATTGAAATCGAAATAAGTTGAAATTTCACGAAAAAAAAAGAAGATTTTTAAACAAAAACGGTAGTCTTGATTTAACAAATACCATGTACGTTTAAACAAAACACAATAAAAACAGAAATATTAGGTAGAATGATGAAGCAGTAAGTTTTCCATCGGTGGGGAAAGTTTCATATTGATATTTATTGAAGTCGTTTTTCTTATTTCTTTTTTCAAAAAATGGGCTAAAAAAGAGAAAATGATCACACAAAAAACTTTAAGCGTAAAATTCTTCACTTCTTTAAATTTTAAAAAGAAAAAATTAATCTCCCAAATCAAGCCCTTTCTTTTTATACTATAATCACAAAAATATGCACCGAGCCCGTGATCGAAGGGTCGCGGGTATTTCAATCCTTCGCCACAACTATGTGGGGTGTCCTTGAGCATGACACTTTTTCCACATATGCTTATGACTCGTTATACCCAAGAAGACTTCGAGCGTGATTTGTCTAAGTCGTAAGAACTTGGTTCAAAATCGAAGTAAAATAAATAAGTTCAAACTAAACTAGAAATAGCCAAAATATGTCACTTGAAATTTAGACAAGTGCCTCCAGTTGCCTATCTCTGTTTATATGTCTCTGATAAAATTGATCAAATTAGGTACTTTTTTCATTAAGGACAATATCCCTAAAACTATAAAATTAGGCCTTTGATCCCTGGATCTCTGAAAGTAATGGCCAATGTTCCCTAGATCTCTGAAAATAAATGGCCATGTTCTCCAGATCTCCATAACCCCTGGGAGGGCCTCATTAAAAAATATGCATTGTCATTTCAAACAAAAATAGACAGAAATCATGAAAACAAAAAATCCCAAAACGATCTCAATACGTACATAACATATTGAAAACTTTCCGTGTGGATGTTTGATAAATTCGATATGTCTCGTGTGATATAAGCATTTATGGCAATTTTTAACTTGATTTCACTTCATCTTCATATTCCAGTTAAAGTTCAGGAGTCTTCTTAGACTGTTAAGTTGATCTGGTTAGGGGGTGGAACAGCCATCCTCCTCTAGCTTATTTACAATTAAAAGCGCCCGATATATTACAATTAAAATCATATACACAACGGCTAAATCCTACGGACCGACGAAGAAGGTTGCTGGGACTGCGACTAGGGCAACCTTGAAGTCTTCGATGGTGGGATGATCAGTGATCGCTGTGGGAAGCCTGTTCCATTCCTGTATGGTCCTCGGATAGAAGGAGTACTTGTACACTCTCTGGGATGCAGTAGGTTGGTAGAATCGGTGACCTCCTCTGGTACGCATGTCGTTGCGCCTGAGTATCGGTCCTGGATCGACATCTACCAAGCCTCATTGGATTTTGTAGAGCATTGTAAGTCTCTGGGTTCTCCTTCTATGTGCGAGTGAATCCCATTCTAGATTGTTTATCATGTTGGACACACATCCTGGGGTCCTTTCCCAGTAGTTGCGCATTACAAAGCGAACAGACCCTCTTGGTACCCGTTCCAGTCGGTTAATGTCAGTGGTTAGGTGGAGATCCCATGCTGATATAGTATACTCTAGTGTTGGTCGTACCAGTGTAATGTAGGTTGTCTCGCGTACCTCTTTAGTGCAGTTATGCAGGTTCCGACGAAGAAATCCCGGAGTCTTTGAAGCCTTGGACGATATGTTGTCGACATGGGTCTTTGGTGAGAGATCTTCGCTGATGGAGACACCAAGATACTTGGCACTGTCGACTGCTTCTAAAATATGGCCATGCAGCATGTAATTTGTATCTTACTCTTCTCTGGATGAAATTTCATTTCCCATCTATCCTCCCATTTTCCTGTAAGGAATCTAAGTCCTGCGGTAGCTTCAGGGCATCATCAGGGTCCTTGATATGACAGTAAAGTAGACCGTCATCTGCAAAGAGGCGTGTCTCTGATGTTGTAGATTCTGGTAGATACTGTGGACAATATGCTCCAGTATCTTGCAAGTAACTGATGTGAGTGAAACAGGTCTGTAGTTAGATGCCTGATGTCTATCACCTTTCTTGTAAAGAGGTACAATGTTTGCGCTCCTCCAATCAGACGGTACATCTCCAGAGTCGATCGATAACTGAAATAGTCTGGATAGTACAGGTGACAGTTCCTCAGCAGCTACTCGTAATATAAATGTAGGAATACAATCGGGACCGGCTGCCTTTTGTGGTTTAAGGTTACCAAGAAGCTTTGCGACTCCGGTGGGGCGGATCTTGAGTCCCATCATAGTTGGGTGAGGGCTTGGTCCCTTGTCTGGAATATTGGTAGTGTCTTCTTTGGTATAGACTGACTGAAATTGGTCATTGAGGATGTCCGCTTTTCTTGAGCTTTCACTCTGAAGAAATCCGTCCTTATTGGTGAGGGGAGATACACCTTCTATCTCTTGCCTCTTACTCTTTATATATGACCAGAAACGCTTGGGGCTCTTCCTCAGATCATCGCGTACGACGTCTTGAATGTAGGACTTCTCATCTGTTATGGTCTCTTTCTGGACTGCTGTTTGTAGTATCTTGTATCTTTCCCATGTCTTAGAGTTCTCAGACTTCCTGGCCCTCCAGTGGGCTCTCTGCTTCCTTCTCATCATCCTACGAAGCTTGGTGGTGACCCAAGGGTGTGGCTGTCGTGTGCAGGACATTTTAGTAGGGATATATTGTTCTAAAGATGATGCGATGGCTGCCTTGAATGATGCCCACACATTCAATAAACTGTAAGGTTGTGTCGGTAAACTTCTGACTGTACTGCGTCAAATGATTTTTGATGCCTTCTATGTTGGCCTTCTTCCATAAATATATCTTTCTACGAGGAAGTCGGAGTCGTTGGGGTTGATGAGCTGTGTCTAGGAGAACAATGTCATGGTCACTCTTCAGTTCTATTGGTGGTAATGCATCGTATCTTGAAACTTGGGTAGCGTGTGAAGACAAGATCAAACGTGTTCTATAGTCTAGCTGGGAAATCTACTAGCTGTTTAAGGCTCATATCCATGACAATATCAAGGAATGCCTGGCTCACACGTTGAGGGTATATATGAGGTGCCTTTGAAATGGTGTTTCTTGTCCAATCAACGTCTGGAATGTTGAAGTCTCCTCCAATGATGAATATAGCCTTCTTGTATTTATTCTTGAGTCTTGTGAATTCGGCGCTGACCATTTCAAGATAACTTTCATCAACTTTATCTGGAGGACGGTAGTATGATGTGAGGACCATTCTCTTCTTGCCTATTTTGATGGTGCCAGAGATAAGTTCAAGTTGCTTGTGTGTCTCAACATCCAACACTTCAACATTGTCTTTTACTGCTAGGAGCACTCCGCCATGGGGGTCATTCAGCCTACCTCGACGACAAACTTTAAAACCAAGCAACGGATCGAAGAAGTATGGATATGTGAGGTCATCTGATAGCCAGGTTTCTGTTCGTAGTATAATGTCTAGCCTTGTTGTTTCAACTAAAACATCGATAATTCCTTCCCGTCTTGTGTACACTCTGGAAGTTAACGGTCACTATTCGTAGTGCTCGCTTTGTCTTTGGTTTGGTACCAAATTGGAGCTTAGGTTTCGGTGAGGATGAAGCTTCTTGGCTGCCTACCGAGCTAAAGTTGAGTTTGTAAAGCTTCGACTCGATTCTGATGTAGAGTATGAAATGTCAAGGGTAGTTGGTTCGCCTTCACTCAAGCTAGAATAAATGCTGCCAATACTACTGCTGTCTGTATCCGGAACATCATAGATGACCGATTAATGGTTAGGAGTGCCACAATCAGGACAATACCATGGAAGCGATGTGTTTGCCAATGCATCATAGTCAGCCGTCAACATGCCTACACAATACTTATATGATTTGCCTTATATGAGCCCATTTCATCGTCTTAACGTATTGTCATAGTTTACATTATATTGGCAATCGAGCAGACACGTGTTTGTATCGAAATTAACAAAAATGGCTTTTATTAAATCCACCATCCTCCAGCGTTACGCAACTTTAGACAGCACCACCATCTCCATTGAAAACATTCTCAAATTTTCATGTAACAATATAACGCACCATAGATCTATTCAAACAATCACCCGAGGTGTTTTAAATAGTTTATTTAATCTTTTTTTTATCTTTTGTCACCCGAATGAATAACCATTTATCTGCCGAATACAATAAGTAAAAAAATCAATAATAATGTATGGTAAATCTTTTTTTCAAAGACAATTTTTTAAGATAAAGCAAGAACAAACACAAACACACTTAAATTAAGTGTATTTATAATTAGTTTGCAATAGTATGTAGTAGTATGTGATAGTATTGGGTAGTATGTGGTAGTATTGAGTAGTATGTGGTAGTATTGGGTAGTATGTGGTAGTATTGGGTAAATCGTGCCACCCTTCCTAAAGTTTGATATATCGTTCTGAAATAAATATTTAATAACTGCAAACATGTTTCATTTTGTGCATTTTTATGTTCGTTTTATAGTCATCGCATTGATATCGTGTAATTAATTTAATACAGGTTAGTTACGACAGACCATTATCAAATGCTTATAAATATAACAGCATATTGATTTTTAACGTGTTAAAAAAGAAACCTTAAAGAAACTATTCACTGCCAAAAATCCTAGTCTTGATCGTCTGCGACGCTTGTTAAAAACTCAAACGTCGTTGATGATCAAGACTAACAATTCCCAGAGTTCCAACGTTAGAAACATTGCGATGGCTGCGCCAGAATTGGCAGCTCTACTAAAACGGAGTAAAAGAAGTGTCGCATTGTATATAAAAACAGAATGTAACAAACAGAATGATTCACAGAAGTTGACAGACCTGCTAAATACAATCTTGAATCCTATAGAAAAACAAATAGACGACTTCGAAACGTTAGATTGGTGCCGTTGGTTGATATCTGGGGGAAGCACTTTCGAAGAATTTGCCAAAACAGGTGATCTATTTATAACGTTGATAACCTATTCGACCTCTCTTGTGTTTGTCAGTGACTGTAAAACCCATTCGCCATAGAATTTCGAAATGTCACCTAGATTAACAATGCTAAAATAGTGGTTCTGCATAGATACTGGAAGAAGAGATTTTATTCCTGTTCCTGATCTGCCCTTCATAACAAAATAGATGTTTATATTGTATAGTGTTTTCCGGTTATATCACGTTATTCCTTGTATCACGGTATTGACATTGTCCAACAGTAAAGGCAAGTAGCGTCATCAATCTCATTTTCTGGCCAAGTAAAGTTCACCAGAAAGTCATGTTTTTGTTATGTCAACAAAGGGCTGTCGAATGATAAAACAACATGATGATTAAGTTCAATGTTATGCCTCTCGCTAAATCTAAACTTCTGGTGAGTTTATCCCAGCTCTTTCCTGAAAAGCATGCATGTCACTCGTAAAAAATAAAAATAAATTTATAATTTTAAATCAGTTTAATTTGGTCGTCTGCTACCTGATTAAATGAATGAAATTGTTTTGATCACATAACAACGTTAGTAAGACATGTAACTCTTACATGAAATGGTTGGAAAATTAAGAAACCATGACATTGGCTGTTGCAGATGACGAGTTGTGTTATTTATGTAATAATTGGCAACCAGAAGTGTTGAGAAGGGTACAAAACAATTATTATGTATTGATACCTTGGGGCAGTTTGACTTTTGTGCAAATTATAGTGTTGTGAAGTAACTGTTCAGAACAGACAGTGTATTCATGTGTTCACACTGTCTTTCCCTTGAAGAATAAACATTCAGAATAACAGTTAAAGGTTTTTGTTCGTGTTTTATGTTAAGATTTCTAAACAAAAGATTCTGAATGAGTTTTCCCCTATGCTAGAAAAAAATCTTTTAATATATTTCTATAAATTTTCATTTATAACCTCAGTTGTACCTCATTCACAATACAACGATATAAGCGGGAGTGACATGTAAGTAATGCTAAACACCATATAATAACACTAACATTTCATTTGGGAATCCAACTTGATCTTGAACAATGATAAAGAGCAATGTTTGAAATGCAAAAACAACAACTCATCTTCAGTAATGACAAAATGATCTCACTTTTGGACTTTATCAGCTCGCCGGGATGATGTCCAAGGAGAGCTATTACCATGACCTGGCGTCATCGCCAGCGTCTGTAGACACCCAGGTTAAACTTTTGCGTTTAAGTTTAAGATATTTATGCATTCACTCATTGAATGTGAATGAAACTTCACATGTGTGTTCACCATCATCAATGGAACACACAGAGACAAGAACCATAACTCTGGATTGCATTTTGGCACAGTTATGGCCCTTTTTGGACTTAGACACCCAGGGGCGAGCTTTGTTTTCTTCTGACAACTCTTGTTTTAGTTATATTTGTCCAGAATAGATCTTCAAATGCATGAAAGGGAACCCAACGAGACTCGAAACTTAAGTAGAGGTCAGTGTGTGGAAGGGTAGAGTGCAAGATCAAAAGAACTAGTTCTCAGAACTATTTCCACTTTACACCTGCTGAAGCACGGAATGTGTTGTAGAGGGGTTCCTAGGTGGCCGAGTGATCTAAGGCACTGTCTGAAGATCACTTACCTCTCACTGCTAAGGTCATAAGTTCAAGTCCTGCTTGCTCCAAAAGCTTTATGTGAAAATGTTTGCCAGTTACTTTTGGAAGGATGGTGGTTCTGCTCAGATTCAGTCTGAGGTCTACACAAACTGGATATGCAATGCATAACATGAAAATGGCATTTAACCACACTATATTTTAAAAAAAACAACAATAAAAAATACACATGCTTTCCCTTTGCAAACCACGGTACTGCTCAATCAACATTTGTTCGAGGAGCACTCATCTGTTCCACCAATGCCACTGTTTAATTCTGTTACTGTTTTATATTTTTACAAATATTTTTCTGTATATTGTAGTGAGACAGTTCGACAATGCAGTCACATGTGGATTAGTTTGGACAGCCAATTTTGTGGCTTACAGATGTCGTACTTGTGGAGTGTCGCCCTGTATGTCACTTTGTGCCAACTGTTTTCAGGCAGGTAATCATGAAGGACATGATTTCAACATGTTCAGAAGTCAGGCTGGAGGGGCTTGTGACTGTGGAGATGTTAGTGTTATGAATCCATCTGGGTGAGTTGTAGTTTCTATATATATATATATATATATATATATAAAGGGAGATAATTAAATTCACAACAACTGAATTTACGATTTTTAGGATCTTTTCAGATGCTCATTCACAATGCATGATATATATATGTGGAGATAATTATTTGTGAATAACCAAGACATAAATGTACAGACCAGACTATGGCGAATGCGCCTAGCTACAATGCAAACCATAGATACAATATCAAGGCCTCTGCCAAACCAATAAATTTGGTGTCGACCATGACTTATATACTGTGGAATTACATGCAACACATCTGGACAGGGTAGACAAATTTACATACATGAAGTGATAGCTTTATATGAGTAGGATCCAGTTAAGGATTCATGACTACTCACATGCTATATAAAGGACAGATTTATAAACCCATTGGATCATATAGATACAGTGAATTCATATATTTAATTTCATATAGGGAGATAATAAAATTCACAACAACGGAATTTACGATTTTTGGGATCTTTTCAGATGCTCATTCACAATGCATGATATTTATATATGGAGATAATTATTTGTGAATAACCAAGACATTAATGTACAGACCAGACTACGACGAATGCGCCTAGCTACAATGCAAACCATAGATACAATATCAAGGCCTCTGCCAATATATATATATATATGTGTGTGTGTGTGTGTGTGTGTGTGTGTGTGTGTGTGTGTGTTCAATGGAGCATGAAACCTTTTGATCATCCTGTGTTCTTTCTGTTAATGCGTTCTAACACCTGCATTTTTCCAGTTTTGTAGACAGAGGGAGCTACTGTTCTGTCCCTATTGGTGTCATTATTATTTTTTTATCAAGTATATAAAATTATCTCTGTAACTACTGATCATACATCGATGAAAATTCACATACATGTGATTAAACTACCATAAAGAGCATTCAAGGGAACACGTTAGGTGACTAGATTTTGATTTTAGGCAGAATATTAAATATTTATGACCTCTTTTTAGGTCACCTGAAACAGTCTTATGTGATCTTTTGTGATCATCTTTTGTCTGTTGTTGTAAGTTTTGCGTCCGTACACATAGTTTTTTGTATCCATGTGTACAAAAAAAAATCAAATTTAAAATCTAAAGCATTGCCTGCTCATAGCAAATCCCTATGACTGAGTTTTGAAGTTTGGACAAATCAAGGGACTGGGATGTTAAAGGTTCCTGTAAGGGGACTAATTTTACAGGGGAATGGTTTGAAAATTCTAATTTAAAGCATTTCCTTTTCATAGGAAAACTTTTTGGTCAGTATTTGAACAAGGGTGTGGTGGGGGCTTTTTTTTCCATAAAACACTACGGAATTACAGTATAAAGTCCAGTTGTGCATATTGTCTTTGCTTTCTGGTCCATTGATTTTTTAATTGTAAATCTAAAGCATTTTAAGCAAACTTCTTAGAGAATGGAATTATGAAGTCCTGTTGCTCTTGCATGTTGTTAAATGCATTAACAAGTGGTTATATGCTATAAAAATAAATAACCATTGCTTGTTTTTGAAAAAATAAATGGAAAAGCGTGGGAAGATTCAATAATTGATTTCTTAACTTACACATCACATGCAGGTGATCTATGATTGTTTTTTTAATGGAGTTTAACGCCATCAGGTTATATATGGCATTTCCAGTTTAACGGTGAAGGTAGGCTTCAGAATAAGTCTTGAGTAGAACCACTGTCCTTCCGCAATTAACTTGCAATCTGATCTTAAGCTGGTGCCTTAGACCACTTGACCCCAGAGGACTCTGAGCTATGATTAACATATATCTTCAGATGGTAGTTTTTGAAAATGCAATATAGTATTGCAAACAGTACATGTAAATTGATGTTGATTGCTGTTTTATTTTAACTGTCAGATTTTGTATTCGCCATGGTCCAGACAGACAACAGTACCAGCAGATGCCGCCTAGTGATCTCATGTCTGTGGCAGAGACCATGATGCCCCGGATCCTCTTACGTCTCATCTACCATCTGAGAGATAACTCAAAACCAGGTAATACTTACATTATAAAATTGATAATAATGCAAAGTTAATCTCTTACTTCTTAAAGCAAGTTTTTGAGGTGCCAGATCTTCTGGCGTCTCCTTAGTATCATAGTAGATAAAACCATCTCATTTCATATGCACCTTCTAACTGCTCAAGAGAAAGTAGTTCTTGATTTTTTTTTATGTAACTCTCAGATAAAGGTAACTTTTCAATGTATGAAAAATAAAGTAATGACGTCTTTACTTTTGATATCTGATGTCTGCAAACAATTGCTATTTACTACGAAGGCTGAAATGTAGGAGCGTCCATACTTATTAGCATTAGGCTCAACAATGAAAATAGTCCATTGTAGGAGTGTTCATACAAATAAACATATCGACACTGAAAATAGTCCCAGAAACAAATGTAATATTGCCGGCTTTCTTTATGTTGTCGTCAATTGTGGTTGATTTCGAATTGATGTTAGATTCAGAAATATTAAATATTATTACAGAAAAGTTCTGTTATATGCAGTATTAATAGACTATATGTCGTGTAGATTCTGATTCAGATCTGTCCATTTAAAGTGATTAAATCTGCAAGTTACGCATACAAGCTGTTGACAAAGGGTGTCTGGAATTTCAATCCTAGTGTATTATTGAGACCATTTTACAAGTAAACAAACCGATGCAATCGTAAATGGTTTTCTGAGCATCTAATTTCAACAAATATAGGATAAAATCACCACTAAAAACAGTTTATTTTGTAAACAAATCATAGAATTTGTTGGAAGCAAAAAACATTACAAAAATACGGCTTACCTTGAGAAACCCGATCTAAAAGTCGGCACCTTCAAAAATTGTATCCTAAAAATTGGCACATAGGTTACTGCAGTCCCATTTATTAGGGATGTTTTAAGACTTAACTATTAATGTCTACTTTTATGAATTTTATATTTATTTCGAAATACACAGATACCTACTGAAAATATTTTTCATTACAGAATCAAACATTAAATCAACAACTTATCAGTTGTATTAATTTTGAAATATATAAAGTTGCCCATTAAAAAAAACTCCTTAACCATTTTTTTAATGCAACAATATTTTAATTTAGAATAGAAAAACATATTATAATTGAAATGCACTATTTATGCATCGTTGGATACCCCTGGATGTCAGTTTTATACATCATGATGGATGGAGAATATCACAGTTGATACTCGGCTATCCGACGAAGCATTAATGAACACAAAACCTAAACTTTTTTCAATACAGGATGGCATACCCATCCCATATCCACCCAATCTCATTTCTTGTTACATGTGTTTCTAAGTATTTCCCCCTGTGGGGAGTGTAATACTATCAATCCTTGGTTCATGAGTTTGAATCCCCATCCGACCACAGTCTTCGTGATGATTGATATATGATTTAACGTTTTATGTCACATCTCTCACCGCTGATTTAAGTGGGAACGTTATCCGTTACTTGCTGAGATGGGTGTGTCACTAGATGGCGTAGCAATGACTCTAAAGTTTCAAAAAACAAACAGATGGTGCCTCTCAGGACCTTGAGTCCTTTGATTTTATTCTTCTGATCACCTTGTGCATATTGTGTACACTATAGCATTAAACTTTTTAAGTGCCCATCTTTGATGTCTCTTAATAACATCGTTTTACCATGGCAAATTAATGTTATTTATCGATTCGAGTAAGTTGAAAAGTAGTTTGTAATTTTGCGTACAAGAGTCGATTTCTAAGGTAAATGGCAAACAATCAGTTGTAAGTAATATTAGATAAGGTTGATATCAAAATCATATCATAAGTTTATTACACACTTGCACTGTAAATTATGTGATAAAAATAAATACAGTTAAATTGTCACCTCAATTAAGCAGTCACTTGTCTTAACCCTTTACTCCATAGATACCAATCACAGAAGGCATTTGAAAACAGTGCAGGAAGAGTTCAGATTGCTCATAACAAGCAATCTGAACACTTCCTGCACTGTTTTTCACTCTGTAAGTTAATATAAACATAATTCACCCAATAATTCCAAAACCTTCTATATTAGAGGTGTCCAAAGGCGTCTACATAAGAGGTGTCCAAAGGCGTCTATATGAAGTAAAAGGTTAAACAGCCATAATTGTTTTTTCCTATCTCTTTGCTTTCAGAACAAATAAACCTGTATTTAGCAACAACCTGTTTTAAAAGGCCATGTTTGCTCCTTCCCTTGACTGGCTGCTTAAGACAGGTTTGACTGTATCTGAAATATGACCATACTGTAGTACTGCTGTTTGTTTGCAGAAATGTTGGACACATATCTGGTAGCCATGCAGGATGCTGAACAATTTCTTAGTTTTCTTCACAGTCTCAGTGACATGGGTGCAGCAATGAGGCGTGTAATGGGCAATGCTCTCACAGACCAGGATTCTTACACAGCCTTGACAGCTGGTAAGTATCTCCAACCTTTACCTTTTATGTTCAAATAAGTAAACTTATTTAATCACCTTGGCATGATGGGGAATAAAGAGTTCTTCAATTCACTCTCAGATGCAGGTAAACATATAACAAAGTCATTGTTTTGATTTTTTTTCTGTTTCAGAATTACTATAGCAACTACAGTAATATTCATAAATATATAATTTCACATGTGAACAAAACATATCTTATAAATAAACATCCTAAATTCAATTGGATGTATATAATGACCCCACTATTCAGTTTGTTGGTTTACTCTTGCGATAATTTTTGTCTTAATTTTTTTTTTTTGTAAAATGCACCAGGAGCGGTTCCAAAAGGGTTGAAATTGAAAATTTTTAAAATCTTATATAGAGGTTCGAGTGTGTACAGAAGCATTTGATTTAATGTCGTAAAATTATACTTCTATCACAACTTTTTTTTCTTGGGGCATGTGTCCTTCAATGTAGACATGATTATTGTTTCTGATTAAATAATATCACGGAATATGAAATTGGATTTTGATGTCTCTGACTGCATCTTCTTCTATTGTTTTAGTGCTGGGACCCTCATAAAGTAGGTTTGTTTGACTGCAGATACACTGGCCTGTAGTTCTAACAATAAGTGTCCACTTAAATAATGTTTCATACAATACAGCATAGGATATGACTGTCTTGAACTTCTTTTGTATTCTCCTATTTTAGTGGCAGAACTGCCTGATGGAACCAACCAGTACTATGTGAAAAGTAAGAAAGATTATGAAGCTGCTGTGGCCTCCCTGATTTACCCAAAAGGATTTGACGAGTACGAAGGTAAAGACATTTATTGCTTAGTATTCTGGGGCCTGTTTCATTAACCTTTGTAAGTCTTAAGAATTTTGTATGAACAAATTGTGACATCTAGGAACATTTCATTCGCTCAGTATTTTTGCAAATTTTAGAAAGAATGCTTTTTATAAGGCTTACTAAAGATTGTAAATTAAATAAGCGACACACTAAATGAATTTCCGGACTTTTTTTTTCCTAACTTCAGATTTTACACTAAGGAGTTTGTTAACTTGCAAATGTTAGTGAAACAGGCCCCCAATTCCCCGATGTCCGTTCATCATTGTCTGTCGGTATTTAGATTGTGTGGCTCCAGCACCAGTATTTTGTATTTTAACTGGCGGAAACTTAAACGTTAATAGCTCTGACAAGTTCTTGAGCTGGCTAAGTCAAATAAAAAATCACATTATTTTAATTTGTATGCAATTTCTTAACTTGGCCAATTCAGATAAATTATGTTCCGAGTTGAACTTATAATCATCAAAAATTACTTTATTTGACCGTGTGTGCAAACAAACAGTCATGACTGATATCAATTTTTCCTTCACCCCTCGTTCTGTCTTGCCTCCTGGTATTCCCACACTTGCTAGTGGAGAGCAGTTCATCCATTAGGCCAGACAAAAAAAATACATGTGTTTAAGCTTACCTGACTGACAGTAAAATTGAGTCCCAACCCTAATGTTGTTTGTTTTTTTGTTTTTTTCTTCTTAACTTTTTTTCTTAAATACATGCATTTTTTTTTTAAACGTAAAAGTACAAGAAACTCTGGAATGATTCTGCTTAATGTGTCAAGAAAATTATATTTGTATTGTTCTTAATTGATTTACTTCCATATTTATTTTTTATAGAACTGAAAACAAGTTAAAATCAATTTGTTAACAATAGTTCATTATTATGACATTTTCTCCATAAAATAAAAATTAGAAGGATGGAAGAAATTGCCTACCTACCCTATTTTTTTTGTCAAGTTACCCTAAATGTTTTTTTCTGGCCTCCGAAGCATTGAATATGCCTCATATTATTGTCCAGATTCATTCATCCAATGGCTATTGTTTTAAGACATGGTACGAAAAGTTGAGCTTGTTGCCCTCCAACAGCTCTTGTTCATAAACACCATCAGAATAAGAAATGCTTAGGTTTGAATTTTGATAGAAAAATGTAAAGTTTTATTTATTTTATAAGAATAAAGCATGTTACCAATTAACCTTACTGAGGTTGTCAAATATGCTTTATGGACTGCTCATTTGTATTAAAATCATGCATTTGAAATTTCAATTTCAATTTTAGACATGCCCGGTTTGAATCAGAAACTAGTTCACAAAACCTTTCTGGAGGAACTGGTTTTTTGGACAGTGAAATTTGAGTTTCCACAAAAAATAGTGACTTTACTTCTTAGTTTGTTGCCAGACACACAATATAAGGTAGGTTAATTGACTTTATTCCATATCTTGTTGCTTGCTTTTGATATAAACACAAAGTATGTTAAATGAGTTAATCACTGAGTTGGTTGTCGGACACGCAATATAAAGCATGTTAAATGACTTAATCACTGAGTTGGTTGTCCGACACGCAATATAAAGTATGTTAAATGACTTAATCACTGAGTAGGTTGTCCGACACACAATACAAAGTATGTTAAATGACTGAAGCACTGAGTTGGTTGTCTGACACGCAATATAAAGTATGTTAAATGACTTTATTACTGAGTTGGTTGTCCGACACGCAATATAAAGTATGTTAAATGACTTAATCACTGAGTAGGTTGTCTGACATGCAATATAAAGTAGGTTAAATGACTTAATCACTGAGTAGGTTGTCTGACATGCAATATAAAGTATGTTTAATGTCTTAACTAAAATTGAGTTGGTTATCTGAGGTGCAATAGAATACTTTTGACTCTTGAAATATAATTACTTTATTTGACCTTTTGGTGCACTTTATTATTTGAAATATAATGAATAACTATTAATTTTATGGCATCCTTCTGTGGTCGAGTTGTTTAAGGTGCTGTTGTCTAAAGACCTCTTACTGCTGAGGTTGTGAGTTCAAGCCCAGCTCGGTCCAAGAGCTATGTGAAAAAGTGTTAGTTACTCAAGCAATGGCGGTGGTGTTGCTCAGATTCATTGAGGTCTGAGACACCAATAAAACTGAATATGACATTGTAATATAAAACCTTTCATGTGTTGAAGATGGCATTGATTTATTTTACAGCATTCATTTACAAGAGCATTTATCCAGCACTATAGCCGTATATCGCGAGTTCTAGTGAACGCCCTGGACAGGGCGACAGTGGCCAACCGAGTGGTGCATATCAGCGTACAACTGTTCAGCAATGAACAACTGGCCTGTCAGATGGTGAGAGAGTACAACCTTCTGTATATACTCATTGTCAGCCTGAACAACATGATAGAGGGCATACTCACAGAAAGTACACTACAAGGTAGGTTTGACCTTCTGTATATACTCATTGTCAGCCTGAACAACATGATAGAGGGCATACTCACAGAAAGTACACTACAAGGTAGGTTTGACCTTCTGTATATACTCATTGTCAGCCTGAACAACATGATAGAGGGCTTACTCACAGAAAGTACACTACAAGGTAGGTTTGACCTTCTGTATATACTCATTGTCAGCCTGAACAACATGATAGAGGGCATACTCACAGAAAGTACACTACAAGGTAGGTTTGACCTTCTGTATATACTCATTGTCAGCCTGAACAACATGATAGAGGGCATACTCACAGAAAGTACACTACAAGAAAGGTTTGACCTTCTGTATATACTCATTGTCAGCCCCAACAACATGATAGAGGGCATACTCACAGAAAGTACACTACAAGAAAGGTTTGACCTTCTGTATATACTCATTGTCAGCCCAAACAACATGATAGAAGGCATACTCACAGAAAGTACACTACAAGGTAGGTTTGACCTTCTGTATATACTCATTATCAGCCTGAACAACATGATAGAGGGCATACTCACAGAAAGTGTAGTACAAGGTAGGTTTTACCTTTTCGGAAAATATTGTATTTCGATTTATCCTCATTTTTAGGTCACCTGAGACTTAAGGGACCTTTTGCAGGCGTCATGCGTCCGTAAACAATTGACATTTTCGACTTCTCAAAAACTGTAAGCTCAATCGTAATGAAATGTTGCATGCAGCTTTGGTACCTAAGAATGAATCAAAATTGTGAATTGCATGGTCCCCACCCCATTGGGTCTGGGACTGAAACAGTCAAATTTAAGGTAACTTTGAAAATCTTCTTCTTACTATAAGAAGCACTAGGAAACAAATGGTAAGTATGATTATGGACGTATATGGGTCCTTTATAAAAATTGTGAATTGCATGTCCCTGGGTCTCACGTTTCAGCCTTGGGGGCGGGGCCTACCTTACTAATCTATATAAGAGAAAGTGACAAAAAACATCATTTCTGATGACAGAATAGACTCATTTGAATGGTTTTTGGTGTGATTTGTTGTTGATATGACGGTTAATGTTTATGTTTTATTGACGAAAGTTGGAACTATTGTCTTCCTTAGCATTGTCCATTTAAAGTTTTGTGTTTAGCTCAGCTCTTCTCAGTTTATCAACAAACTACTTACGTTATAATGACTAAATTTCATAACACATTCATATTATGTTATACAAACATTGTACGTAGCCAAGCTACCAAAATTTCAATGCCCTTAAACCTTAGGTTAAAGATTTTTGTTGAGCTTGTTTTTGAATTTTTTTTTTTTTTTATTTTTTTTTAATCTATTTATCTTTTCAGTAATAAATATTGATTCTGTAAACTGATCACCGTCATGTTAAAAATGTTTACATAACTGACCTTGATCTACTTAATAGAGTTAGTTAATACTGTAGATTTATGTCTGGTTGTTGACAAATAATAACTATTCCCATATATATACCGAACAAAAAAAGAAACTTTCACTAAGTGCAGGTATATCAAAATATGAAAAAAAGTTTAAATTATTTTTATATGTATCGCAAGAGTGTTCTAAGGTGTATTTGCTCTTCAGTTACAGGAAAAGGATGAAATTATTAATTAAATGTAGAAAGAGTTGAAAACAAAAATCACAGCTACACTTAAACATATCAGTGGAAGTTTGCTTGTTCAGTAATGGCCTGTTCCAAGTAAATATTGTGGAATTTTGGGCATATTGAAAACTGGGAAAATTGAAAAAAAATCAATGTTTTTTCATTGTCTTTTTGGTTATTGGCGATAAAGTCTATAAAATTTAGACTAAAAGTTTCATTTGATAATCACAGAACATTCTGGTATGTGCAAATGCCTGTATGTGCAAAATGCCTGTGCTAGTTACAATTGGTTTTATTATACACTTGAATGTTCACCAGAAGCTATGTAGGTTATTTTACATGTTTATTCCTTTTTATAACATTTAAAAAAAAATATAAATATATGTTTCATTTTTTGTTCAATATATATATATATATATATATATATATGTGTATATATTGTATAACTTTATATTTGAAACAGATGCCCATCATAACTTCCACATGGTTGTAGACTGTAGTCAGGAGGCCATGAAAGAACACTGTTACTGGCCAATTATCAGTGACCTGATTAACCTTCTTTCTCACAGAGAGATAGCACATAAGTTTCTGACAGACAGTAAACTGATTTCTATGTGGCTGGAGCTGTTATCTTACTTTCAGGGTATGTTGTTGTTGTTTTGTGCCGTTTTTAACAATTTTTCATTTATATCGTGACAGTGTCTGCTTTAGACAGTATTTTTAACACTGTGACACTGGAGTATCATGCCGCAGACACATTGTATGATAAACCATCCAGTCACATTTTACTGACACTGTGGGCCATCCAGATCTAGAACTATCCTCTAAATGCTGAGCGCCAAGCCAGGAAACTTCTAGTACAATTTTTTAAGTCTTGGTTGGGGATTGGACCCACAACCTTTTGCCTGCGAGGAGGACGCTCTACCCAGAAACCGTCGCTGGTTTCAGGGTATGATTCATTTCTGTATCAGTTCATAGAGATGTATGCAATCAGTTGAACTACCTCATCGTCATCTAGCAATAAGTTGTTATTTACCATTTCTTTAAATTGATTAATGTTACCCTTATATAATTTTGATGAAATTTGATAGCTAGATACCGGTTTGTCTTGAACAATGTTAATTTTAAGCTCAGCTTTTCTCTGTTTCTGAACAAACTACACTTGGGTCCAGATATAATGCAGTTCCTGAAGCCAAAGATTCAGACCGTGATATAGATGGAACCGCGTTATAAATATCGCAGCTATGACTGGGAAATTCAACATGTAAAATAAGACATCATCTGTGGAATGTTGTGCAAACGTCTTTCTTTCTGTTTCTTTCAATACTTACACTGTTACATTTAACACTTTCTTTTGTATTTGTAACCCATGGACGTTGCACTTTAAATGAGTTTTGTCTTTGGTGTGCTAAAATGAAATATGGCCTACATGACTATTCATTACTGTAAAACTATAGAAATATGAAAATATAGAAGTACAATTGTACTAGAAATTGTCTTCATTGATTACTTGCAGGAATGAACCTGAACCAGAGAGAGCTACACCAGCATGTAGAATTTGAACCGGACACATACTATGCAGCTTTTTCAGCAGAGTTAGAGATATCAGCTTCTCCAATGTGGTCTCTTATCTCTCATCTGAGAGAAAAGGTAATTCCATAGTAGCCTTATGAAAATAACTTCATAATGTTGAAAAATCATGCACTTTATCCAGAATCTCAGAGAAGAGCTTTTTTGATTGACTCCTTGGTGCTGTTGTATATTATCTGGCAAAGTGAATTGTTTGTCTGTTTTCCTCATGGATTGAGTGTCTCAGGCATGTTGTTGTTTTTTTTCCCCAGAAGTATTCAACATACACGAGGACAATGATCCAATCATGTCAGGATGCATTACAGGACTGGTTTGATGCCATTGCTTGCAAAGAATCCACAAATGTAAGTAGTTGTCAAACTCACATTAATTATTTCACAGAACATGATTTTATTACCTTTTTAAACAGTCTGATATTTGATTACTTCCTAATTGAAAAAAAATGTGTGTTTTTTCCCCCCAAATAGAGGATTTTTCCCCAACAATTAAAAAGAAAATTGGGTTTCTTTTTTTTTTTTTAGATTTTTTTCTTACATTTAAGGGATTAAAATTGCACTGATATGAATTATTATTGTAATATCATAATTATTGGTTAGTACACGATATAAACAGTGCTACGCTTTATTTTCCAGTTTGCTACAGCCTCAAAAATATTTTCTATTTCCCCACATGTGCTGTTTTTCTCCAATCTCTTCCAAAATGTCCAGGAAAAAAGCCCTGTAGAGCATTATTAGATGAAGAATATTTAGATTTGTTGGTCTTACTGATCAAAGATTGGGAGTGGGGTTGTGCGGCCCTCTGTAAATATTTTTTATTTCCAGCCATTTATGGGGGTTGTTGACAGAGGCATATAGAACACGCCCATCATTATGTCATGTTTTCTTGTCAGCTCTACTCATACTTTAATATATTGATTTTCACCAAACTTGCTGGGGAGTATCAATATGAAGTCTATACTGTCACCACATTCCAGTCCATCATTACTTTTAATGATAAATCATATCAGCACTACTTCTTCTCAACTATTCAATAGATTATGGTCAAATTTGTTGGCAGCACATTGACAAATTCACACGATGATATTGCATTTAGGAGCAATGAATTTTGGCAGAGTTCTGGCCATTTGACAGCTTTAATTGTCAATCTTGCCAGCGTAACTCCTCATAAATGTCTTAATTGATTTTGGCCAAGTTTGTTAGGAAATACCGGCATGAAATGCAGTTGCTTTTATCAACATCAGTTTCTTCTCCATTGACTTTCGGCTGAATTAGAGCCCTTTAATTTATTTTACTTGTAATTTTTCCACGCTTCTCCTAAACTTGTGAATTGTTGCTAATATCAGTATACATTCAGTTGTGCATATTATCATCTCCGTTGTAGTATGTCTATCACTAGTCGATGGCCTCTCTAACACAACATTTAGTACTTGTTTTACCCAACAAATGGACCACAGTCATGTTAGGGGCATTTGTGCTGACAAACGCATTTCTAGTTGTGATTTTAACTCTTTTAAAATTACTGGTTCATTTAAAAAAAATGCTGTGCAGGAATGGAATATTTGGTGTCAAGTGTCATTCTGAAATGACGAGTTGCCCGTGGTGTGAAGTTAGTTCTCAATTTGTTGAAAAGTTTGAGCTTGTGGCAGAACCAATGGAATGAAAAGCTAAATGTGTGAATTGATGTTAAAAAGTATAATAAACGAGGAGCAGTAAAACAAACCTGTAAGTTATATTTAGTAACGTGTTTATGTTTTCATCCTTACAGCCAAACCCTTTACAGTTGTCTTTCCATCTGCCGCTGCATCGTTACTTGGCAACATTTATGGTACAGGCAGTACAGCACCAGGGTACAGAGTTGTCAGCCTTGATACCACCTGAACGAATGCTCAAAACACTGCTGATACATTTGCTTCAGATACAGGTCAGTTGAAAAATTAAATACTGTTGAATACAGCATGTTTATGTTGCAATGTATTGATGACTAACCTGGAGGGCAGCTCTGGCCAAATGTGAAACCTTCCTAGAGATTTTTTGTGTTATTTTTTGGTGTTTTTAAAATGGGGTTTAACGCAATTTTCAAGACATTTCTGGTTAATATGTATTACGATTACACACAGGCTTCTTTTTTCAGACCAGTTTTACTTGGTTTTTATGTTACTTTTATAAATAAATCATCACACATGATACCATCAACTACATAAAGTGTAATCTGAATGGCAGATAAATGGGAAATTGTTCACAACAAATGTAGCAAATCTGATATTTGGGGACATTTTGGCCTTCAGAAATGACGGTAAATTTTCTCACTGTACCCACCTCTCAAATATATGTCTGTTACGTGTCTCTGTTTGCATCTTACTGTTAAGTTGACAAGTAGGTGTTTTCTAGGGTGGTACTAAAAGTTTAGCTGTTTTACAGGTGGCAATCACAGAAGTGTACAGTGGTATGTGGGTCAGGAATGGTCTTCAGATCAAAGGTCAAGCTATGACATACGTCCAGTGTCATTTCTGCTACTCTATGGTGGACGCTGATGTATACCTGATGCAGGTTTGTCTATAACCAATATTATCTTTAACCCATGAGGACAGAGTTGTTCAAATCGCCTGTATAATGAATTTGACAGCATAGTAGATAGTTATTTTGTTATATGTTGTGAAACTATGTCATTCTGTTTTCTTTTATTTTAAATAGTGTTTAACGCCATTTTCAACCAGTATCAGGTTATATATGACATATCGTTTTATTGTTGGAGGAAAGTCTCAGAATGAATATGAGCAGAACCACTGTCCTTCCGCAAGTGACTGGCAACCTTTGTCACATAAAGTTTTTTGAGCGAGTGGTACCTTAGCAGTGAGAGGTTAGTGATCTTGAGACGGCGCCTAAGACCACTCGGCCACGGAAGATCCTCATTATGTTTTTAACAATGCATGTAAAATAAATCGTCATCAGTCTGTACAAAGAGTTAACCACATTCAAATGTTCCCTTAACCTACGGTCAAGCTATCGAGGCTTTGAACATCTGAACCCTGACAGTTAATGTAATCACTGGAGATCTTCATGATCTTAATGCATTAGTCGTGGAACAAATTTGTTTTTCATAAAAGAAACCCCCATCCTCAACCAACGGATGGACGGATGAGGGGTTGCTTGTGTAACAATGTTGAAATGGGGAAAAGTAATTAACTTAAAACAAAACCATTTTTAAAAAAATGGGTTGGAGTGGAGGGAAAATGCTTGGAGTTTGGAACAATGGGACAGGCATTTCAATTACCATCATACATATATTTACTGTTTCAGGTGTGTGCATGTAAGCTAGATCCAGACTATTTTGTCCAGACAGTATTAGACAGGTGAGTTATGAGACATTGAAATGCATGATTTGATTTCCTTATAGAGCAAGTCGTATAACACTGTTGCTGTTTCAAGTCTCACCATTATGTCAACAACAAGAACACTGTCCTTCACAAGTGGGGATGATGCAGCATGTTGTCAAACAATGTGATAAATTAGAAACAATTTCATTGTCTTTATAGGTAAACTTTGGATAGTTTTATTATTCCGCCAGTTGTGAGGATACACAACTGTTGGAAAATATCTGAACTGATTTTAATTTTAAATGATATATTTACCTACAATGGCTTAAAATTTAAGAAAATTGCATATTTTGCTGTACATGTACACTTTGATGATATTGTATTAAGCGAAATTAAAAAGAATAGCGTGTAATAAAAATAAAAAACAGATTTGTACAATAAAAATAGGTTTTAATTTTATTAAATTACATGGGGTCATTTTTGGGGGCTCTTGAAAATTGTCCTTTGAAAAACTGATTTTAAAAGCCATGTTGGGAATCCTGCAAAATTTCATTTACTTCTAAATGTTCAATTACAGATTCCATGTTAGTGACTGGTTATCATTCAATCCAAATCCAGGATCCAAGAGCTACAAACTGGAGAAGGATCAAGAGCTATCTATGGTGGAGGGAGCATTACAGTTTCTGACAATGATTTTGTCCGTGCGTACATATCTTGGTATGTCATAGTACATTTGTTTGGGAAGTGATAAGGAGTGTGTTTGTGATATGTGGATCAAGTATTTCCTGATGACACTGTCTGATATCTAGAGGTAGAGTGTCACCTCACATGCAGAAGGTTTTGGGTTTGATCCCCAGTTGGGTCATACCAAAGACTTGAAAAATGATACTGGTCTGCTTGGCACGGTGTTGATATAATGTGACTGAGTGGGGAACATATCTTGTGCCTGTGGCATGGTACTCCCATGTGGCAGCGCTCAGAATACTGTCTCGAGCGGATATCAACACAATAACGAAACAATTGTTGAAAGTGATGCTAAACCCCATACAATAAACAACTGTCCATCATTCATCAGTATTCAACAGTATTATGTGAAATTTCTGTTGACCCTGTATTCATTGTCAGCTATCAGTCCAAGTCCAAGTGAAAACCTGCACAAAAGGTACTTGTGGGGTTGTTTTAAAGCATTTTCTTTTTAGGCCTAAAAAAACAAAATTGTTGGCTGACTGTCCCTTATTTTTACTGCCGACCCTAATTGTGTTTTTGTCCAATTTTTGTTCACCTGAATGATTTCTGCTTCACAGTCACTCCGTTATAAAGAAATGTGTATTTTTAATACTATTTGTTTACATGATATCCAACATGGCCATCCAGAGTGACAGAGAATATGACTGAAAAAGTGTTATTAAATGATTGTAATTCAGAACAGTACAATGAATCTCAAATGTATCAATCTCGTTGTCATAACTTTCAACCAGGGATCATCTGGCTTCGAATATTACTAGTACCTTGGGAGAAAAAAAGAAGAAAATCCTACCTTCCTACCCTACCAGAAATGAAAGTATTTATTTTTTGGTTTAGCTCTTTTTAAGCAAGCTTAAGGCAAACTATCCTTATCATCCTTTTTCTGTTGTCCATCTGTCTGTCCATCTGCCTGTCCATCTGCCTGTCCATCCATTTGTCCATCCATCTGTAAACTCTCTGGATAGGCATAATGGAGCCTTGCTGCTGGAATCATCATTACCTGTACTGGTTGTTGAAGTAACAAAAAGGCATACAAAGGATAGAGTCGAAAAAAGAAAAGAGATTTAAAAGAGAAATCTAATCCAGTTTTAAAAAGCGTCATTTGTTACGGAACTTTAAAATACCAGAGCATGGCGTATACAGACATTCTATTGCATATATATTTCGTATCATGTAATACCTTACAAAAAAAAAGTGACCAGATGGTCTGATATAAGTATTTGTTTGTCAGAAACTCGAAATTACAAAATAGTATCTTAAATGAACAGAACACTCTCATTTCTTACATGATTTTTTGTTTTGTTTTAAGTGACAATAACAACTTAAATATGCAACATTGACAGGACCACAGAAACATCCTCCAGAAAGTGTCCTTTATTGTATGATTATATATTTTTCCAGGGATTGAAGATAAAGAACTGACCAGACTGGAAATGGCTACCCTTTTATTTGTAAATGACCGCCACCATAGTCAACTAATGGACCTGATGCCTGAAAAATCAGGGATGACTGGACATATAAAAGACTTGTTTGAACCAACTTTGAAAGATGTGGCAATTTACAAAGCTCCAAATTTTGAGCCCGGTGGTGGACTGCAGCAAGGAACATATGTGCCTAAAGGTAGTTCAGTTGTATTTGTATTGATAATAGCCGATACAAAATACAGTAGAACTTCAATGGCTCGAACCCGAAGGGACTGAACAAAATAGTTTAAGCTAAGGGTTGTTCGAGCCAAGTATTGTTCAACTTCATTCCATACATCGAAATAGGAATCGGCGGGAACCAGACAAGTTATCGAGCAATATGTGGTGTTCCAGCCATCCGTGTCTGAGCCAACAAAGTTCTACTGAGTTATATTTGTCTGTCCACCTGTCTGCACACACAAATGGTTATTCAAGTGTCTAGGGTTTAAATTAATAATTTTATGGACAGTTGAAAAACAGTTAAAACTCAAACTTTTGTGGCTATTTATAGACATTAAAAATGCTTTTATGTGGTTAAAATCTGTTAGTGGCTAAATTTTAACCACACAAATAATCAGATCAGTGCAAAGAAGCCACTTATATACCCATTTGTTAAAGTGTCTATCCGTCACCAAATCTTGTCCAGGCTATTTTTCTATAACCTCTGATTGGAATTTTACGAAACTTGCAAGGATGAATCACTACCTAGTGGAGATGTGAGTAATGTCCAATACCAAATCCTTGTCCTTGCTATTTCTCTTAAACTTTTAGTTGGAAATAAATGAAACTTGCTTGGATGCAAAAAAAAAACCAACTCACACTCAAACATAAAATATAAAATTAAGAAATTTGTACTAAAACAATTTTACAAGAACAATCGTTCCAACAAAATCATAATGCCAATGATACATTAGCTAATAAAAAGTATCTAAAATCTACCATTCTAATTTAAAGTATTGGTTTTAAAACTCAAAAGTTTGATGAATTTAAGCTCTGGTGTTTACTGGAACTTCACAATTTTTTTTCCAGATGCATTGTGGGAGAATGAGTTTGATCCAGTACATGTTTCGTTGAGGGCTGTGTACAAGAATGATTTCCAATCTGCCATGGACAGATATACAGAGTTGTAAGTGTAACAGACTTCATGTGTCATCCCATTTTGCCAGACAGAATTATTTTCTGTTTTGCTATGAACAGATATACAGAGTTGTAGGTGTTACTATTTTAATTTATCATCCAATTTTGCCATGGACAGATATACAGAGTTGTGAGTGTCTATTTTGCTAAGTCATGTTTGAGCAGGGGATTTGACTTTTCTGAATTTTGTGTTCTCCATAAAATGTACATGTATGTCAATAATTGTGTAATGCTAATTTTCAGTATCTATATCACTTATTTTATTTCTTTGTAATTGTTCATCTTTTCAAAACGTCTGCAGTATGTAGACTTTTTATGTCTGCAGTATGTAGACTTATAATGTCTTCAGTATGTAAGCTTATTATGTCTTCAGTATGTAGACTTATTATGTCTTCAGTATGTAGACTTATTATGTCTGCAGTATGTAGACTTATTATGTCTTCAGTAAGTAGACTTTTTATGTTTTCAGTATGTAGACTTATTATGTCTTCAGTATGTAGACTTATGATGTCTGCAGTATGTAGACTTTTTATGTCTGCAGTATGTAGACTTATTATACCCCCGACAAACGAAGTTATGAGGGGGGTATATTGGAGTCACCCTGAGGTCGGTCTGTCGGTCCGTCAGTCTGTCTGTCCGTCTGTCCGTTGCAATTTTCCTTGTCCGGAGCATCACTTGAAAAGTACTGGATGGAATTTCATCAAACGTCATACAATGGTAGAATATAATGAGAGGAAGTGCAGTGTACAAGAAACATAACTCTATTCTTGCTAATTACAGAGTTATTGCCCTTTGATATTTTTTCTTGTCCGGAGCATAACTTGAAAAGTACCGGATGGAATTCCATCAAGCTTCATACAATGGTAGAATATAATGAGAGGAAGTGCAGTGTACAGGAAACATAACTCTATTTTTGCTAATTACAGAGTTATTGCCCTTTGATATATTTCCCTTGTCCGGAGCATTACTTTTAAAGTACTGGATGGAATTTCATCAAACTTCATACAATGGTAGAATATAATGACAGGAAGTGCAGTGTACAAGAAACATAACTCTATTCTTGCTAATTACAGAGTTATTGCCCTTTGATATATTTCCCTTGTCTGGAGCATTACTTTTAAAGTACTCGATGGAATTTCATCAAACTTCATACAATGGTAGAATATAATAAGAGGAAGTGCAGTGTACAAGAAACATAACTCTATTATTGCTAATTACAGAGTTATTGCCCTTTGATATTTTTTCTTGTCCGGAGCATAACTTGAAAAGTACCTGATGGAATTTCATCAAACGTCATACAATGGTAGAATATAATGAGAGGAAGTGCAGTGTACAAGAAACATAACTCTATTCTTGCTAATTACAGAGTTATTGCCCTTTGATATATTTCCCTTGTCTGGAGCATTACTTTTAAAGTACTGGATGGAATTTCATCAAACTTCATACAATGGTAGAATATAATGAGAGGAAGTGCAGTGTACAGGAAACATAACTCTATTCTTGCTAATTACAGAGTTATTGCACTTTGATATATTTCCCTTGTCCGGAGCATTACTTTTAAAGTACTGGATGGAATTTCATCAAACTTCATACAATGGTAGAATATAATGACAGGAAGTGCAGTGTACAAGAAACATAACTCTATTCTGGCTAATTACAGAGTTATTGCCCTTTGATATATTTCCCTTGTCTGGTGCAGTACTTTTAAAGTACTTTAAAAGCCATCAGTGATAACAGTTTAATAAAGTTCATGAAAGAACCAAGTTGATGAATACATGGAGTTCGAGCAAAGCAGGTTAGATATTGTATTCCTAGTGCTCTTGTTTGTTTCTTATCCATAAAATTGTTGTCCCTCAACATAACTCGAAAAAGGATAACATTTATTGATTGCCATGAAAGCTTGTACACTGCACAATAATTATAAAGACCGTTTTTAATTTTAACAAAACCATAAAAAAAATTAACAATACAAAAAACTCAATCCATAACATTCTCTTTTATTAAGAATTTTTTTGTCTGGAGCATAACTTTAAAACTATTGGATATAATTTAATAAAACTTCACACAATGGTTAACCATTTTCTGTCATGGCGGTGTTCGGGGGTATTCATCACCTTCAGTGATAGGTCTAGTTATGTCTTCAGTATGTAGACTAATTATGTCTGCAGTATGTAGACTTTTTATGTCTGCAGTATGTAGACTTTTTTATGTCTGCAGTATGTAGACTTATTATGTCTGCAGTATGTAGACTTTTTTATGTCTGCAGTATGTAGACTTTTTATGTCTGCAGTATGTAGATTTTTTTATGTCTGCAGTATGTTTGTAATATATGAGCCACCTAGGCCCAAATTTGTATAATATCTTAATATAGCTTATTGTGTTATTTCTTTACAGCCTAAGGAAGAAAGGAAAGTATAGCGGTAAAAGTCAACCTTGGCCGCCATTCAAACCTCCAGGGAACATACAGGAGAGTTATAAAGCCATGTACAGGATACTTCATTGTAAAACCATGCACTCCATGCTTTATACTATTCTTTATAAGGTATGAAAATTATTTAATGTTTTTGTCTCGGGCATTTGTTTTATCAGAAGGATTGTTAGATTACTTGAGTCAAATGCTCACAAGTGAGATTTTGTGATCATCCTGTGTCAGTCGTCCATCATTAACTTTTGCTTCAGACAATTTCTTCTCTGTTGTTGTTGTTGTTGTATGGTGTTTAGTGTCGCTTTCAACAATTTTTCAGTCATATCGCGACGGTGTTTACTTGAGACAGTATTCTAAGCACTGTCACACTGGAGTATCATGCCGCAGACACATGGTATGATACCCCACCCAGTCACATTATACTGACACCGGGCCGACCACACCTAGAACTCTCCTCTAAATGTTGAGTGTCAAGCGAGGAAGCTTCTAGTACCATTTTTAAAGTCTTTGGTATGACCTGGCCGGGGATTGAACCCACGACCTTCCACATGCGAGGCGGACGCTCTACCACTAGACCACGCCGCGGTCTATTTCTTCTCTGAAACTACTCGACAGTTTTTCACCAAATGTTGTCATATACATTTTATGAGGGATGTTCAGTAAGTATTGTTATATTGGTAACAAAATAAAAATAAATAATATCTTGATAATATTGGTTCATTCCTTCAAAGTAATCTCCTTTAACAGAAATGCACTTTTTCAATCTTTTTAACAACTTCCAAAATATGTCTTCATAGTCTGTTTTATGTATACCCATCAGACACTGAAATAACACTCTCCTGTTGGCAATGCAAGACCTTTGTCTGTCTTTGGTGGCCATATTTTACTGCCATTCTTTCTATGGAGCTCGAAATAGTGAACTGTGTTTAATTTTCTTTCTAATACCATATACATATAAAAATACATACTCCACTTATGCAATGTGCATTCATACAGCTTTGTATTTGAACACATTTAGCAGCTATTTTCCAACTATATTTGACTGCAGTGTATACGACTGTGTGTGGTCGAGTCTGTGATAAAAAGTCTTCTGGAACTCAAACGATTTGTTTGTTGGTATCATCGGATACAAAACAAATAAATCTATCGGACATATATATTGCATACACATCATTTGTAACACGTTTCAGAAACATATAGCATAAGAACAATTGCAATGTCATTATATTAGCACAGCTAAAAACAAAATAAATGGTTAGACCTAAATTAGATAATGTTTGTTTGCCACTTCTGGCCGAGCCACAACAATCCCGAAAAAAATTTATGGGTCCCAATTTTTTTTATTTTTTCATTAAAAATATTTTCAGTCATTACATGTTCTTAAAGAGATAAAAAACATATGATTGTTTGCAAACCCTCCCCAAAAAACAGGTTCATTAGAACATTGATACACAATGTGTCCGTATTTTCACATATTGCATGTACGTACCTCGAGTTTACTTAATTTAATGCATACATTCACACACATGCAAATACACACATTTGCATATTTCTATGTATATGAAAATATGCAGTCATATCATACAACACACCAGTAATCATTTTAAAAGAACATATGGCTGGCTGGATAGATGTCTGGTTGGCTGTGAGTGACTTGGGCTAATTTTGGCCTTTGTTAGATTGGCTGGCTGTAAGCAATGTGGGCTCATTTTGACCTTTGTTGGATTTTGTAAATGATAAAAGTTTATAAGGTTATAAGAAACCTTTACATTTAGAAAACTACTTTGAATTTGTATTTATTGTTCAGTATATGAGTAAAATGCATTTTAAATGGAACACATTTTAAATTGAGGCATAGTACCACCATTGCAAGAAGGAAGTGCTTCCGTGGGGTAGTCGCATAATGGCGGTTATAAATAATCCTCGTTTCTGCTTCTTAAAAAATGTATTTTCCTTATTTTAATGTTCATTTTTTTATTTGAATGGCATTATTGATGTATTTTGAACATTTTGATAGCATTGTCATGTTTGAATTGTGAATTTAGAAAAAAAAATTGATGCTTGGAAATTGATGTATGAATACATGATTTCAGAAGTCTACTTTCACTTTGTCAACAGTACACACTGAGCAGGAAAAAAACCCTCTTATATCATGGTCAAGGAACTCTGTCACAAAGTAGAGTGATTCGCGTTGACAGTTTGTCACAGATTCACGTTGACAGTAGTACTGTTTTTGTAAACAGTTTCTAGTCTGTAGCGGGGACATCACCACGGATGTTTTGAATATGTTAAATATATCCAAACGTATGAAGTATATTTTTACATTCAGGTGAATTTTATGTATTATTAGTAAAATGCGATCAAACTGGACATATGATTATGACTATTTCTTCAAGTTTGAAACCAATTTAATTGCGTTTCTCTGTCATTGGAGCTTTTTTAATATATTTTGATAACTGACACAACTACCACATCAAATCTCAACCAGCATGATAAATAATAAATGTAGTCACTTTTATTGCTAAGTTTTGGTAAGGCCAGAACACGCATTTATCCGTTTATATAAATTTCTAATTTTTATAATGTCACAGGTTTGTGACGACAGGGTAACGGAGGTGTGTTAATCCTTATTTCAATGTCACGGATTCAGTGTCGACAGTTTTAACAGTGTAGAAAAGTGCAACCCTATGCAAATACTGCCATTTACACTTCAGGGGTCGTATTCACCAACCATTCTTGAGAATATTCTTAGGCATGAGCTTGAAAATCCAAATTTAAACCTTAGAAATGTAGTTTACCATGACATATAAATTCATTGTGAGTGTTTATTTGACTATATATTAGGTGTCCCTACACAGGCCTGTAGCTACTCTGAGGCACAGGGAGGCCAGTTTTTCGGGCGAGGTATGAGCAAAATTGAGGCCCTATATTTAATATCCTTGTTACATTTTAAAACTATATGAATTATGATACTCAGATGAAGTATTGGTCAGGCAGCACACGATGCCTCAATTTATTTTGCTAGGGATGGAAAACTTTGATTTTATTATTGCTGCTGTTTTGACCAAGCATATTCTAGACTACACTAGACCATTGTCTGTAAGCTTACAAAAGACTTATTGACTACAAGCCTACACTGAAGCTAGAAATTAGTCAGTACTTTAGAAAAGCTTCGTTCTGAAATCATGTGGGGTTTATTATACCAACGTGCCGACAGTATTGCATCCTCACTGGACATTTTCCCATATAAACCACGAACTAAGGGAAGACAATAACATCGTGCGCATGCTGGCAATTCTGAGGCTGTTACTGACTACCGGTACTTCCAAATAAATTAATTTAACCCGTTTCTAGATCATATTTTACAACTCATTTAATTTAATCAAAGGTTTTCTGAAATACATGATGTTCTGAACGGGTGTTTGTTACTACCAGGTAACATAAGTAACTAACACCAGAAATTGGATTTTTTTTCTCTCTTAAGAAATGTCTATTACAAGTTATTTTGACAAGAACTGGATCATTGGAAAAATGCAGTATCTTTTGATGATATACCAACAAGTCTTATAGGCATGTTAGATAAGTGCAGTTATAAATTATATTATATATATATATATATATATGTACACACATAGAAACTTGATCTTATGATAGTCATAAGTGCATCTCTATATTTTTATAAATGAACAACTTGAATTTCAAGGGCCCTTAAATAGGATATAACATGTAAGATCTTAACATAGGGTCTTAAGTACGCTCCACCTTTGTTCATACAGTCTCCTCTTCATTCTGAAGAGGTTGTTGCTATTTGTTTTCTTGATGGTGCTTGAAGCCAAATTAGTCAGACGTGTTCATAGACTTTTATCATATATTTTTTTTTAAAATAAATAAAACAAGAGCTGTCGGACTTTTTCGATGCTGTTCTTAAACAACAGCTTTTTCAGGAAATAAGTACCAAATGGAAGACAGGTAAAACGAAGGGGTGGTAAAATTAAACTATAATAATTGCTTATCTATTTAAAATAAATTAGCAAAATAATCCACCAACACTATTTATTTTCAATATCAACAGTTACGTTTTTCTGAAAACAACAAAGTGAATGACTGGCTCATATTGCCTTAATATCAATTAATTCAGCATAACATAGAATTATAGGCCTATGCACTAACTTCACCTCAGAGGGCAATATATCGGTACCAGTTCATCTAAATGGATCTATAGTTGAAATAATTTTGTACCAGCATGCACAGTTTATCACAGCTGGATACCCTTTCATGAAAATGAAGAAAATAAATCCCTTTGGGCGTGCCAATTTTGCCCCCAGGGTCATGGTTTTGAACAAATTTATGAGAGGACCACAAACTGACCCTATTTGTCAAACATCTAAGATCAAGGCCTTGTACTACAAACTTTAACCTGCTATAAACAAAGTTTCTATATCTAAAGGGGAAATAATTCTGCCAAAATGCAATCAAGAGTTATGATTTTTGTCTCTATGAGTTTCCTAGTGGATGTTGAAAACACCAGTGAGGTTTCATTCTTGTCCAATGATAGGATGATGAAATAGGTACCAAATCAAAAACTTTAACCTCTAAAAATCTCTAACCAAATTTTTTAAGTCCAAAAGAGCCATAACTCTGAAAAATGCAACCCAGAGTTATGGTTCTTATTTCTGTGTGTTCCACTGATGATACTGAACACACATGTGAATTTTCATTCATATCGTATGAGTGTTGACATAAATATATTACCTTATAAAAAACTCTAACCTGAAAAATTAAGTAAAAAAAAAAGGGCCATAATTCTTCCAAACTGCAACCTACAGTTATGGTTATTGTGTCTGTGAGTTCCATTGATGATGCTGAACACACATGTGAAGTTTCATTCATATCAAATGAGTGGTTGCATAAATATCTTACCTGATGTAAAAAAAACTTTTTATGTATACTGGTCATACCTATTACTGCGAGTCTAAAACTTTGTCAATGATGTAAATAATAGCATCAATAATAAACAGTAATAAAGTTATAAAAAAAAATAACCGAATCAGCTATTTTGAAACTACTAGTTGATCGATTGGAGCTTTGAAAATGCCAATTAATATTAGGTGAAAATCAATCATGTAAAAAGTTTTAAATTTATAGATGTGTCCAGTAAATAATTGACTATAGACATCAAAATATGCTGTGTTTTCCCACATCAGATCGACATGAACCTGTGACAAACTGTCGACACGAATCACTCCACGTTGTGACAGAGTTCCCTGACCGTGTATATGACACATAACCGCTACTTTTCTCATCATAATTTGATAGTGCAGAGGTTGACAAACAGTAAAATGTAGGTTTTACTCCTTTCATTTGGGGTTCTCTATGAATGACAAGCCTTCAAACTTCTATTATTTACTATAGAATAAAGGACAAAAATCAACTGTGGGTTTACACCTGTGAACACATTTTAAATGATTATCATTAATTTTGTGATTGTTTTGTGTACTTGGTCTGTATCCACTCATGTATCTCCAGAGTTATACTGATTGTAAGTCAAAAGTGGTTGAATGATTTTTAAGTTATAGACATGAGCATTCATGCATTATTGAATTTATTTAACTGGTTAGCAATGTATCGTGCAGGGCACATCTGAGCTAATTCGCACCAATGTCGGTTTTGAAAGCAGTTCTGCAAAATTTTTGAAACTATTTTGTGAAACTTCTAAAGAACAATTTGGAATTTGTTTCATGAAGCCAAGTCGTCACTTCAACAACATATTCATGTTTTGCAGGTGTTAAAAGATCCTTCAGTACCAGAAAGTATATGTTTCCATGCTATGCATTTGTTGGAGTTGGCGGTTGTTGTGCCATGTCCGGTTTCCAGTCACAGACTGCATGTATGTATAAATAGAGTATATCAGATATAATATAATTCTGTAAGATGTATACAAAATGACCCCACAATTAGGGCTCCAGGCATTTGTGTGACCATTATTGAATTGAAATACTTGATAATTATTAGTTAACCATCCCACAGTAAATAATCTGTCATTATTATTTCCCTCGATGGACTTGGTATGGTTTAAGGACACTTAGAAATATGGAGTGTTTTTGCCGTTCAGTACATATCCAAAAATCCAATCATATGTGAATTGAAGGTTTACTGCATATAATACAATGGCAAATTTGGTGAACAGGCTTAGTAAAGTTGAGTCTTCAATTTTCTTTTGTTTGTTGCATTCCATGCTTCTATTGAACCCTTTTATCAGATATTGAATGTTTTTTACACCATTTTTAACACATTTCAGGTTATGTATGGCAAATTAAGTTTTATTTGTAAAAGAAGACTGAATCTGAGTAGAACCACCGTCTTTCCGCAAGTAACGGCAGACTTTCTGACATCATTTTTTTGGAGCGTGCGGGACTCAAACCTATGACCTTAACGGTGAAAGTTAATGATCTTGAGATGGCGCCGTAGACCACTTGGCCACAAAAGACCCTCAGATATTGATAAAATGCCTTTATTAGATTAAGTTTATTGTTCACTCTGAGTGTACTTTGTTTGCTAGAGGGGTTTATTGTATGTATCACCACAATCCCTTTCAGCTGTATTTCTAATGGCATGTGGTTAAATGATTTGTAAATACTTTACAAGACCAATTAAATAATTATTGTATTTTTACAGATGAGGCCATCTCCAGCTTGTGTTCCAGACAGAAACTACAAGGAATGGTTTTCTGGTAGCAATATCTACCAAAACATGAGAGAGACAATAAGAGAAGTGGAGATCCCTTTAGCTCATGTTAACCTAGAGCAGGAGGGAATGGCGATGGAAACGTCATTTGAAGAAATGTTTCAGTTGGCACCCAGTGCACTTGCTGGTAAAGTTAGATAAAATATAAACACTTACTCAGTGCTCCAGATAAGCTTTTCTTCAAATGAGTATTTTACCCCTTGAATTAGTATGCAATGCTTATTTTCAAAAATGTTGAGGGTAAAATCTTATCAAAATGCCATTTAAAACTAACTAATAAACACTGAAATTGAGAATAACCAATGCTAATTTTTCCCCTTAATTTTAATTTCAATGCGTTATTAAGAAATTTCGATACTTAAATACCCGGAAATAGTGCTCATCTGGAGCAATGACTTCAAATTACTAGTAATTTTGATAATCCTTCTCAAATACGTGTCTTTTGTGTTTATTAATAGTCAAGAAGGCAGAGACGATGCCAACTTTTAGTTGTAGATGAATAGGCAACCATATCTTCTCAACCATTCTACAAGCTTTTGAAATAACATGCCACAAATGTTTACCATTATGAGACGATGTGTCGCGCAGAACACACAAGTCCTTAGCTCAATGATCAAGGTCACACATTGAGGTTGAAGGTCAGAAATTGGTACGAAATGTGTATACTTCGTACCTTATAACATGCCGTAAATTTTCACCATAATTAGACAACATTTTATCAAACCTTATTGTCATGACCTTAGTGGCAGAGTTGATGTTTTAGTTTTTGCTTATTTTTTTCTCTATTTCTCAACAAACTGTATATTATATAATAATGATTAAACTTCATAAACACATTCATACAATCACTGTATAAAGTTAGGGCTTTTCCAGAATTAAATGTATGGGGGGGGTCGGACGGCAGTATAATTAAAATTTTATGCCTGGTCGGTGTTTTCATAAAAAAAAAATGATGTCTTGCGGGGTAAAAGTTTATTAAAATTTTATGCCATGCCGGTACTTCCGTCTCTGAACCGAATTTTTTCATCAAAACCGTTGTTTTTTTTCGAAATTTTATATATTTTCTGCCCAGATATTTCCTACCGTCGTATTCAAAAACATAAAATTGTCCATCCCGATGTACCGCAGCGCCTAGATTTCCAGTCAATATCACATAGCGTCAAGATTTCAGCGAGTGTCTGATCTTTATCGCAGCCGAAACAGCAGGGGGCTGCGTTCAGTTCGGTCAAACGTTTGATAACGTTAGCTAACATATTTTCCTGGACACTGGCTCAACTTCATATTAGCACGCAGTACGCATTAATTTTAGGGAACCAGGCATTAAACGTGTTTGCTGTTTAATGGTGCTGAACGCAGCCCTGGTCTTTTAAATTAACCTTGATTTGACCACCATGTTTGCCACTGACACGCGTGTTGTACCAATTGTAATACAGAACCTCCAGAGTAACATTACACGCGACTGCACAGTTGGACACTCGATACACTGGTGTTGTTTATGTTAGAGATTGTCTTCAATTAACTTTTTATCTCAAACTGATTGATCTTTTTTGTTAAGACCGACATAATATAATTACATCACCCGACAACAACATATGATTTAATTTGTTTGTTTGAAATCCATCTTCGGACTTCCCGAAAGGTGACAAGAAACATATTCTTGGTCGTGAATAAATTATTAACACGGAAATGTACGAGCTAATCAGATGTCGGCACTCGTAGCAGGCCGTAACCCCGCCTACTCTATTATATTTATGTCGAGATGCCGTGTCACATCGTTATCTCATCAAGTAAATTTCACGAATTATATATCAATATTTGACGTATCCGATACGATTACAAATACTTCACTACGGATATGAATATACAAACGTGAATACTGTTTAAATTCTGCAAAAACGTCGATTCAACTTGACGGCGGCATTGCTATAATTGTATGCGTATCCCCGCTGTTTGTCAGGTGGTGTAAAACGCTAATTTATTCGGTACAAAAAGAAACACCAGGTAATGTAGTCTATTGTGACAAAAAAATCTAAATTGGGACATTGCGTCAGCAGTGAAAATAACATCCACATTCTCAGATTTGTCATCCCACGCTCTGCGCCTCATTCTTACCCCAGCGCCTAAAAAAATTATGGAGAGGCAGATATTTCTTAGCGGTCGTAAAAAGCATAAATTGGACTGCGAAATTGTCTTTGGGCATCCATAACCGGATTGTTTGTCATCGGGTGTGTGAAATGAGGTCAAATTAGATTAAACCTTTATCGATAGTAGGGAGTAAATAACATGTCTTAATAATGTTTGTTTCACTGTCAGAGTGACGTCATCGGACATTGGCACAAGGCGTTAATGAAAGGGACAGCGTGTTCATTCTGTACATAAATTTAGGCATGTGTAGTAATAAACATAACTCTGTTGACGGATTGTATCAATTTAAAAGTAATTATTTTTTTAAAGAAATTAGTGTACTGAAAATAAACATTTTAGAAGACAACTAGTTACAAACAAACACTAACCTTTAATTATTATTATGTTGTTTTTTTTTCGTTTGTTATCTGTAGTGCCCCTTTATTTAATTCTCGACCTGTGGTAAATTGTGACGTAATCACTTGCATATCGGCATTAGATCAAAAGTGTAACGTCGGCATACTTCAAAGAAAGTAGGCAAACGTCCAGACTAGTAATTTTGCAAGTGTTACAATAAGAAAACATTAGAAAGGGGATTTTAGCCTCTTTTTTTATTTTTATTTTGTGCATGGTGGTATTTTATCTAATTAAAATTTTATGCATGGTGGTATATATCACAATTAAATTTTATGCTCTGTGGGTAAAAAAAATAAGTGCCGTTCGACCCCCCCATACATTTAATTCTGGAAAAGCCCTTACTATAGTTTCCATAGTTTAGGCTCTAATAACTTAGACTAAAGATTTTGTTACTATGGTAAACTTTTTTTTTTAATCCATTTTTTTCCCCACAGTAATAGTATTGATTCTGTACATTGATCACGGTCATGTTAAAAATGTTGACATCACTGACCTTGACCTTCTTAATAAACCATAAAGTTTTGCATTGATTATCATTATTTAATCAGAAAACATGGCAGGTTTAATAATGTTGGACTCTTTTTTCCAAAATGACTTGTGTAACATCTAGATATATTACTTAACTTTATATTAAATAGCATATTATAGTCATCCTTGCATTACTTTTGTGTATCTCTTCTAAATCTGTCTTTAGGTACAAGTGGACCAATAGTGGCCGCCCATTCTGGACATATCCCAGCAATCTCCATGTACTCCCTTCCCAGCAGCAGCTCCAGCAACCAACCAAACATTTTGCCGGTGCATGCATCCACCAGTCGGCAGACACTACCCAAATACGAAGCAAGAGGTGTCAGTACAGATCAACTAAAAACACAGCAGATTCCAGTAAATGAAAGCCTATTAACTTTATTACTGAAACTGCATTCAAAAATGACAGGAAAAGTGTGCTCATATGTGCCAACTACAGTTTCAGGCAGAAGTGTCTCCGATAGTAATATTGGTGATGGTTCTCATTTTGTTCAGAGATTACTAGATAGACTGTGTCAACAAAATGCAGACTGTGCAAGGACAGTAGAAGAGATATATGTGACGCAGTTGCCAAAGGATGGAACTTCTTCTGGAAAGAAGGGAAAAAATGCAGATCCTGAGGAGAGGTAGATAATGATAAATTTTGTAATACCCACGCCATTTAAAGAATGGTGAAGCGACTTTAAGTGTTACCCATGTCCGTCTTGCCATTTGTTTGTCAGTCCATCTGAGGTCAAATCCATTTCTGTTCGATAACTTTTGAATGGGTCTATGTATTTAAATATCATTTCTTTTGTAGATGTATAATTATAAAATACAGGTATGTCAAGTTTGATATTTGTTAACATTGGTCAAATCGATGACTTAAATTATAGAGAACCGCAATGGCTTCTCGCAATATCTCGTGTACACATTTTGTTTTCAATCATGTGAATGTGATCTCAGCGAGAATGACATTGCGCGCTTAACAGTTATCAATTGTAATATTCTGCCCAATTTCAACATTATGTTTGATTGGTGAGTGAACTGATTGTATCAGATTATTCTTTTTTATTCCCAATCAGGCGACGGAAGGCAAGAGAACGGCAACAGAAGTTGATGGCAGACTTTGCCTCCAAACAGAAAGCATTTATGGAGCAAGCTATGGATGCAGAAGGTTTTTTTCTAATATATTGTTGCCATGAGAACCGATCAGTCAAATTTTTTTTAAACATGACAAATCATCTCTACATGCTGATGTTCAAAGTTTGTACCTGTTTCTGATCATTGACTGATAGCCGAAATGTTATGGGTTTTTAAATACGATTTTTGCCTGGCACTGAATTTTGTAAGATATGTTTTTACAACAATTAGTATAGGAAGGACACATGTCAATACATACCTCAGTGGTGGTCTAGTGGTAGAGTGTCTGTCTCACATGCTGAATCTGAGGGTTTGATTCCCAGTCGGGTCATACCAAAGACTTGGAAATGGTACTAGAAGCTTCCACGCTTGGCACTCGGCATTTAGGGATAGTTCTAGGTTTGGTTGGCCTGGTGTCCGTATAGGGGTAGCATACCGTGCGTCTTTGGCATGAAACTCCAGTGTGGCAACACTCAAAATATTGTCTGAAATAGATACTGTTGTATTTTGACTGAAAAATTGTTGAAAGCGATGCTAAACACCATACAACATGTATTGATGCACAGCAGTCTAGGATTGAAGGTAATTATCTTAACCTGTCCAGGACATACGCAATTTTAGTTTCAATCTGGCAGTCTCTTATACAATCCAAATATCTCTTATATATGAGTGTGCTTATAACAAATTCTCTATTCTCGCTTTAAGGATAAAAGGAATCTGGGTTGCATTTTTCACAAAAAAATATAGGTCATAAATGTAACTTATGTTAGAATTATTCATAATATTATAAATATTTATCCAAATTAACCAAACATTGGGGTTGAAAAATTCAGGAAATGATATGTTATGTGAAAATGAATCTTGGATTCATTTTGATAACTGAAAAAGAGTATGAATGCTTCATTTTATTTTGAGCTTGCCGGGATAAAGTCCAAGGAGAGCTATTGCCATGACCCCGGCGTCTGTAGACACCAAGGTTAACTTTTAAGTTTAAGATATCTATGCAACCACTCATTGGATGTGAATGAAACTTTGCATGTGTGTTCACAATCATCAATCAAACATACAGAGACAAGAACTATAACTCTGGATTGCATTTTGGCATAGTTATGGCCTTTTTTGGACTTAGACTCCCAGGTTAAACTTCTGCGTTTAGATGCATTTAAGTTTAAGATGTCTATGCAACCCCTCATTGGATATGAATGAAACTTCGCATCAGTGTTCACCATCATCAATGGAACACACACAGACAATAACCATAACTCAGGATTGCATTTTTACAGAGTTATGGCCCTTTTTCGACTTAATTTTTCAGGTTAAAGTTTTTTATCAGGTAAGATATCTATGCAACCACTCATTGGATATGAATGAAACTTTGCATGTGTGTTCACTATCATCAATGGATCACACAGAGATAAGAACCACAACTTAGGGTTGCAATTTGGTAGAGTTATGACTCTTTTGGACTTAATTTTTCGTCTGTACACACAAACGTTAAACTTTTGCGGGTTTTTTTTGTGAAACATATAACAAAATATTTTTATGATCTTGATAAGTTTGATACAGTAGATGTTGTTGTATGGTGTTTAGCGTCGCTTTCAACAATTTTTCAGTCATATTGTGAAGGTGTCTACTTGAGACAGTATTCTGAGCGCTGTCACACTGGAGTATCATGCCGCAGACACATGGTATGATACCCCACCCAGTCACATTATACTGACACTGGGCCGACCAGACCTACAACTCTCCTCTAAAAGCTGAGTGTCAAGCGAGAAAGCTCCTAGTACCATTTTAAAAGTCTTTGATATGACCCGGCCGGGGATCAAACCCAGGACCTTCCGCATGTGAGGCAGACGCTCTACCACTAGACCATGCCACGGTCTTGATACAGTAGAGTTTTACTGTAATATTATATTTGTGTGTGCATTTTATCCATTATTTCTACAAATTGGATTTTTGATATTTAAAACAGATCAAACTGATACAGGCCCCTCTGCAAGTTCCAGTTCTGTGGACGGGGACAACACTATGGAAGAAGAAACTCTCTTTGACTGTGTTATTTGTGGTAATAGTACTCCATCCACAGCTGAGAGAACTATAGGCTTGGTTGTGTTTCTCCAGGCATCTAGTGGTAAGTACAATAACTTATTTTAATTCACCTGAGGGAGTCCTCTGTGGCTGAGTGGTCCAATGTGCCGTTTCTTTATCACTTACCTCTCTCATTGCAAAGTTTTTAGGTCTGAGTCCTCCAAAAACTTTATGTGAGAAAGTTTGCCAGTTACTTGTGAACTATTCCTCCAACAATAAAACTGGGTATGCCATCTATAACCTGAAGTGTGTTGAAAACCCCACCTGAGCTTAGGTTGAAGATTACCTATATTGTTTGACGTCTGTCCTTCGTATGTCCGTTAACCTTGTGGAATAACTAGTATTTGCATAATTAATCATTGTGTCTTAATCCAGCTTACATATTTTGTTATAAAACAATAAAAGCTTGGTTCCTTTCCTAAACCAGCCTGGTCAAATAATCAAAACGTTGTCAGAGCTGAAGATCTGGGACTGGAAGTGGAGAAGTAGGTTAGATTAAAAATTCTCAAGAATAATATTTCAGTAGTCTATCTCCAGATGTATCATTAACATAAACATTTCTGATGTAGAGGATACTGATTATGTAGCATTATTAGTCCCCCATCTGTATTACCCACTGTCCATCTGTCCAGCCAGATATATTACTCAAAAAGTATCTGAGGTAGGTTTGTGAACATTTGCTTGTGGATAGAGAGCAATAAGGAGATAATGTAGGTCATTTTATTTTTTCAGTAGGACAAAAATTGGGGTTGCTAAGGCAACAAAACTCTCATTATATTATAACATTTTTTTCTGTTGGACAAAAAGTGTGGTTGCTATGGCCAAAAAATTAGTAAATTTACATATACAACCTAGATACTGTGGTAAAAGAAAAAGTAGTCAAGCTACATTTGTGAAACTAAGTCTGTGTATAGAGAGCAGTAAAGAAAAAATGCAGGTTATTTATTTAGTCTGACATAAAATTGTGGTTGCTATGACAACAAAATCAGTATACCAGTAGGGGACTTGTGTGTGTCACTTGCCTTGTTTATTTCAGTGCTTGGTCACAGACCACAGACAGAGTCAAGAAAAACACTATCATTAGGTGACAAACAAAGACAGAGAATAACAACTTGCTCAAGAGTACAAACAAAGAGATTAGAGACTCTCTTCAGGCATTTTGAGGAGGTAATTATTACCAGATTTCAGAAAAAGATAATTATAATCTATTTTGATTTTCCCATTTATTTTAGGAATTATTTTAATCATCTTAAGATCTGGAGCATTGCTCAGGCATTACACATGTGACTGGGTCCTTCAAAGTTGAGTTTTAATATTCACAAGGGGCCAAAATGTCCAATAAGGAGGATTATATATTAAAAATAGCCATAACGAGCCCAGAAAGCCTCGTACAGTTGTGAGAATTATTACAGATGTTTTTGTTAATATTCCAAAACCAGCAAGTTTTAGTACTGGTTATGGGGCTGCAAGAAAACTACAGTGGAATCGAAAAGCATATTGGATATACACATCGGCACTGGTGGAGAAGAAGCATGAGCAAAATTTGCAGACATGTGGCATGATGCCCCACCCAGAAACATTATACATGCACTGACAATGGGCCAACCAGCCCTAGAACTTTCCTCTAAATACTAAACGCCAAGCAAGGAAGCGTCAAGTACCATTTTTCAAGTCTTTTGGTATGGATTGGCCGGGATCAAACCCACAACCTTCCACATATGAGGCAGACACTCTACCCCTAGACCACCATTTTGGTGTATATTTCTGTGTAAAACTTCCATTAAATGATGGTCCAATGGATAATACTTTGATTTAACCATCTTGAAATGTCTACTTAGTGATAATGTATGACAATTATAAACAAATTTAGCTGATCAGATTTAAAGAAGATTTGTGAAAATTCACATTTAAACTGGGGGATATATCTTTATCCTGAAAGACAAAATTTTATCACAAATGCAGTTCTCACTGTATGCACTCCAGCACATTGATAATTAGTTTCTTATATTTTTGCTTTGGCAAAGCAAGTATTCAAATTGTCATGTTCTTCTAAAGCTCTGCGGTATGTTTTAGTTTAAACAATATTTTATTCACAATATGCATGGTGGGCATAGATTCAATACACACATTAAACAACGAGTGAAAAAGAAGCAGAAGAAAGCTATATTAATCTGTTTCTTGTATGTTTTAGAGTTCCTGTCAGACCTCTGTGAACATTGGCTGGGATGGCGGTGTTTTAGTGCAGACATGTGGGCATTATTTGCATTTAAACTGCCATACATCGTATGTAGCTTCTCTCTTGGTAAGTGTTTTAAATGTTAAGTATCTGTTTGATGAAGAGAATATTAATTATTTACATTAGTTAAACACTCAAATAAAGTAGCAAAATTTAGTCCATCAGTCAGCTATCCACTGTCATCTGTTGTCACCAGTTTTTGGCAATATTATATCTTCTCTGGTATGTGGAAGTTTTCATTTTCAATATTTTTTCTGTTACCATGGAAACAATATCCAAAATTACAAAGTTCACTGTTTTTACAACTCTAAATCTATTAAAGGTAACATTAGGAAACTTAGTACACAATTTCATGTCAACCTCATGGTCGAGTTTTCATATTCAATATTTTTTTTGTTATCATGGAAAGGAATAGCCAAAATTACTTAATTCCCATAACATTCAAACTGTTCAAGAAGATAGTTTCATGAAACTTTGTACACTTGTCAACCTAATGGTCAAGTAGTTCCTTTTGCTATGAGGGAGTTTTTATTTTCAATGTTTGTTCTGTCACCATGGAAACAATTAGTTAAAATTACAAAATACCCCCTTTCTGGTATACATCTTTAAAACCTAGCAGTCTGGTATTGTCTTTTGCTGTGTAATTTTGTATTTTCAAGTTTATTAGCATCTTCGTAAAATACCCAGTGGCGGGGGATATTGCTATGTCTTCTAGTTAAAATCTTGGACAAGTTCTTAAACTGACCCATCCACTACTATTATTTTTTCAGTCACAGAGTGGTCATAATAATTTACTAGTCAACAAGGGAGAGTACTCGTGTCCTCTCTGTCTGCAACTCTCCAACTCTGTGATACCCATTCTACCAGAGGAGAACAAGTACACCTTAACAAAACCAGTGTCCAGTGATGCTCAGCAAATGGTGCGCGATCTTGCAGACATGATGGTGAAAAGATGTATTACACCGGTTAGTCTAAAATTGATCTATTCTATAAATCATGTAAACAAAAGAAAACCACATATACTGGAAAATGTTTGAATATTAATATTTTTGAGGATAACATATGCTTAGCATACAAATGTTTATGCTTCCTTAAGGGTAAGAATATAACTGCTTTGTGTATGTGTGTCCGTCCAAATCAGCTCTTCATTGGCATAAAAATGACGCTAGATATTTGAACAGAAAAATTTATCTATTAAATGGAGTAGAGTGAACTGCATACAAAAGTGAAAAATAAGCATATCGTATGCAGTTGTTTAACAATATGAAGGATGGTAAATGTTGTCTTGACAATATGGCCGTGACAAAAACAAGTGTTTCTTAACTTTATGTACATTCTTATATGAACATTTAATTTAGTATCTTCACCAAACTTGTACAGTCCTAATTTGATAGTAAATGTCGGAAGTTTGGGCTGTTGATTTATAAAAATGTTTATTTGGTATGATCTCATATGCTACTGGTGAGCAATTAAGAGCAATTGTGACCCTTTTGTTCTTCGTGGTTGAGTGACTGTGGTACACTGATTGCCATTTTCAACACATTTCAGGTTATATATTACAATTCTTGGTGGAGGAAGACATCAGAATGAATCTGAGAAGAACCACAGTCCTTCCACAAGTAACTGGCAAACTTTCTCATCACATAAAGTTTTTAGAGTGAGCAGGACTGGAACCTGCAGTGAGAGGTAAGTGATCTTGAGACGGCGCCTTAGACCACTCAGCCAGGGAGGATCCGCCAAATTAGTTATTTAGTATTAGATTGAATGAATGTTTAATGATACTAAGTTTTATTGACTATTTCTGTTATTACATGTATGTTAAAAGCTGGAATATTTCATTCTTTCCTTTCAGAGGTCACCCCTGGTTACTAAGGCCATGGGAAGCATGATGGAAGATCTCACAAATGCCACTTATGGTGCATTTAAAACATACACTAACTCACAGACTTCAGAAAGTGTTCTGCTGTTTGTTTGCTCTGTGGCAAGGTAAGTGTTTTATATAGACAGAACCTTGTCCCATCTTAGTCCCAGAGACAAGCTTACTGCTCCGTTATGCCCCTGTGATGTTATTTTTTTTAACCTCCGTGGAATAATGACTTCCTCCCACGGATCATTATTTGAAAATGACTCTGGTTTGCAAAATTGTGAATCCCATTCATAAAATTTTGATTTAGAAATGGCTTCCCTACTCAACCACCAACGGTCATCTCATTATATTGATGAAAGGGGAACACATATTGGTCCATCCACCTGTCCATCTGTCTGAATGTTCTCTCAAAGTCTGCCATCTTGATTAAAAGTAACCGCAGATTGATTGAAGTCCCTGTCTGTCTGTCTGTCTGTCTGTCTGTCTGTCTGTCTGTCTGTCTGTCTGTCTGTCTGTCTGTCTGTCTGTCTGTCTGTCTGTCTGTCTGTCTGTCTGTCTGTCTGTCTGTCTGTCTGTCTGTCTGTCTGTCTGTCTGTCTGTCTGTCTGTCCTGTCTGTCTGTCTGTCTGTCTGTCTGTCTGTCTTCTGTCTGTCTGTCTGTCTGTCTGTCTGTCTGTCTGTCTGTCTGTCTGTCTGTCTGTCTTCTGTCTGTCTGTCTGTCTGTCTGTCTGTCTGTCTGTCTGTCTGTCTGTCTGTCTGTCTGTCTGTCTGTCTGTCTGTCTGTCTGTCTGTCTGTCTGTCTGTCTGTCTGTCTGTCTGTCTGTCTGTCTGTCTGTCTGTCTGTCTGTCTGTCTGTCTGTCTGTCTGTCTGTCTGTCTGTCTGTCTGTCTGTCTGTCTGTCTGTCTGTCTGTCTGTCTGTCTGTCTGTCTGTCTGTCTGTCTGTCTGTCTGTCTGTCTGTCTGTCTGTCTGTCTGTCTGTCTGTCTGTCTGTCTGTCTGTCTGTCTGTCTGTCTGTCTGTCTGTCTGTCTGTCTGTCTGTCTGTCTGTCTGTCTGTCTGTCTGTCTGTCTGTCTGTCTGTCTGTCTGTCTGTCTGTCTGTCTGTCTGTCTGTCTGTCTGTCTGTCTGTCTGTCTGTCTGTCTGTCTGTCTGTCTGTCTGTCTGTCTGTCTGTCTGTCTGTCTGTCTGTCTGTCTGTCTGTCTGTCTGTCTGTCTGTCTGTCTGTCTGTCTGTCTGTCTGTCTGTCTGTCTGTCTGTCTGTCTGTCTGTCTGTCTGTCTGTCTGTCTGTCTGTCTGTCTGTCTGTCTCTGTCTGTCTGTCTGTCTGTCTGTCTGTCTGTCTGTCTGTCTGTCTGTCTGTCTGTCTGTCTGTCTGTCTGTCTGTCTGTCTGTCTGTCCTGTCTGTCTGTCTGTCTGTCTGTCTGTCTGTCTGTCTGTCTGTCTGTCTGTCTGTCTGTCTGTCTGTCTGTCTGTCTGTCTGTCTGTCTGTCTGTCTGTCTGTCTGTCTGTCTGTCTGTCTGTCTGTCTGTCTGTCTGTCTGTCTGTCTGTCTGTCTGTCTGTCTGTCTGTCTGTCTGTCTGTCTGTCTGTCTGTCTGTCTGTCTGTCTGTCTGTCTGTCTAGCATTCTAGCACTATGTGAGGTATATTCGTAAATTTCACATTTATAACTGATGTGGTACTCAATCTCCATCGGTTATATTGATTAAATGTCTGTCTGTCAATATATCTGATGTTCATGCAGAGCTTAACACCATACAATAACTGCCTGTCTGTGTCGTGTGCAATAGCACTATGTGAGGTTTATTCAATTATTATTCGTAAATTTCACCAAGTATAGCTCATGTTACAAATGACTATCCAGTAATGCTCTGTTGCCTTTTATGTAGAATAGTAATTGATTGATTATTGTAAAAGTTCAACACCTACATTTTATTTGTACCTACATAGTATTACCAAGTATTTCCTTTAACCGAACTGTCTTCTCTTGGTATAAGATTGTAATAATATTTTAAAACTTATTATATTTCATATATGATTTGTGATTGCAGAACCAACTTGGAACTTGAGTTACTGCAGAGGCACAATGACCTGTCTAAACCAATACCATCAGCAAAGAAACACTGCTTCTGTAAGTTTACAAGTTATACTCATTTTTGTCAAGCTTGATTGCGATGAGCTTAACAAAGTCATCCCAATGGCAGTCCAGGGTCTATGCATGTGTCCGTCTGTGTGTGCATCCGAGCTTGTCCCGGCTATAACTTTTTCATTCATAGAGGGATTTTGAAATAATATGGCACAAATGTTCACCATTGTCAGACGATTTGTCAAAGGTCAAGGTCACATTTAGAGGTTAAACATCAGAAATAGATACAAAATATCCACTTCTTATTTTATAAACCACTTAAAAGATTTGGATATAACTTGGCATAAATGTTCACCATAATCAGACGATGTTTCACGCATACATGTAAGATTTGGATTTATAGCTCACAGGTTAAGGTCACACTTGAGGTCAGAAATAAGGATAAAAGTTTGTGTCTGCTCCATATTTTGTAAACCACTTGACTAGATTTTAAAATGACAAATTTTCACCATAATCAGATGATGTGTCACATGCAAGACCTAGGTCCATAGGTCAAAGGTCAAGATCACACTTAGTGGTTTAAAAGTCACAAATAGCTACAGAGTTTTGTGTCCGCTTTATAACTTGTAGCATGCCATAAATATTCACCATAATGAGATGTTTTATCTTAGGTGTGTACTGGTGAGGTTGACATTGTAGCCCTTTGGCAGCTGGTTATTTAGTTTTTGCTCAGTATTAAATATTTTACATGTTGATCATTAGCTGTATTAGTCAAAATTATGACAATGTGTCGCTTGCTCCCATTATCGTCTATCAGCACCTTCTCTGAAATGACAAGTCCAGTTATACCCAGAACTTCACATGAATGTTTCTGATGTACGTGAGACTATCAATGACCATCTACTATAAGTAGTAAAGAAATTAAAAAATCTTTTCATGAACCGCCAGATTAATTTTGAAATTCCTTAATTATAAATAATCTCAAAATATATATATATTTCATCAGATTATAACAAATAAGCTTACAGTATAATTAAAATCAACTTCTTTTTTGTTTCAATGTCACTTCTCCATGTGTAGAGTTTTCTATTTGTTTCAGTGCCACTTCTCCATGTGTAGAGTTTTCTATTTGTTTCAGTGCCACATCTCCATGTGTTAAGTTTTCTATATTGTTTCAGTGCCACATCTCCATGTGTTGAGTTTCTATATTGTTTCAGTGCCACATCTCCATGTGTTAAGTTTTCTATATTGTTTCAGTGCCACATCTCCATGTGTTGAGTTTTCTGTATTGTTTCAGTGCCACATCTCCATGTGTTAAGTTTTCTAGTTTGTTTCTGTGCCACTTCTCCATGTGTTGAGTTTCAGTGTCACTTCTCCATGTGTTAAGTTTTCTGTTCTATTTCAGTGCCACTTCTCCATATGATTGTTTCAGTGCCACTTCTCCATGTGTTTAGTTTTTTTATTTTGTTTCAGTGCCGCTTCTCACGTGGTTGAGTTTTCTATATTGTTTAAGTGCCATTTCTCCATGTGTAGAGTTTTCTATTTTGTTTCAGTGCCACTTCTTCAAGTCTTGAGTTTTCTATGTTGTTGCAGTGCCACTTTTCCATGTATTGAGTTTTTTATTTTGTTTCAGTGCCACTTCTCCATGTGTAGAGTTTTTGTATTATGTTTCAGTGCCACTTCTTCATGTGTTGAGTTATCTATTTTATTTCAGTGCCACTTCTCATTTGTAGAGTTTTTTATTATGTTTCAGTGCCACTTCTCCATGTGTACAGTTTTCTTCTATATTGTTTCAGTGCCACTTCTCATGTGTACAGTTTTTGTATTATGTTTCAGTGCCACTTCTTCATGTGTTGAGTTATCTATTTTATTTCAGTGCCACTTCTCCATGTGTAGAGTTTTTTTATTATGTTTCAGTGCCACTTCTTCATGTGTTGAGTTACCTATTTTATTTCAGTGCCACTTCTCCATGTGTAGTGTTTTCAATTTTGTTTCAGTGCCACTTCTCCATGTGTAGAGTTGTCTATTTAGTTTCAGTGCCACTTCTCCATGTGTAGAGTTATCTATTTTGTTTCAGTGCCACTTCTCCATGTGTAGAGTTTTCTATTTTGTCTCAGTGCCACTTCTCCATGTGTAGAGTTATCTATTTTGTTTCAGTGCCACTTCTCCATGTGTAGAGTTTTCTATTTTGTTTCAGTGCCACTTCTCCATGTGTTGAGTATGCACAGTAAGATCCTGACAACCAAGCCATATACTGATCTCTGGTCACATCTCACAGGGGTCTCTTGCTCTGAAGAAACCACCAGGTAATATCTTCACATTCATCTGGTAGTAAGTTGTAAGAGATTATTGGACTTAACTATCACAGTTATAGAGGTTAATTTATACTAATTTATTTTAGCTTGATTGTGATGAAAGCTCAGAGCTTATATGAACTGCTCTCAAGTCCGCTTCCTGGGTAGAACCAGTACTGAGTGTTGTTTTATGAGAGGCATCAGGTCAAGCTGGGGATCTAGCCCGCAACCTCTAGCGTGAGCGGCCAACACTCTATCCATTAGACTACCGCCCCGCTTATAGAAGTTGGACTTGACTATCACAGTTATAGAGGAAACAGATCACTACCATCATTACACATACACTGATACAAAGTTTATTGTGAAATATAATTATGCATTACTCAGTTTTGTTGGGGTGGGGGTCCAATGTGGTCTAAGGTGCCATCTCAAGACCTCTTACCTCTCAACGCTTAGGTCAAAGGTTCAAGTCTTGCTCCCTCCACAATCTTTTTGTGAGAAAATTTGCCATTTATTTGTGGAAATACAGGGGTTCTACTAAAATTTATTCTGAGGTTTATATAAGTTATTGTACATGTAAATATATCCAGATTGATTAATAGATCACAGATTGGAAACACTTTGTATCACTGTGTGAATATGCCAGCCCCATTGTCCCATATCTACTTTGCTACCTGCCCGAGCCCAACCAAGACACTCCCACCACGCCCATTTTAATTTTGTTTTGTTTTAAATTAAATACTCCATTTCAAATTTGTTACCGACCCCCAAGACACTCCTGCTGTACGTCTCACACATCTATTAATTTTGTACTGTTCTACATATAGAGAAATGCACATCTGGAACACTGGACACATTACCAATGGTTCTGTACATCTCACACAACAATTTATTTTGTACTGTTCTACATATAGAGAAATGCACTTCTGGAACACTGGACACATTACCAATGGTTCTGTACGTCTCACACAACAATTTATTTTGTACTGTTCTACATATAGAGAAATGCACTTCTGGAACACTGGATACATTACCAATGGTTCTGTACGTCTCACACAACAATTAATTTTGTACTGTTCTACATATAGAGAAATGCACTTCTGGAACACTGGACACATTACCAATGGTTCTGTACGTCTCGCACAACAATTAATTTTGTACTGTTCTACATATAGAGAAATGCACTTCTGGAACACTGGATACATTACCAATGGTTCTGTACATCTCACACAACAATTTATTTTGTACTGTTCTACATATAGAGAAATGCACTTCTGGAACACTGGACACATTACCAATGGTTCTGTACGTCTCACACAACAATTTATTTTGTACTGTTCTACATATAGAGAAATGCACTTCTGGAACACTGGATACATTACCAATGGTTCTAAAAGTGCCTTTTTCCCATAGATAGTCCTCTGTTGGTCCAGTTATGCAGGAACAACATGGGGATGACCAGGTTGCTTTTTCACAATTTCAATGGTTTTATGGCACCTCTTCACTTTTGACAATTCTGCCCATTTGTTGCAGTGTATCACTACGCATCTTTAAACTGTTATAGCTTCATCAAACAGTTCCAAATGTCACCCAAACTTGGCAAAAATCAGTGAATTATGAAATCATGAAAATGTTCCAATGTCCACATATGTGCAAAGGAATATGACATTTTATGCATTTTCAACAAAAAAATGCCCAACCATTGTACACAGCTCTAATTTCTTGGGCATAAGAATCTTTCTACCATCATGTAAAGGAGGTAATTCTTAAGTGAGACCTATACTGTTATATTGCTGTGTTTCAGTGTATCACTTTATATCATAAATGATATGTTGGTTCCCTGCTATACTATTATATTGCTGTGTTTCAATGTATCGCTTAATCATAAGTGATATGTTGTTTTCTAGTTGCTATATTTTTATATTGCTGTGTTTCAGTGTATCACTTTATCATAAGTAATTTGTTGGTTTCCTGCTGCTGTATTGTAATATTGCTGTGTTTCAGTGTATCACTTTATCATAAGTGATATGTTGGTTCCCCTCTATACTGTTATATTGCTGTGTTTCAGTGTATCACTTTATTATAAGTGGTATGTTGGTTTCCAGTTGCTATATTGTAATATTGCTGTGTTTCAGTGTATCACTTTATATCATAAGTGATATGTTGGTTTCCTGTTGCTATACTGTTATATTGCTGTGTTTCAGTGTATCACTTTATCATAAGTGATATGTTGGTTTCCTATTGCTATACTGTTATATTGCTGTGTTACAGTGTATCACTTTATCATAAGTGATTTGTTGGTTTCCAGTTGCTATATTGTTATATTGCTGTGTTTCAGTGTATCACTTTATCATAAGTGATATGTTGGTTTCCTGTTGCTATATTGTTATATTGCTGTGTTACAGTGTATCACTTTATCATAAGTGATATGTTGGTTTCCAGTTGCTATATTGTTATATTGCTGTGTTTCAGTGTATCACTTTATCATAAGTGATATGTTGGTTTCCTGTTGCTATATTGTTATATTGCTGTGTTTCAGTGTATCACTATATCATAAGTGATATGTTGGTTCCCTGCTATACTGTTATATTGCTGTGTTTCAGTGTATCACTTTATCATAAGTGATATGTTGGTTCCCTGCTATACTGTTATATTGCTGTGTTTCAGTGTATCACTTTATCATAAGGAGGTGCCACTGCTACTCAAAGATCCAGTTGCCTTGTTGATTCAATTGGTCTTAACTCTACCTGCCACCATAGAGAGAGGTAAGTCACTAACTCTACCTGCCACCATAGAGAGAGGTAAGTCACTAACTACCTGCAACCATAGAGAGAGGTAAGTCACTAACTCTACCTGCAACCATAGAGAGAGGTAAGTCACTAACACTACCTGCCACAATAGAGAGAGATAAGTCATTAACTCTAAATGCCACAGTAGAGAGAGGTAGATCATTAACTCTACCTGCCACAAGAGAAAGAGGTAAGTCACTTTACATGCCACAATAGAGAGAGGTAAGTCCCTAACTCACACATTCTCAGAGAAGCTGCATCCATTATTCATTAGTATTCCCTACCCCACAGTAAATGGTGTAATGTCTCAACTACTGAACACCAATCCCATTTCCCGCCCATTCAACTACTCTTACTCATGGAACCACAGCGGTGATCTAGTGGTTGTTGTTGTCTACTTGAAATAATATATAAACAAGGTCATACTGGAGTATCATGTGTAGAAACATGGTATGGTACCTCTACCAGTCACATTATACTGGCACTGGAGTATCATGGTGTAGAAACATGGTATGATACCTCTACCAGTCACATCATACTGACACTGGAGTATCATGGTGTCCAGTCACATTATACTGACACTGGAGTATCATGGTGTAGAAACATGGTATGATACCTCTACCAGTCACATCATACTGACTCTACCAGTCACATCATACTGACACTGGAGTATCATGGTGTCCAGTCACATTATACTGACACTGGAGTATCATGGCTAGAAACATGGTATGGTACCTCTACCTGTCACATCATACTGACACTGGAGTATCATGGCGTAGAAACATGGTATGGTACCTCTACCAGTCACATCATACTGACACTGGAGTATCATGTGTAGAAACATGGTATGATACCTCTACCAGTCACATCATACTGACACTGGAGTATCATGGTGTCCAGTCTCATCATACTGTCACTGGAGTATCATGGCGTAGAAACATGGTATGGTACCTCTACCAGTCACATCATACTGACACTGGAGTATCATGTGTAGAAACATGGTATGGTACCTCTACCAGTCACATTATACTGGCACTGGAGTATCATGGCGTAGAAACATTATATGATACCTCTACCAGTCACATTATACTGACACTGGAGTATCATGGTGTAGAAACATGGTATGATACCTCTACCAGTCACATCATACTGACACTGGAGTATCATGGTGTCCAGTCACATTATACTGACACTGGAGTATCATGGTGTAGAAACATGGTATGATACCTCTACCAGTCACATCATACTGACTCTACCAGTCACATCATACTGACACCGGAGTATCATGGTGTCCAGTCACATTATACTGACACTGGAGTATCATGGTGTAGAAACATGGTATGATACCTCTACCAGTCACATCATACTGACACTGGAGTATCATGGCGTAGAAACATGGTATGATACCTCTACCAGTCACATCATACTGTCACTGGAGTATCATGGCATAGAAACATGGTATGATACCTCTACCAGTCACATCATACTGACACTGGAGTATCATGGCGTAGAAACATGGTATGATACCTCTACCAGCCACATCATACTGTCACTGGAGTATCATGGCGTAGAAACATGGTTTGATACCTCTACCAGTCACATTATACTGACACTGGAGTATCATGGCGTAGAAACATGGTATGATACCTCTACCAGTCACATCATACTGTCACTGGAGTATCATGGCGTAGAAACATGGTTTGATACCTCTACCAGTCACATTATACTGACACTGGAGTATCATGGCGTAGAAACATGGTATGATACCTCTACCAGTCACATCATACTGTCACTGGAATATCATGGCGTAGAAACATGGTTTGATACCTCTACCAGTCACATTATACTGACACTGGAGTATCATGGCGTAGAAACATGGTTTGATACCTCTACCAGTCACATCATACTGACACTGGAGTATCATGGCATAGAAACATGGTTTGATACCTCTACCAGTCACATTATACTGACACTGGAGTATCATGGCGTAGAAACATGGTATGATACCTCTACCAGTCACATCATACTGACACTGGAGTATCGTGGCGTAGAAACATGGTATGATACCTCTACCAGTCACATCATACTGACACTGGAGTATCATGGCGTAGAAACATGGTATGATACCTCTACCAGTCACATCATACTAACACTGGAGTATCATGGTGTAGAAACATAGTATGATACCTCTACCAGTCACATCATACTGACACTCATACTGACACTGGAGTATCATAGTGTAGAAACATGGTATGATACCTCTACCAGTCACATCATACTGGCACCGGAGTATCGTGGCGTAGAAACATGGTATGATACCTCTACCAGTCACATCATACTGGCACCGGAGTATCGTGGCGTAGAAACATGGTATGATACCTCTACCAGTCACATCATACTGGCACCGGAGTATCGTGGCGTAGAAACATGGTTTGATACCTCTACCAGTCACATCATACTGGCACCGGAGTATCGTGGCGTAGAAACATGGTATGATACCTCTACCAGTCACATCATACTGGCACCGGAGTATCGTGGCGTAGAAACATGGTATGATACCTCTACCAGTCACATCATACTGGCACCGGAGTATCGTGGCGTAGAAACATGGTATGATACCTCTACCAGTCACATCATACTGGCACCGGAGTATCGTGGCGTAGAAACATGGTATGATACCTCTACCAGTCACATCATACTGACACCGGAGTATCATGGCGTAGAAACACGGTATGATACCTCTACCAGTCACATCATACTGACACCGGAGTTTCATGGCGTAGAAACACGGTATGATACCTCTACCAGTCACATCATACTGACACCGGAGTATCATGGCGTAGAAACAAGGTATGATACCTCTACCAATCACATCATACTGACACCGGAGTATCATGGCGTAGAAACATGGTATGATACCTCTACCAGTCACATCATACTGACACTGGAGTATCATGGCGTAGAAACATGGTATGATACCTCTACCAGTCACATCATACTGACACTGGAGTATCATGGCGTAGAAACATGATATGATACCTCTACCAGTCACATACTGACAGTGGGCCAACCAGACCTAGAACTACCCCACATACACATGGTTTTTATACCTCTACCAGTCACATTATATTGACACTGGGCCAACCAGACCTGGATCTATTCTCTTAATGCTGAGTACCAAGCAAGGAAGCTTCTGGTACCATTTATCAAGTTTTTGGTATGACCCGACCGGGAATCGAACCTACAACCTTAAGCATACCAGGCAGATGATCTACCTCTAGATCCCACTGTGTTTTTTTGTCTAATGGTATGATAGGTTCTTTATAGACATAGTTCATTAAAAATTTGAAAAGAAGATGAAATTAGATGAGCAACTTGGGTCTTTTCAAATTTAAATCTCACATTTCTTTGTTAGCTCTACTCGCCCTAGACTTCTCAACCAAATTGAGTCAAACTTTCTTAAGGGAGATCAGTATAGATTTGAGTACTGGTTAACCTTTTTGGCTCTCAAGAAATAGCGGTTAACTGATCATCTTTTAGCCCTTGTTGGCATAAAAATGACAATAAATATTCAATCAATCAATCAATCAATCCATCAATCAGTCTCTTGATTTTTCATCTTCTCATGATGATTGGCACTTCTTTTTTATTATAAAATTATGTTTTCTTCACTCAAAAACTTTGCAATTTTATACTTTACCTTGGGATTTATTTCAGGCTAGCATGTCTAATTTTACATGGGGATGTCACCTTTTTGTGTGTGTGTAAATCATAAATGTTTAACAAACTACACTTGTTTTTTTTCCAGAGCATTATGAGTTTGTAGTTAAAGTTTTATACAACCTGGTGTTTGTGCAGGCCTTGTGTATCATGACTTGTAAGTTTACAGAGGAGGAGAGGGAGGCCTGGAAGAAAGGTAGACACGTAAGTAGACATTGTATATGTTCAATATGATCAATATCCACAACTGACTATGAAAATTGCTCATGTGTTTGTCATATACAGTCATACCTGTTTTAAACAGGCAGTTGAAGGAAGGAGCAAAAGTGGCCTTTTAAAACAGGTTGTTTTTTAATGCAGGTATATATTTGCATTGAAAGCATATAAATGGGAAGAAACAAATGTGGCTGCTTAAGACAAACCGGTGATCGCTAATACAGGTTTGACTGTAAAAAATATTCAATAAGTTATGCTGTGATGAATGATGTGTCCTCAAAGGTGCCAAATGCCAGTAAATTGGATTTGTTAAATTTGATTTACTCAAAACTGCCTAGTTAATGCATTCACTGAACATTATAATAAGTGCCAACATGCAGCCTGATCCTTATGGGTATTAAAATCTAATGGAATGCATAATAATTACACCCCCCCCCCCCCCCCTGCACTTCCTCTAAAATGGAATGATATAGATTATATAGATTTAGCATTGTCCTCCCTGTGTGCAAGTTATACCCTCAAATTGATGAAATCCTCATTATTTGTCTGTGTGGGGCAATAACATTGTAATGGTTGGCTGGATTCACTACAGTTGTGTTTAAAACATATCTAAAATAAAAAAAAATGGCTGCCATTACTAGAAATAGTAAAAAAAAAAACTCTTATGAACAACCAAAGAGATTTAAAAATATTTATTTAGGGTCTTGTGGAGGTATTTATCCTTAATGGATTAAGATGACCCTTTCCCCCCTCTTCCAAAGAGTTAATATTGTGAATTTCAAACATTACTACATATATGGCAACTATAAGCCAGTAGGGCATCCTCATTCCCTCTTTGGTCTCTTGTTGTAATGTACTTTGATTTTCAAATTTGACTGCACTTGTCAACAAATGTTTTATTATTCATAGGTACCATTTAGTACCCTGAAAGGAATGTTGAGCCATGTGATCACTCGCCTGGCAACCAGTTTTCTGTACGAGAAGGATGAAATTGACTTGCTTTCCGTAAGTACTTTATCATTTGGTACACTTTCAGCTTTATGTTTATTGTCATCTGGGGTCCTTCTTGGCAAAGAGTCCCGCTCACTCCAAAAACTTTATGTGAGAACATTTGCCAGTTACTTGTGGAAGGATGATGGTTCTACGCAGATTCATTCCTCAGTCTTCCTCCACCTATAAAACTAGATATGCCATATATAACCTGAAATGTGTTAAAAATGGCATTAAATCAACATGTTGCTGAAAGAGTGATTAAATCTAGTTTATCACATAATTTATGATGCAGGAGTGTAATAAACCCATGAGTTATTTTTGATATTAACCTAATGTAATAACACTGCCAAGCCATCTTTCAGCATCTGCTATATAATTCAGCTCTGGTACATAAAATAGTCTTGCCCGACGTTGTAAATGACGTTATGTTGTGATAAAAAAAAAAAAAAAATTTCAGACATTACATCATACGATGACTGACAAAAACTAATATGCACAATTTTTTTTCATTCTTCATGGAGGTGATTTGAAAAATAAATCGTAGATCTAAATGTAGATCTAAATGTACCAGTTTCCTGAGTTTTGCCAACTCATTTAATAAATTCAATAATAAATGAACACTCAGGTAAGATCCTCTATAGTGTAAAATGCCGGGCCCGCTTAGCTCAGTCGGTTACGCGTCTGACTATCAATCCAGGGGTCGTGAGTTCGAATCCCCCGCCCGGCAACAGTCTCCGCAATGATTGGTATACGACATTGCGTCTCATTATCATTCGTCTCTCACCACTGATCCAAGTGGGAAAGTTATCAGTTACTTGCGGAGACGGGGTGTGCTCGAGTACTGGTTAATCCCAGGAAACAGTGGTTAGGTTAACTGATCGTCTGTTAGCCCTCGATGGCATAAAAATGACGCTAAATATTCAATCAATCAATCAATCTATAGTGTAATAATAATCCTAACTTACAATAACTGGTTATTGTACAGATGGTGTTTGAAGTAAAAGTGAGGAAAGATGCCAGTGGCCATCTAACATCACATTCTGTTCCAGAATGGAACGGCTAGAACGCCGGTGTTTCCTGGGTTTACTCCGAAACTAGCAATGGTATAGATGGCTCTGACCACAAACAAACAAAAAGTTTTCTGCTCAGTAACTTAAAGTACAAAAACACGATGAAAACCTCATCATCAAAAAAAACACCATCCAGACATGACAGGTTCTTATTATGAAGCAGCTACCATATTTAAATTGAATTAAACTTCAAATGATAAATGTTTCTCCAATTCTTCCCAAATTTTCCCAACTTTTGCTTGAATATTTGATCTAGCTAAAATCTAGGAAATTAACACTAAATCATCCACAGGTCTCCTTGAGTATTTGGTCTAGCTAGAACCAAGAAAATGAGCCTTAAATATTTCTCAATTCTCCTTGATATGTGATTTAGCTAGAACCTAGGATATGAATTGTAAATCTTTCCTACTTCTTCTTGGATATCTGATTTAGCTAGAACCCAGGGAAATGAGCCCTAAATCTTCCCCCAATTCTCCTTGATGTCTGATTTAGCTAGGACCCAGGAAATGAATCCTTAATCTTTGCCACTTCTTCTGGAATATCTGATCTAGAACCCAGAAGGACTAAAGATGCCTAGATGACGCATTTGTACATTTGCGTAAGTTTATATACTTCAAAATTGTTCATTAATTACTTAAAAGTTATACCTGAATGGTAAAATTTCCCTCATTTTGCATCCAATCTCTTTCATCGAAAAGTCAAACTCCAGAATTCATTGGCAAAATCATTTACATGACTGTATGCTGTTATTTATTCAGATATGTCAGAGTGTCTGGTCCCCACAGAGTGTGGAATCGATGGTACAAGAGTTATGTGAACCATTCCTTAAGATGGCTGCTCTTGTTAAATTCCACATATTTGGTGACAATTTTCCTTCTTTGGGGGTAAGTAGCTACTAACAATTACAATTTTTATGTCAAATTTTGTGCATGTATATGTACATGTATAAAACTGAATTTGTGCAAAGACAAGTTCAGTGCTTGCCTGGATTTCTGAGCACTCAGTCCCAGGAAAAACATTTGTAGAGCTTAATATATTCAACTTTTTCACAGTCAAGCAACAATCTCTGAAGAAATATAGAGATCCATATTTTATTTTACAAAAAATTTGTGTAAAGCCTGTTTTAAAATATTAAAGAGTATTATTTTGGTATGTCATTGTTAAGTCTATCTATCTATAACCCACATTCATTCATCTGTAAAATATTTTATGCCCTCACCATTCCAAGAATGAGAGGGTAGGGATGTAGTGTTACCCCTTTCTGTCTTGTCGTTAACTTTATCAATGTTAATTTGCAGGAGTAATCGGAGTTCCAGTATTTATGTATGGGGTAACTTTGTCAATGTTAACTTGTAGGAGTTATCGGAGTTCCAGTATTTATGTATGTGGTAACTTTGTCAATGTTAACTTGTAGGAGTTATCGGAGTTCCAATATTTATGTATGTGGTAACTTTGTCAATGTTGACTTGCAGGAGTTATCGGAGTTCCAGTATTTATGTATGTGGTAACTTTGTCAATGTTGACTTGCAGGAGTTATCAGAGTTCCAGTATTTATGTATGTGGTAACTTTGTCAATGATGACTTGCAGGAGTTATCGGAGTTCCAGTATTTATGTATGTGGTAACTTTATCAATGTTGACTTGCAGGAGTTGTCGGAGTTCCAGTATTTATGTATGTGGTAACTTTGTCAATGTTGACTTGCAGGAGTTATCGGAGTTTGTCAATGTTGACTTGCAGGAGTTATCGGAGTTCCAGTATTTATGAATGTGGTAACTTTGTCAATGTTGACTTGCAAGAGTTATCGGAGTTCCAGTATTTATGTATGTGGTAACTTTGTCAATGATGACTTGCAGGAGTTATCGGAGTTCCAGTATTTATGTATGTGGTAACTTTGTCAATGTTGACTTGCAAGAGTTATCGGAGTTTGTCAATGTTGACTTGCAGGAGTTATCGGAGTTCCAGTTATTATGTATGTGGTAACTTTGTCAATGTTGACTTGCAAGAGTTATCGGAGTTCCAGTATTTATGTATGTGGTAACTTTGTCAATGATGACTTGCAGGAGTTATCGGAGTTCCAGTATTTATGTATGTGGTAACTTTGTCAATGTTGACTTGCAGGAGTTATCGGAGTTTGTCAATGTTGACTTGCAGGAGTTGTTGGAGTTCCAGTATTTATGTATGTGGTAACTTTGTCAATGTTGACTTGCAGGAGTTATCGGAGTTTGTCAATGTTGACTTGCAGGAGTTATCGGAGTTCCAGTATTTATGTATGTGGTAACTTTGTCAATGTTGACTTGCAAGAGTTATCGGAGTTCCAGTATTTATGTATGTGGTAACTTTGTCAATGATGACTTGCAGGAGTTATCGGAGTTCCAGTATTTATGTATGTGGTAACTTTGTCAATGTTGACTTGCAAGAGTTATCGGAGTTCCAGTATTTATGTATGTGGTAACTTTGTCAATGATGACTTGCAGGAGTTATCGGAGTTCCAGTATTTATGTATGTGGTAACTTTGTCAATGTTGACTTGCAGGAGTTATCGGAGTTTGTCAATGTTGACTTGCAGGAGTTGTTGGAGTTCCAGTATTTATGTATGTGGTAACTTTGTCAATGTTGACTTGCAGGAGTTATCGGAGTTTGTCAATGTTGACTTGCAGGAGTTATCGGAGTTCCAGTATTTATGTATGTGGTAACTTTGTCAATGTTGACTTGCAAGAGTTATCGGAGTTCCAGTATTTATTTATGTGGTAACTTTGTCAATGATGACTTGCAGGAGTTATCGGAGTTCCAGTATTTATGTATGTGGTAACTTTGTCAATGTTGACTTGCAGGAGTTATCGGAGTTTGTCTGTGTTGACTTGCAGGAGTTGTTGGAGTTCCAGTATTTATGTATGTGGTAACTTTGTCAATGTTGACTTGCAGGAGTTATCGGAGTTTGTCAATGTTGACTTGCAGGAGTTATCGGAGTTCCAGTATTTGTGTATGTGGTAACTTTGTCAATGTTGACTTGCAAGAGTTAATGGAGTTCCAGTATTTATGTATGCGGTAACTTTGTCAATGTTGACTTGCAGGAGTTATCGGAGTTCCAGTATTTATGTATGTGGTAACTTTGTCAATGTTGACTTGCAAGAGTTATCGGAATTCCAGTATTTATGTATGTGGTAACTTTGTCAATGTTGACTTGCAGGAGTTATCGGAGTTCCAGTATTTATGTATGTGGTAACTTTGTCAATGTTGACTTGCAGGAGTTATCGGAGTTCCAGTATTTATGTATGTGGTAACTTTGTCAATGTTGACTTGCAGGAGTTATCGGAGTTCCAGTAATTATGTATGTGGTAACTTTGTCAATGTTGACTTGCAAGAGTTATCGGAGTTCCAGTATTTATGTATGTGGTAACTTTGTCAATGATGACTTGCAGGAGTTATCGGAGTTCCAGTATTTATGTATGTGGTAACTTTGTCAATGTTGACTTGCAGGAGTTATCGGAGTTTGTCAATGTTGACTTGCAGGAGTTGTTGGAGTTCCAGTATTTATGTATGTGGTAACTTTGTCAATGTTGACTTGCAGGAGTTATCGGAGTTTCAGTATTTATGTATGTGGTAACTTTGTCAATGTTGACTTGCAGGAGTTATCGGAGTTCCAGTATTTATGTATGTGGTAACTTTGTCAATGTTGACTTGCAGGAGTTATCGGAGTTCCAGTATTTATGTATGTGGTAACTTTGTCAATGTTGACTTGCAGGAGTTATCAGAGTTCCAGTATTTATGTATGTGGTAACTTTATCAATGTTGACTTGCAGGAGTTATCGGAGTTCCAGTATTTATGTATGTGGTAACTTTGTCAATGTTGACTTGCAAGAGTTATCGGAGTTTGTCAATGTTGACTTGCAGGAGTTATCGGAGTTCCAGTATTTATGTACGCAGTTACTTTGTCAATGTTGACTTGCAGGAGTTATCAGAGTTCCAATATTTATGTATGCGGTAATTTTGTCAATGTTAATTTGCAGGAGTTATCAGAGTTCCAGTATTTATGTTCCTACCTCCGCCTCAATGTGATAAACAAGACTGTGATAGAACCAGCGTCACTTACTAGTGCAGCATCCTGTGTGTCCTGGGTTGTAGAAGAACCACACACCCTCACACGCACCTGGTGCACTGATCTTATCAATTTTGTGAATAAAAATCCCATGGATGGAAAGGTTAGCAAAGCATTATGTTCGTAGTATTTTGGATCAGGTACTAATTATAAGAATCTTACATAGGTTTGAGGTTCTGATAGACAATTCCATCTCGAGGGATAACTGGTTTTGGAGGGAACAGTTATCCTTAGGGATGTAATTTTCTGTCTGAACCAAAAAGGCCATAAAAGATTATTTTTCTTGCATACTAAACACATTCAATATTAATTTTAATTAAATTATTATTTTAAAACACTGTCATTTAAGATGTCAAATTAAACATATTGCTCATATGTTTAATGTCACACCATATATAAATTGTTACATTACAGCAGAGTAGGATGAGCACGCGAAGGGGCTGTAGGATGAAAATTCTATACCCGGTATAAATACATGGAAATCCTTGACCGGTATGCAATAAAATTTGATAACCATTTATATGTAACTTTAATTATGGTTGCCATGGTTAGGGAAAAAGACTATTTCAAAGATCAGGAAGAGTTAAGGAATTTGAGTTTAAACTAATTTATTTCAGCTCAATTGCAATGAAAACCAAGAGCTTATATGAGCCACTGTCAAATCTTCCTGAGTAGAACCAGTACTGAGTGTTGTTTTATGAGCTGGGGACGAACCTGGAATCTCTAACATGAGCAGCAAACACTCTATACATAACACTACCACCCCCGCTTCATGGAATTTAGAGTGAAGTTGGGGATTTTATCATTTCTGAGGAAAAGTATTTATAGCCTTCACTGGTTAAGATCCCACTGCCCCAGTTTTACGAAAATACTTAAGTCTGTTATTTTACTTATTTGATTGATTCCTAATATAATATTTATTTCTGTTGTAAATTGTTGCTAAAATGTTGGACAATATCAGATGTTTCTGTTATATCTGCAAATTGTTGCTTGGGGCTTTGACAAGAATTATACCTTTTTGTTCATTTCTCTGGCAACACTATTTTTGTCCACAGTACTCCATAAATAGTTTCTCATATCCTAAAAGGCGATGAAAAATTTGTCATTTATAGATATATTGTTCATTTCATTATAAAATAAACAACATTAGTTACTGGTTTTGCTGCTTTCAAAGAGACAATGTGCAATCAAACATTAATAATCAAGGAGACTTTTATAGTAAGACATTATTAAAATGTGCTTAGATGGTCATCTTCTATAGGTTCATTTCCATGTACCTATGGTACATAGGTAAACCATGCTTAGATGATCATCTTCTATAGGTTCATTTCTATGTACCTATGGTACATAGGTAAACCATGCTTAGATGGTCATCTTCTATAGGTTCATTTCCATGTACCTATGGTACATAGGTAAACCATGCTGAGATGGTCATCTTCTATAGGTTCATTTCCATGTACCTATGGTACATAGGTAAACCATGCTGAGATGGTCATCTTTTATTCTAGGGTTCAATCTCGGACCAAACAACCAAACGGGGGACTTAGGATTTCTCTAAGATTCAATTGATATAAAGTCAAGAAGTGTTACCATATTTTATTTTCACAATATTACATAATCAAGTATTCCCAAATTAAATCAAATCACTTAGTTTGTTTCAGTATAAGTGGAGTGCATGGTCATGTGCGTTGTGACTTCAACAAATAACTGCTATTAAAGCTAAAGATTCTCACGCAAGGAAGCGACCGAGGGCATATATAACCAAAACTTTGTTGCGCTTAAGTATGATAGCCACACACCCCTTTGGTGTACTAAAAACCAAACCAGGTACCCCATTGGTACCATGATAACAACAGGTACCCCATTGGTACCATAATAATATCGGGTACCCCCTTAGTACCAAATAAAAGCAGGTGCCCCTTTGACACCATAATACAACCAGGTAACAGCGCAACTTCGCCTACTTCCTGTTTCAGTATAAAGTAGTCTTACATAAACGGGTGAGACAATGTAAGAACGCCTAGCCCTTATCGCTCTCTAGCCAGTTCTTACATGCTCCAAAAACCACTCCCAAAAAACTAATTTTTAGCCGCATGAGTCTCCTCCATATCACAGATGACTGCTATGGTATGTTGAAAGACCCATGGGCATGCAAAAGAATGGATTTGAAATATGCCAATACATAAGTAATATTCCGTTATGCCCCCGATCGCATCCAAACGTAAGAATTTTCCACAGACATGACAAAGAGAGATGAAAAGAAGAAAAGGAAAGAAAGCAAAAGAATAATGAAGAAAAATAGGAGATAGCAACTTTCATAGATACATAACAATAAAATATACAGTTCAAACTATTTGTCATTATTACGTTTGCCTAAGACAGTCACTTTATTAGCTCTCGTTGTTTTCACTTGGAACTTTATCAACGTCAGTTCGTTTCCGCCACTAATGGCACATTTGAAAATGTAACATGTTAACACTGAATTGTTACTGTTAACTCGACGGTTCACAAACACCTGGACCAAAATGTTCATTGCCTGCTCAGTTCCGAAGACGAGATCGCCACATTTCGGACTGTTGTAGTGCGAAGCCTTTGTGTCTTTGAACGTGCCTCAAGTCCATGGTGTATAACATGTACTGAAATTAAATAACTGACCAACAGTTAACATGTTAATTCTGTATGCATAAAATAGAGGAGATTTTTAAAAATTGTAACTTGGTTAAGGGTGCAGTGGGTGGGTTGATGTTTTGCTTTTACCCGTGCAATATGAAAGTGCGAGGGCGACATGGCGGTCACATGGCCTTATATACCCGACCAGTTCACGTCCAATATCGCGAGGAATAGTTACTATAGAGAAACTAGCGTCTTTAAAATACAACTTGCTTCCGTAAAGCGTGTCCGAAAATATACGGAAATTGTTACCAGAATAACCAAGATTAATCTTTAAAATTAATCTCTACTATAGGTTCATTTCTATGTACCTATGGTACATAGGTAAACCATGCTGAGATGGTCATCTTCTATAGGTTCATTTCTATGTACCTATGGTACATAGGTAAACCATGCTGATTTGGGCATGTACAAGTTGCAGTTTTAAAATTGCCCTGTTTATAGTATTCATGTTTTAGGCTATTATTGTTGAGAAGTTTGCTTGCAAGTCATAAATCATATAAACAGCTTTGGTCTCTAATTTGTAGTTGAATACATATCTTTAATGCTTGTTTTTTTTTGTGTGTTTAATTTTAGTCATTATTGACTGTTAACACCAAATGGTTTACTCCACGCCTCATCCAACTGCCTGACCAGTACTACAAGATATTCCAGGCATATCGTAATAAACACTGTCCAGTGTGTAGCAACATACCGAAGGACCCATGCATCTGCCTTACCTGCGGAGTATTTCTCTGCTTCAGAGAGTCGTGCTGCAGACATCAACACCTGTTTGAGTGTGTACATGTAAGTAATTACTATTTTATAGGGTCAATTGGGGCCCAGTAAGGAGAATTTGATTTTTAAATTGGAATACTATGAGAAAACTATTTTAGCGATCATTTCAATTATCTTGATGTCTGGAGCATTATTTAGACTGGGCCCTTTACAGGAGGTTTAATACTGATAAGTGACCACCACTCCTCCGGCACCCCGCCCCCTACAAAAAAAAAAAAAAAGATTAAATGGAGAGTTAAATTTTTCTTTTCAGAACTAATTAGCCAAACTTGTTCTTAGGTCCAGAAAGGAGAATTTAATTTTTACATGAAAATGCTTTAAGAAATCTAGTGGTTATCATATTTCTCATCTTTGTTGTGTCAGTATATTTGTGTACTTTTGTGCTTACATATATACATTCTACTGGTCAAGGTCACTTAATCCAATATTTCTGTTTTTCTGTGTTTCAGCATTCAGTTGAGTGTGGTGCTGGTACAGGTATTTTTCTACTGGTAAACTCTAGTATCATTGTGGTGATTAGAGGCCCCAGAGCCACCCTCTGGGGATCTGTTTACCTTGACGAACACGGAGAGGAGGATCGAGACCTCAAGTTTGTTCATGTTTTATTTTTATATCTCCAGTGGTGGTCATAGGGTAGAGCATCTGCCTCGCATGTGAAATGTTGTGGGTTTGATCCCTAGCCGGGCCATACCAAAGACTTGAAAAATGGTACCAGAAACTCCTTGCTTGGTGCTCAGCATTTAGAGTACAGTTCTAGGTCTGGTTGACCCGGTGTCAGTATAATGTGACTGGGTGGGCTATCAATTCATGTGTCTGCGCATGATACTCCAGTGCTCAGAATTATCAGCGCCAAGGGAGGAATCTTCTTATACCATTTTTCAAGACTGGGATCGAATCCACGGCCTACCGCATGTGAGGTTGACACTTTACCACTAGACTACCACTGCTGTCAAGAAATCAAAAGTAATAAAAACACTTGAGTCAAAAAATGTAGATTGAAATTGTAACAAATATTAGGTAGGAATGTGCAAGATGCAGCATGTTATGAACAACTCCCAAAATTGCAGTAAATGGTCGTCCGTGGCCTAGTGGTCTAAGGCGCCTTCTCAAGATCCCTTACTTCTCACCACAAAGGTTCGAGTCCTTCTCCCTCCAGGATACTCCATTAAAAAAAGAAACACAAAAGCATTGCAGTTAATTATTTTTATTGGTAAATCACATCTGCACTCCTCCTAAAGCTATCAACCAATTATGGCCTGCTATGGAGAATCAGTATGGAGTCTAGTTGTGCAGATCATTGACTTTTGCATCATCGACTGTTCACCTACCGATAGTTATGGCCATATGACTTAAAACCTTGTATCAAAGCTTACCACTGAATTTCTTTCTTCATACATGTTTTTTTTTAATATAAGCCTGCCTATTACTGAATTAAAAAATGCAAAATTAATATAATCTCATTTTGGCTTTTGAAATGAGGGAGATTGGCTACAAATGAAGATTTTTTTTTGCTCAATAAATTTTAGAAAATATTTCCATTTCTATACAATTTAAGTTATAATTCCATTAAAGTTTGTGTTTATCTATCTAATACAGAAATTAACTGCCATCAAACACTAATTGACCTTGTGTTTGCTTACGCTCCTGTTCTTTATTTTTACTCTAGCAGTTTCTTGTGGACCTGTTATGATAATTAGAGCTCATGATAGCCATTGAATGGGATGCTTTAAATGGAACTGCACTTTCAAACATGGCTGTTAGAAATGACCACTTTATTTGAAAAGATTTCGAAATAGTCTTCATTTTCATAAAGATTTCTAATGATGATAAAATGTTCTCTATTTCAGACGCGGTAAGCCATTGTACCTGAGCGCTGATAGATATTCCCTGATCGAATCTCAGTGGATCTCTCACACTTTTGATCATGCATGTAAACGTTGGATCTGGCACCAGGATCGTCTTTAGATCAGTTGTTTATGTTTGTAAATGCTGGATCTGACATCAGGACCGTCTTTAGATTGGTTATTTATGTAATGTAATATAAATACTTGCAGTATCGTCACAAGATCGTCTTCAGATCGGTTGTTGATGCAAACAGTGGATGTGGCACCAGGACCGTCTTTAGATCATTTGTTGATGCAAACAGTGGATCTAGCACCAAGTTGCTTTAGATTTATTGTTCATGTAACGTAACAAATACTCACAGTATGTGTCTAAAGAGAAAACTGGTGGAAAAGAAGACAGGAGAAAATGATGCACTGACAATAATCTGTTTTATAATAATAATAATGACTTTATTTCAAGAGTTTATATAGTCCCAACATGCTGGATCATCCCTGTGTGCCTCCCTATTATACATATGTACATGTTGAAACATAATTAATGACAGTTTACAAATAAGGTGTCTGCTCGACACAGTATTTTAAGCGCTGTCACACTTGAGTAACATGCCGTAGATATCCCACCCAGAGGAAACTTCTAGTACCATTTTGGTATGACCCGGCCAGGGATAAATCCCACGACCTTCAGCATGCGAGGCCGACGCTTGTATTGAAAGAAACAAAAAGATGTCTGCATAAAGTTCCACAGATGATGTCTAACTCCACATGTGGGATTTTGCATTATTTCCATTTTATTCCAACAGTTTGTTAACTTTTGTATTAAACGCAGTCATTGATGTTACAAGTGTGTAATAAAGGACAGTATCGTTATCTTGTTTATGTGCATTTATCATATCATTACCATAATTGTTAATCATTTAAATATTGGTAGTGCTCATTCAAAGATGTACATATCGGAACTTGTTATTGTTAGTGCTAAACTTATAATTGTTACGGCTGAACTTGTAATTATTAAGGCTGATCTTATAATTGTTATGGCTGAACTTGTAATTGTTACGATTTAACTTATAACTGTAATGGCTGAACTTGTAATTGTTAGGATTGAACATATAAATGTTAGGGCTGAACTTATAATTGTTAGGATTGAAATTATAATTGTTAGGGCTGAACTTGTAATTGTTAGGATTGAACTTGTAATTGTTAGGATTAAACTTATAATTGTTAGGGCTGACCTACTTATAATTGTTAGGATTGAACTTATAACTGTTAGGGCTGAACTTGTAATTGTTAGGACTGAACTTATAATTGTTAGGATTGAACTTATAATTGTTAGGGATGAACTTGTAATGGTTAGGTCTGAACTTATAATTATTAGGACTAAACTTGTAATTGTTAAGGCTGAACTTGTAATTATTAAGGCTGAACTTGTAATTGTTAAGGCTGAACTTATTATTGTTAGGACTGAACTTATAATTGTTAGGACTGAACTTATAATTGTTAAGAATAAACTTGTAATTGTTAAGGCTGAACATTTAATTAATAAGGCTGAACTTATAATTGATAAAAAATTGTCAACTTCTTGCTCTTCTTATAGCCAGCTACTTGTTAATGTCTGTCATCCCTTGTCAATCACTTCCTTGAAACTGTTCAACAGATTTATTAAAAACTTCACCACTAATGCTTGAGCCTCTTCATTAACAAGCAGATAGACTCTAACAATTGATATGTACAGACTTCAATCCTCTCTAACTGACGTAAGTAAACAAATTTTGTTCACAATATACATGGTAGTCCTACATTCAATATGCATATTAAGTGGAAAAGGATTTAAGCTTATATGTATCTGGTTTCTGTTATAATGATTTCCCATTTGAAATAATGAGGGTCCTCCGTGGTCTAAAGCAAGACTCCCAAGATTGCCAAGCTTTGTTAAAATAGTTCTGTAAAAGTATACTTTGAATATTTGAAATGATTTACATGTCACCCCCTCAACTTTCACACCCTTGCTTTAATTGAGATATTCAATATGATTTATATCATGAAGCTAACATTGTAACTGTTAAATATCATTACTAAACCATTGTCTGTTTTATAAATAATGTACCAGATGGGTCTGCATATGCCTACTCGATATTGGAAATAAACTGTTCTATACTTTAAAAATGTTTAAACACATCCAGACCTCGTAGAAAACCACACACGTCCTCTTTATTCACAATATACATAGCTATATTAGCTTATATGTATCTTGTTTATTTTATAATGATTGCTCATTTGAAATAATGAGGGTCCTTCATGGTCTAAGGCGCCATCTCAAGATCACTTATCGCTCACTGCTGAGGTCGTAGGTTCAAGTCCTGCTTATGACAAAAACTTAACGTGAGAAAGTTTGCCAGTGCTTGCGGAAGGACAGTTGTTCTCAAATTCATTCTGAGGTTGTCATCCACCATTCAATCAGGATATGCTATATATAACCTGAAATGTTTCGAAAATGACGTTAAATCCATTAAAAGATTCCAAAATAAAGAAAAAATGTTCAATGGTTGTTCTATTTTTGATTGCCAATGGATTTAAATCACTAGTTGTTAACAACTATGAGTGAACTGTTGTAACAGTCAAAGACAGAGTTATGCACCTTGAGTTGTAAAATATCATCTTTAACCTGCCTTAATTGAACAAGCAATGACCCTTTACTGTAGTATGATAAGTTTTTGCCAAGCTGTGTTATAATAGCTATATATGGTAAACTTAAAAAAATGTTTAAACAAACCCAGACCTAGCAGAAAAGCATCACGTGTCATCTTCTTTACTACCTTGGTGTCTATATCAAAGGTCATGTCACTGCCTCTGGGAGGTTATGTATTTCCATATATACATGTACTGCATTGTTGGTCATATCTGGTCTTGATTTTCCAAATTCATAGACAGATAACGTCACATTATTCCGAATAACTTGTTTATGCGTGTGCAAAATCTGGGCGCTACCTCAAAGGTCAAGGTCATATACAGAACATGCATTGGAGGCTGTGTATTTCCATATACTGCACAATGCATAGAATTGGCCTTGTGGCGTTATTAGTCCTAGTAAATACAATGTTATCTTTACTTAGAGACTGTCTGCTTGTCTTGAATGGCGGACTTTAAAACAATATTGATCGCTGATTGACTTGTCGATTTGTTTGATTGACAGTCTGCTTCAGGTTATTTGTCTAGCCAACTGACCTGCCCACATATCCAATGGTTCATTTTTCGTATGTAAACAATCAACAAAGTAGTGTTTTCAAATGTAGGAACTTGGGTATCATTTGGTAGTGGATTTCATACTGTGTGAAAGGTTATCCATGGCTGAGTGGTCTGAAGCACAATCTCAAGATCACTAACCTCTTGCCGCTAAGATTGTAGGTTTGAGTCCCGCCCACTCCAAAAACAGTGGTTTTACTCGAGATTCATTCTGAGGTCTTCTTCCACCAATAAAACTGGATATGCCATCTGAATTGTGTTGAAAATGGCCTTCAACCCCATTAAAAAAACCCAGATTAGCTCACAGTTCTAGACATAAACTGTTTATGGCAATATTGACACGAGATATTTAAAAGAAATGAGAATAAATTTGGTTGCCTTTGGGAACTAATCCATTGCATCTCTGACATGTTAAAATAATATGGAAGATCAAAATATTCAGAGCAATTGTATCAATGGTATATACCGGTATCAGTTTTTCTTGCATACAGGATAAGAAAAGCTGCATTTTTACCAGGGTTAGATATTTCTATCTCGCTCTAGGGTTGAGATTAAATCTTATGCTGTGACGTTAAAACCATTCATGACATAGCATATAAAATTTACATCTTTAAAGCAATTGTTGTAAACATATGATTAAGTTAAACTAATTATTCAATGTGTATGGTATGCAAGAAAAAGAATCATTCATGACTTTGGTTCTGATCGAAAATAATGTCCCTTGGGATAAGGGAAAATTCCGTCCCTTGGGGTAGATGTTTTCCCGGGAACTCGGCAGAGCCTTGTTCCCGCCAAAACAGTTATCCCTCGAGATGAAAATTTCTTTCCAAACCTCAACCATGTAAAATTCTTATATTATACTACATGTAGTTGCTCCTTGACAAAAGGGAACACAATTATTTTTTTCATCCCACATTTTTGTGTTGTTTACACTTGTTACATACCAATGATTTCTTGTGTGTATACCTTTTATATTTTCCATATTTATATTTCCTTTCATTGTTTTGATAACTGGCTTCTGTTTCACCAACATTTTACTCAACTACTTAAAAATTTACTAAATTTTTACTGGATATTTATGTATTATAAAGTCAATATCAATGAAACCATTGCAGTTTTAACAGAACCAGTCTAAAATCATGATCACCTGGATGCTTTTCTTAGATTTAAGTTTTTAAGTATATAATGGTGAAAAAGGAGCCTGATATAATTAATGTAACTCATCTTAATAAACAAAGTATGCAAGTCGTACATGTCTCAATTTTATTATTATGTCCCATTTAAGCACAAGTATGAAACTTTGTACACTGTACAATGTGTCCGAAGCACAAGTCCTCCTTCAGTTTTCATCTGATTCTTATCAAACTTGCTATACATCATCTGAACAAGTGCATATTCGTCAGGATTTTCCTACAGGATGATTATTTAAGGAGCTATGTCCCCTTTTTCAGACTTAATAATATTTCTTATACATATGAACCTTCTGGCCTCAACTCCTACATTTTTCATCTGATTCTGATCAAACTTGCTAAGTGAACAAATGCTTATCTTCAGGGTTTTTGACCTACGTTATCATCAACTTAAAAATATTTGTCGTACATATGTACCATGTGGCCTCAACTCCTCTTACAGTTTTCATTTGATTCTAATAAAAATTGCTGAACATCATCAGAACAAGCACATATTGTCGGTGGGCGCACCTGTGTACTACCGTAATTTGACACATTTCTTTTCTCCAGTTTTTGTAGTTTTCTCCTATTTTCCAAAGAAACTAGACCAATTTCATTTATTAACTTTTTTTGGGATCCGCATTTATCTATCAGAGAAAAGAACATAACATCTGTTTTAGATAATTTAACTAGCCACCACATGTTTTGCCCGATGAGATATTTTTCGTAAATCATCATTAATTACAGTTTCCATTTATTTTATGTCTGATGTTGATTCTGCAAGAGATTTGTCATCAGCAAAAGGACTTGTGCTAATTAAAGAATCGACAATATCCTTTATATCATAAATTAAAATCAATAGCGGTCCTAAAATAGAACCTTGAGGTACACCTGAATTTTTGGGAAGATTGGACAAAGGTCCTTTGATTCCTATTTGTCAAATAGATTTTTATCCAGATCGCCTGATGGGTCCTCCGTGGCTGAGTGGTCTAAGGCGCCGTCTCAAGATCGCTAAGCTCGTAGGTTCAAGTCCCACTCACTCCAAAAACTTATGTCAGAAAGTTTACCAGTTGCAGAAGGGCAGTGGTTCTACTTAATCTGAGGTCTAGCATCTAGGTATATAACCTGAAATGTGTTGGCAATGGCACTAAACAAAAAAAAATAGATTTCCGATATTCTATGCTGACAAAGTTTGAAGATTAAACATTCCAGCTATACACGGTCAAAGGTCTTTGAAATATCACACAATATGATTCATGTAGACTTTTCATCAAAATTTTTACATGTTTGATTGTAAATACCAATTGGCTGATAAATGGTGGACTAACCAGGTAAGAAACCAGATTAATTTCCATATATTAATTTGTATGTAAATAATTGTAAATATGTTTAAATACCACACGCTCCATAACCTTCCCTACAAAGCTGATAAGATAATTAGATGGTATTCTTATTCATCTATTTTTATAAATCCTCGCCAAAATATAGCTGAAATTCTAAGTTACTAATCATCTACTACTTATATGTTGGTATACATGTGAAGGCAATATGTTTATATCCAGTTCCTCTCTTACACAAACATGAAGATAGTTGTGTTAATGAAAATATGACTGGAATCCAGGCAGCATTGTGTTATAGGACCATCAGGTTCATTATGTTGAGGGGTCCAGCTTGGCCGAGTGGTCAAGGGCGCTGTCTCGAGATTACTTGATCTCCCACTACTGGGGTCCAGCTTGGCCGAGTGGTCAAGGGCGCTGTCTCGAGATTACTTGATCTCCCACTACTGGGGTACTTGGTTGGCCGAGTGGTCTAAGGCACTGTCTGGAGATTACTTGATCTCCCACTACTGGGGTACTTGGTTGGCCGAGTGGTCTAAGGCGCTGTCTCGAGATTACTTGATCTCCCACTACTGGGGTACTTGGTTGGCCGAGTGGTCTAAGGCGCTGTCTCGAGATTACTTGATCTCCCACTACTGGGGTACTTGGTTGCCCGAGTGGTCTAAGGCGCTGTCTCGAGATTACTTGATCTCCCACTACTGGGGTACTTGGTTGGCCGAGTGGTCTAAGGTGCTGTCTCGAGATTACTTGATCTCCAACTACTGGGGTACTTGGTTCGAGTACCACTCAGTCCGAAAATTTTGTGTGCGAAAGTTTGCCAGTTGTCTACGGAAGGACGGTGGTTCTACTCAGATTTAGTTTGCACTCTTCCACCACCAATAAAACTGGATCTGCCATACATAAATAACCTAAATGTGTTTAAAATGACGTTAAACGTCCCATTCCTTGTATTAATGAAAATATCACGAAATGGAAAAAAACTTGTAACACAAAACTCATGAACAGTTGTTTTACATTTATTATATTACAGACAACAAATATATATAACAAAATATAAGTAAGACTTGTACAATTATGTACATTTATGATAACATGCCATATGGATAGGATGTGTGCAAACGAAGCAATTTATTCAATACATACATCAATACATGTATAATTAATCCACAATATTGCATTTATAGGCCCGCAAAAGCACCATTGTTTCATCACTAACGTATTTTAAATCCTGAATGTACAAGGGTAAATCCTTCATTGTAAAAAAAATAATTTTGGAAATTGACAAGACAATATGCATGTGTGGAATAGAGATGTTTGGGGTGTATCCAATTCCACATGCTTGACAAGAAAACAACTCTATTCATTTTCAAAGATCATTGCAAAAATGATGAAAAAGGAGAAAAAACATCAAATCTGAAAACTTGATTGGGGTAACTCGAGACATTAATTAGGACAGTTAAAAAATTTGCCCAAGATCTTATGATTATATAACCACTTTGTAAGTTGTTCTGTAAAGATCGAATGAAAAATGCAGGTGCTGGAGTGCACAAAACTAAAAAAATAAGTGATTTGCAAAGGAATAGTTCTCCTTGAACCCTTGGCTAGGGTAAACAAACAAGAGGTCCATTTGGGCCTAAAGTTGCTCACCTCATTTCACTTGTCACTTCCTTATAAATCTGCAGAACTTATGTATGAGAATTGTTTTCTCATTGCATTTTATGTAAAAAAAAAAGTTTCCTTACTGGGTCCAAACAACTATCTTTAGCACCTTTATTTGAACAAACTTAAAACCACTGCTCATACGAATTGGAATGATTAATACCAAATATAAAGAAATATGGCATATTAATTCTTGAGAAGTAGAATTTAAACAAGAGGGCCAAGATGGCCCTATATCGCTCAACTGACTGACCTTGAGTCACCCAACTTAAGTACATTATGTAATACATGTACACTCAAAATTCCAGAAAAACGAGATAGGCAAGAATTTTGATTTGTTTTGAAGATGTAACAGATGCGTAGAAGAGTTCAAACTTGGTAAAGGTTCACCCATGGTAAATGTAAGTGAAATTACATTGAAATCAGGTCAGTAGATTCTGACAAGAAGGCTTTTGAAGTTTTTACTATAGCTGCCTATATAGTAAACTAGCACCTCACTGTGGCGGTCATGTTTTTTAACAAATTACCGTACAACTGCTGGAACAAACTTTGTAAAGAGTTACCCAAGGACATTTCTGCGAAATTGATTTATAATTGATACGGTGGTTTCTGACAAGAAGATTTTTTAAGTTTTTACTATAGCTGATATAGTAAACTAACCCCACTCCCTGGTCGCCATTTTTTTTTATGAATCACTACAGTTTGAACAAACTTGGCGGGGATTCCTCCAAGGAACATTTCTGTGAAATTATTTTAAAATCGAGCCAGTACTTTTCTGACGAGAAGATTTTTTAAGTTTTTACTAATTAAACTTGCCCCACTCCCCGACGGCTATGTTTTTCACAAATCAAGATGGCTTGAACAAACTTGGTAGAACATCACCCAAGGACCATTTCTGTGAAATAATTTTAAAATAGAGCCAGTAGTTTCTGACAAGAAGATTTTTTAAGTTTTTACTATAGCTTATATAGTAAACTAAACCCACCCCCTGGTCGCCATGTTTTTTGACGAATCAAGATGGCTTGAACAAACTTGGTAGAGGGTCACCCAAGGAACATTTCTGTGAAATTATTTTAAAATCGAGCCAGTAGTTTTTGACAAGAAAATTTTTTAAGTTTTTACTATAGCTTATATAATAAACTAACCCCACCCCCTGGCCGCCATGTTTTTTGACGAACCAAGATGGCTTGAACAAACTTGGTAGAGGTTCACCCAAGGTACATTTTTGTGAAATTATTTTAAAATCGAGCCAGTAGTTTTTGACAAGAAAATTTTTTAAGTTTTTACTATAGATTATATAATAAACTAACCCCACCCCCTGGCCGCCATGTTTTTTGACGAACCAAGATGGCTTGAACAAACTTGGTGGAGGTTCACCCAGGGAACATTTCTGTGAAATTATTTTAGATTCGAGCCAGTAGTTTCTGACAAGAAGATTTTTTAAGTTTTTACTATAGCTTATATAGTAAACTAACCTCAATCCCTGGCCGCCATGTTTTTTGATGAATCAAGATGGCTTGAACAAACTTGGTAGAGGGTCACCCAAGGAACATTTCTGTGAAATTATTTTAAAATCAAGCCAGTAGTGTCTGATAAGATTTTTTAAGTTTTTACTCATTAAACTTGCCCCGCCCCCTGGCTGCCATTTTTTTTGACGAATCAAGATGACTTGAGCAAACTTGGTAGAGGGTCACTCATGAAACATTTCTGTAAGTTATATCAAAATTGGCCCAATGGTTTCAGAGGAGAAGTTGTTAGAAGCTAAAAGTTAATGACAGACGACGGAGACCAGGCGATCACAAAAGCTCACCTGTGAACCTTCGGCTCAGATGAGCTAAAAATGTGTAAGATTATCCATCTTTAGACTTCTGCTTGTCCCTTATCAATATGTAATCCCTTTTTCCAAATAGACACAGTCTCAACTGTTATGACGAAACATACAGAAGAATTAAAATCCTGTTTCCACATATTATTCTATATACAAATCAGTTCCCTTACTGGCCCCTAGTCCCTGTATTTGAACAAATTTGAAACCCCTATATATAGAGTGACCATTTAAACTAAATATGAAAAGTTGAATTGTAAATACTTGATAAGAAGATTCTGAAGTCATACAATTTTATCCCCTTTGGCCCCTGCTGCCTTCTTATGAATGTCTAATCCCCTTTAAAGGACTCGCAACATTATCTCCATGGAGTACTCCAGACCTACAGATGAAGGCAGTAGAAATAAAACTAGTTTTCTTTTTCTTCTTTTTTCAGGGCTTTGTACTTCACTGATTTTTTCCCAACCATGTGTTAAATGGTCAGTATTTTAGAAATCGCCACTGAAAATATGCTTTTCTTCCATTATAAACGCCTATCTTGTACCAGTGAAGAATTTGAGTCCAGACACATGCTGCAGATTTTGTTTTTTTCACTGTGTTTTGGACATAAATGTTACGATGAAGCCCTATGGGAAATGTATTTTAGTGGTGTGAGATGTAAAGGACCTAGTCTTAACTGTCACTACTAGCATTTCTCCAGCCATCAAAATCATAATATTCTTATGTTAAAACCAAAGTTCCTTAACAGGACTTCAATGAACCCTAGCTCCTTTACATGTATTTGAACAACTTTGAAACCATTACTCGTACAAACCATATCCCAACTATGAACACATTGACTCATTCCTTCTTCATCAAAATATTTTTATCCCTTTTTTGGCCCCTGATATATATATATATAATTGCCATTAAAGGACACAGACTCAATTGTTATGACTAACCAATGCTCAAGAAGATTAAAATAATTCCTTCCCCCCCCCCCCACCCTCCGTTTCCTATATAAAATAAAGCCCCCTTTCTTAGGCCAGATGGGCCCTAGTCCCTTTATTTCAAAACAAATCAAAACAACAACTTTAAACCCAACTCATAGGGATCATTTGTACTAAATATGAACAAATTTTGCTGGTGGGTTCTTGAGAATATTTTTATAAATTAAAATTCCCCTATATTGAGCAGGTAAGTCCCTAGGGCCAGACTATTTTGAACCTTGGGTCATGACTTGAACAAATAAGAGAGAATATCATTAGGTGATACATTACTACATGAAATTATTTTTTTTAATTTAAACAAGAAGCCTAAGAGGAGTGACTGAGGAAGTTAGTCTTTTTGAAATTTCACAATAAAATCCCTTTTAGGGCTTGTCTTTATTCATTATGGAAAATATCTCAACCTAACTCCTACTGGTAAAAAAGTTAAAAGAAATGTTTTAAAGTGAAATTTTCAGTTTTCAATACCCCTATTATATTATATTTTTGCCAACTTGTTTAATTAATTCCATAATAAATGACACTCTTATAAGATCCTCTATACATCCAATCCCCTCGACATGTCAGAACATCAATCTCACTCAAATGGATTTGCTATGATCAGTCAATGTTTTATAATTTTATAATGGAATCGAGACAGCATTGCATTCCTCTCCAACATAACCATTAAAATAGTTTTTTAATGAAAATGTTACGAAACCTGCATCATATAGTACTTCTTAAACAAAAATATATTTCACAAGTGTCAAGTGTACTTTTATATCAAGTACTTCTAACATTACCTCCTGTCTTTGATTACAGTTAATACAAAAATATGAACATAAAAATCTAAATCATGAACACATGTTTAACAATAATTATATTACAGACAACAAATATATATAACAAAATGATTTGTATGATTTGTGCAATTATGTATAATAACATGTCATCCTTAAATATATAATGGATAGGATTTAGTTAAAACTTATTTATTTTACATTGATTGTGAAAAAAGTTATAACAGCTTGTACAAATTACACTCAAAGTCTTCCTGGGCAGAACCAGTACTAAGCACATGCAGAAAAAGTGTCTTGTTCAAGGACACCAAACATGGCTCTGGGGAAGGATTTGACTCGCGACCCTCTGATCCTGGGTTTGATGCCCTACCACTGGACCATGTGCTATTAGTGCACTAATTTATACAGTACATACAACATAATGAATCCACTCTATTGCATTATAGGCCATCATAAGCACCACTGTTTTAAGACTCCACCCCTCTTCCCCTACAATCCAGTCTAAAATTTGCTGGCTAATGTCGCTATGAAAGTGAACGTTGGCTAAAGGCCAGTAAAACTAAAAATTAGCAACTAATAAGCCCATGTGGCAGAGCCAAATTTCACATCAGGTTATGATTTAAGAGAGAACAAAAGTGGCATAAACAAGTTCCATCAAATAGCCAAGGCTGTCCTTAAAAAATATATTGTTTGCCTTGCTCCTACCTACTCACTCATAATTGCAGCTACCCAAACTTTTTATTGACTTTCAAAGTGTTAAAAAATCTTTTTCATTATTTCTGTCCATTTTTCTTTAAAATGACTGCAAATTCAAAATTTAGCAATTTTTTTTTAAAAATTAGCTACCTACCAACATAAAAAATATTGGGTTGGAGCACAGCAAACAAATATATTTTTAAGGATGGCTCAGACTGCTGCAAGTGACACCTACAAAGACATGGATGTGTTGTACAGACAAAATAGCCTGTCTGGAATTTACCAAACATGTATTCAATCTTCACTGTTAAAAATATGTTATGTGAAAAACAGAATTATGCATTTATTTTTCAACCAAATAACTTAATTTATACAAATATCACAAATAATAAATATATCGGTGCATTATGAATGATGGAGGATGATGTTAAACGTGTTATGAATGTATCACTTTACTTTTTTGTTTATGGGGATATATAACAAAAAGTGATAGCTGAAGCAAAGCGAGTATTCCCCCAAGTATGTTGGGCATCTGAAAAGAAAAATATATCAAAAATATTATCTTAAGGCTTGTTTAACTTCCTAACCGGTTGTTTTTACTCTTCCAGCTCATAGATTATATGTTTATTTGATCACTGAAAAAGTATGCAAAAGAAAAAATAAATATAAAAATACATTCCTTTTAATAATTGTGAGCAGATGTTTATAAATCAATTGTGGTCTCTTTCCTGTGAATAAGTTCAGCAGTTCAGAGTCAGTCAGTAACTAGCATGTTCAGATCATGTTCCTACTGTACAGAAAGTTTTATTTGAATCAGGTGAAAACTGTGGGAGAAATTGCATCCACAAAGTTGAAGTAAAATTAAGTTAAAGGAACATAGGGTCATCACCCAATCAAAAATAATTTAATCGGATTGCCAATTAATGCAGGGCAATCGCAAAAAACATCTGTGAGCCTTAAGCTCCAGTGAGCAAAAGCAATTTTTACACGTGTAGGAGAGGTATCGACTCTTGTAAATCCACAGAAGGCAACAAAATTCACAAAAAATGTTTGTTAATTATAAACAAGTTGTCTATTTCTTTATCAAAATACATCTCTAATTACTAGTTATGCCATGACAAATATAATATTTTAAATCAAAATATCAAACTTGAAACAAAATCCCCTATTTGAAAATAGGCACGATTAAATACTGCTTGACGATCGTCACATGTCAGCTGGACTCTTTCGTGGATGAAAAAACTTCTACAATATATATCCAGTATGACGGATCAAACAAAATTAAAATGATGTGCCTCATTTTATATGTCACAAACTATATTTCAATTTTAAGCGCGAAATCTATTTAAGTCTAACTTATGCGCGTGGACCAAGTAAAGAAATCCCTTTTCAATATTTAGCATTTTGGTATGGTTAAACAAATGGCCTTGTAGCAATACGGGACCAGGGAGTATTATTGAGATAATTTTGAATTGGCTAAAAACCTTGATGAATTTCATTTAAAATCTATTGATAAGTTAAAGACATGTACATGTATTTGAAAAAAAATTTACATCTGAAGAGCACTAAGCTTATTCAATTGACCTGGCGCAAGAGGTGAGAGTGACTGTCATTCTGCCCACTGGCCATGTGGCATTATTTATCTTAGTAAATACAATGTAATATTTACTTTGAGACCGTTCCCTTGTCTATGGAAAATGGCAGACCTGGAAACAATATCTATCACTGATTGGATAATCGACTGTTTGATTGACAGCCCACATTAGGTCAATTTTATTCAAATTTTGAGCTGGTTAGAAATAGCTGATATCTGTTACTGACTTTTCTGGGGGTTTTCTATGTTAGCTCAAAACATGGTAGGTCGCATAACATATTGAAATCAGTTGTGCAGAAAAATAGAAAGTAACCTACCAAGAATTGACCTGACGCGAAAATGACTAGTGCTCCACCCATTGTTTGCCAAGTAAATGCAATGTAGTGTTTATTTGGACATAATTAATTTTGTTTGTCTAAGGAAAATGGTGATGAAGCAACCAATATCGATCACTGACTGGATAATCAACTTGTTTGATTAACCGTTTACTCCATCGATACGCGTTTTCCCGCACCAATCACAGAAGGCCTTTGAAAACAGTGCAGGAAGAGTTCAGACTGCTCGTGACGAGCCATCTGAACACTTCCTACATTGTTTTCCACTCTGTCAGTTAATATAAACATAATTCACACAATAATTCAAAAGCCTTCTATATTAGGTGTCCAAAGGCGTCTATATTAGAGGTGTCCAAAGGCGTCTATATGAAGTACATGTAAAGGGTTAACAGCCCTTGTCAGGTCAATTTGTCCATATTTTATGGTTATACTGTGTTTGTTTGTAAAACCAGAAAAAAACATCATGCAGACTATACAACCATTAATTAATAATGATAGAGACCATCAGAGATTCAGGCAAACTGAAAATGCAAAAGTATAATGTTACCTGCACATATCTATCTTTTATAAGATGTCCATATATTGTCCACAATATCGCCAGTAAAAAGTTGGCCAAAATAAGCGGAAATGAAAGGCATTCTGTACTTTTTGTTCTAACTACATCGGTCTGTATATGAAAAGTAAAATAAAGAACAATGTTTAAAATAGACTAATAAAGTAGTTGTAACAATGTGTCTGAATCATTCGCAAATGATGAAAAACTGAAAATCAGTAATTTTAAGTCACTGGGTGACCTTGCTGGTTACAAAACTCGAGCTAGGCATTCTGCCAGTAAACATAACCAATACATATTTCCTCAAATGACCTTGACCTTGAAGATGGGTGACATATAATTGGTTTCTGCACAGCAATGTGTTGAGCTAGTGTGCCAGTTATTTTGATAGCTGCCCATTCACAGCACAGTTACAGAGCAGACACAATTTTGACAGATGGATAGACAGACAGACAGAGTTATAGAGCAGACACAATTTTGACAGATGGTTGGATAGAAGGATGGATACACGAACAGATGCATGGGCAAATGGATGGACAGACAGACAGAGTTGTAGAGCAGACACATTTTTTTTGACAGATGGATGAACAGAAGGATGGATGGATGGATGAACAGATATTTAAGACAATATTAATGTCTTCCTGACCACCACTTTTCTGCATCTCTTTGGTGTACTTAAAAAACAAAAAGGGTTGGTAATCAATGTACATGGGTAAAATCTGCAAGTGTTAACATCAAGGAAATTACTACATTGCTACAATCAATTTAATTTTATATATATATTTTTTTTTATGCTTTTATTCCCCCATTAATAAGTTTTACAGGGGTCATCCCATGTACTACATCATTATAATATTCTATTCGCTTTTTGAGTATTCTCACTCATTTTCAGTAAAATATTATAATTAGATAAGTTTCAATAAGTGTATAAACATGAGATCTTTATAAGTTTGGGGAATTTTGTGTTAACACATTGATTGGTAGATTAATATAACTTTATCATTATGGCATTTACTAAGCATTTCAATGTAAATTTGCCAATATGGCTACAATACAGATCAACTTTACATACAAAAATAAAAAAAGTTTACTGATACTTACTAAGGACAGGAGTGGAGCACCATAACCAATGACAGTCAAACAGACACAGTATGAGCCAAGGTGAGACAATGCTTTTTGATAGTCTGTCTGGTAATATTTTATATACAAAAGAGGTGACACCAACATAATGGACCCAAGTATCGCAAGTCTGTAAAATTGTGTCTGAAAATAGAAATTTCATGCAATTTATTTATTCAACATAAGCAAACAAAACATGAGGCCACTTCTCAGAGTCTGACATTTTGGTTGTTGACAAAATAATTCAACTTGTATTTCTCGACTTCAACAACCTCTCTTAAGTCCCTTATATATATATCTACTCTAACAGAATTTCAAATATGGCTAGCGAGAAATTTTTTGGGAAAATTCCCAATTCTGACCCCTTCTGGTTTCTTAAAGGGAATTTATCAGGATTCTTTAAAATTGACTAAAAACATTTTTTTTCCTATATATCATGCCTATATATACCGGTACCCACTAGCCCCATATTTCCAAAAGGATATCTATTTAAACATGCCAAAATTATTAAATGAAAATGAATTTCCTAACTTTGACTGCACGCCTAGTTAAGATTAAAATACATTTCCCGCTAAAAATTGTAGCATATTTTGTGACATGTTAAATGAGTCATGCGATTTCATTTTGATCTGTTACACAGGTTTACACGTAGTAAAAATTGGACCATCTCAGAAAGAGTCTGACTGACGATGCAAAGTATTTAAGTGCAGTCTATTTTAAGAATGGGGATTTCGTTTCAAGTTTACCATCCCAATTCAAATATCAATTTTGTCACGTTTTGACATACGAAACCATTCTGATTTTATTATTAATGATAATGAGATGCTTTTTATACATTTTAATAAATCTTTTATTTTTAAAGACATTTATAGCATTTTTTCCTGATATACTCCCTTTAAGAAAACTAAAAACTCTTAAAATAAAGTTTATCTGAACTACCATCACTAAGAACAATATTTCAGATCAAAAGAAGAATACATGAAAATTCAATCAAAATGCAACTTTATACTAGCCCATATTGCTCACCTGATTTCACTTGTCAGTTCTTGTCAAATGTTCAAAGAACCAAATCTTAACTTCAGAGTTTAAGTAAAACAAAGGGGTAGAGAGAGCCTGCATTGCTATACTGTTCATTGTGGATCAATTTGACAGGTTAAATAAATTGTCTGATATTTCATGGTCATAAAAACCCTAAACATATTTGGTTAGGATTAAATAAAATTAACGTTAACAGAGGCAGATATTTTTTTTTCAAATTCAAGGGCAATAACTCTGTTGTTTCATGTCTGAATGGTCTGATTGGTTTGCATAAACTCAGTTTTTATGATTATAAATATGACAAAGTTAAATCTTGGTCAAATGAATACTAAAATCAGCATTTTTCCATCAATCAAGGGCCGTAACTCTGTTCATCCTGATCCAATCTGGCCAGTTCAAATTCTCTTTCAGGCTTTCATAATCAAATAGCCTTCTGACCAAGATTAATCATGATCTGATTACAAGAGATCCATCAGAGCCTGAATTGCTCTACTTGAATAAATTGCCAGAGGATTTTTTTTGTAAGTTCCCTTTGAATTGTGCATATAAGCCACTGGTGTATGACCGCCCCAAATTTAACCCCAGAGATCCATCTTCCACTAACTTTCTAGGAGACGACCATGCAATGTTACATGTAAAATAGCTAAGGATTATGGCTTCAATTTTCAGTGAAATGTTTTTTTTAAGTTTCCCTTAAAATGTACTTATAAACTATGTAGCTGAATCATTTGTGGCAGAATCACGTCGATTCCAGAACTCTTCCAAGATCTTGTGGTTATACAAATGCTGAGCATGTTTGGTTAAGATTCAATGTAAAATGGGGGTGCTATCTCATAAATATTTTAACATTTTCCCCATATAGCTTTATGTAAAGCAGTTCAAGAACTTGTTCAAGATCTTGTGACTATATCACTGTTATTCAAGTTTGGTTAAGATTCATTGTGTACATGTACCTTCATTACAACATTTGTGAGACAATAATTTGGTAATAGGTACTACATACCTTTTTTGTTGAATATCGATAGAACACAATCACATATATAAAATTTAATGCTCCGCCAAACAGATTGACAGCAATCACCACAGGCACTTTCTGTATTATCCCATACTTTAACCAAACGGAACACCTGCAACATAGTATTATATATAATAATTAACTCATTACTCCATAGATTTGCGTTTTCCTGCACCAATCACAGAAAGCCTTTGAAAACACTGCAGGAAAATTTCAGATTGCACTTCATGCACTGTTTTCCACTGTCAGTTAATATAAATATAATTTACCCAATAATCCTTCTATATTAGGTGTCCAAAGGCGTCTATATGAAGTAAAGGGTTAAGAGTTTTACTCAGTGTCATAACATGGCATTGGTTGTCCAAGTAAATACAATGTAATACAATGTAGTGTTTAATTTGACAAATTTAGCTTGTTAAAGGAAAATAAGTGAATCAATACAATAGTCAATAAATGTATCCAACTTGATTGTCAACATAGCAATTTCATTTTATTACAATATTAAGCTTGTCTTAGGAAATTAGTGGTGTAGCAACCAATACTGATCCCTGATTGGATTATCAGTTTGTTTGATTGAGAGTCTGTGTCATGTCGATTGTCTAACACAGGTCAATTGTTCAAGTTAAAACAAATTTAATATTGTAACCTAGCATCAATACAATAGTTAGTATCCAACTTGATTATCAACAGTCATTTCAATTTTGTACAATATTTGGCTATTTTTTTATAAAGGTCAAGAATTAAGGGAAAACTACTCACTTTCACAAATTCATATTATGACAGTTTATCAGTTCAATTATGTCCTCTCAATTATCAGCTTAGTCTAAACTTATTTATTTTACTTCAATTGGAATTATGCCAACCTATACAAATCATGCTCGAAGTCTTGCAGAAAAAAATGACTTGCTCAAGGACACTACATACAGCCATGGGGGAGGATCGAACCAATGACTCGCCCATCCTGGGTTCAGCTCTACCATGTGCTCCTTAGGGATGTAGCCGTTACTATCAGGACTATATTAAAGTGTATACTTACGCAACAAAATAAGAAATAAACGTAAATGGTGACATGTCCCCTGTTCCTCCTTTCCTAATGATTCCATAACAGATTTGGCTAAAGGAAAAATTATAATTGTCTTTGTTAAGTGATTAACTTAAATATTTCAAAATGCTTGATTTGTAAAATACAGTTGAAACTTCCATATTTGTCAATAGGCTGATTGGGTCACATGACCAGATTCACTGAAGTGAGTTCTCAGGTTTAGCTACTAAACTGTATAGGGTCCTCCGTGGCCGAGTGGTCTTAGGCACTGTCTCAAGATACCATACATCTCACTGCTAAGGTCATCGGTACAATTCCGTTTTACTCCAAAAACTTTAAATGTGAAAATTTGCGTTTCATTTGTACTTGCAGAAGGACAGTGGTTCTACCAAGATTCATTTTGAGGTCTTCCTTCACCAAAAAAAAACTGGATACACCATATATAACCTGAAATATGTTAAAAATGGTGATAAACCCAATAAAAAACCTCACTAAAAACAGCATAACCAGTTAACTATATTCTTATAATTCAATAAAAAAAACAACATGTATACTTGTAATATTTAGTATAAGATTAACTACATGGTGCAAAATACCTTCGAGTATCATCAAAAACATGCATTTAAACTATGTTTTGTTTGTATATGCTGGACATTATAAATAAAATACTTTTAAAACACCTTATTAAACTTCCAAAATGCACACTATTGATAATAACAAAGATAATTGTAACTAAATGTGTTTATAGTATTGCTTAAACCATTCCTGTAGGCCCCTTAGTGACTGTTTTTATAAAAGTGAGAAAATAAATAACTTTGTTCGAAATGTAAAACAATGAGTACGGAATACTAGTTTGGTCTGGTAGCTTTTGCTCAAGATCCTCACTTGCATTTACATGTGGTACTATCGCATGCACTATTACGTCACCAATCACTTTATCGCAGTCGTTACTGAGAGGCTACCAACGGTGGTTTGTTTAATAGTGATTAAAAAAGTAATTTTATTTTTATTTTATATGAACAATTCGTTGCTTACGTGCAATAAATTAGCTTGTGAGTTCCAGTTCATTGATACACTGAGGGGAATAAAGGGGATGTTCTTAAAAACAATCTAACCGCAAGCGGTTCATTAATTTTTAACCATTTCATCTTCAGTTCCCCATACTATGTTTCTCTCTGAAGTGAGTTGATCATTTATTACCGACTGATGCATTTCCGAATAAGCCTCATAACTCCCCGTTTTCTGCCGAAGGTGCTTAGAGGTAAGAACATTTATTTGTAAACAAAACCCATTCTTAATTGTGTACTAATAATGTGCTTTATATTTACTTTTTTATTTGCTAAGTTTCTCAGTGATCAAATAAACATATATTCTATTATCTGGAAGAGTAAAACTGACTTAAATTTAAACTAAAAATGACCGTTTTGGAAGTTTAATGAGCCTTTAAAGATACAAAAAAAATCATGAACACTAAAAGGGAGAACTTACATTCCTACAAACTGGAAGCACATGGAAGCGAATGTGCACATCACTCCAAATATATGAACCAGTTCCATCTTCAAGCTGTTTTATTTCTTGAGCACAGTGAACCTTTTCAGTTAGGTAAGCTAGAATAAATGTTTGATAGTTAAAATACCATGTCAGTCTGTGTCATTGATTTTGTCCCTTCTCCAAACTTTACATTATTTACCCAGTATTTATTCAATGCTCTATTTTAACATAAATGTAGAGAGAAGTTTAATTCCCATTTGCTTGTTTAAACTCCTATATGGTGTGTCCTGCAAGTGTTCCCAAAATTCACACCTTTTCGTGACAAGTTTGTTAAAAAATCAACACCTCAAACTGAAAATGTTTTTATAAGACAGTAGTTGAACAATAGTTAATATTGTTTAGACAGGTTATAATATTAATTGTTATTCTTAAGAAAATGGGTGAGGTAATTAGAACTTTTAATAGCTCTGATGAAGAACAGCAACTTGAATTTGATCTACAACAAAATGTGTAATGTGAGTGTTAATTCAAGAGAAACTTAAAATATTTTTAATTAAGAAAACACAAAGGGACATAACTCATACTGATACTTCACAGCAAGTTTCACTTAAATCTACCCAAGATGTCGGTGGAGCTCTTTTCAGAGGCATCAGGTCGAGCCTCTGGCTAGTTTCAGTGGCCAACCCTCTATTAATTACACTACCACCCCCCACCCCGTAAGTCAACAGACACTTATAGTGTACTTTCAGCATTACATACCTCGGGTAACTGGTAATCATTTTTCATTTTGTGTCAAGAAACAAGAATTGCTTGATCTCCAAACCAGAGTACCCCAGTCTGCAAGAGTACTCATCCCAGCTCTGTGTGTGAAGTAAATGAACACTGAAGGTTCATCTAGACTTGGTAAGCACATATCTCATGAATGTTCAACAAATAAAGTTCATTATGAACCGCTTTGAGTCCGCTTCCTTGGTAGAACCAGTACTGATTGTTGTTTTATGAGAGTCATCAGATCTAGTTTTGAATCAAACATATGGCGTGATCAAGCGTCCAACACTCTATCCATAACACTACCACACCCATTTCTTTTTAAATAGCTATAATTAGGTTCAATAAAGCAGTAACCTCATGAATGTAAATACTGTGCTAACAAATTCTACTGTTTCATATGTATAAAGGAAATGGATATGTCAAGACATCAACAATTCTTCTACTTACAAATATAATCTAATAGTGCACTGATACAGTCACTGCTGTTTATCAATTTTAAAGAGCGTCTGGTACAGGCCTAATCTGCTAATTTCTCGGAAATATTGTTTTTTTTTTATTAAATAGCAAGTTCAGTAAAATTTCAATATCTTGTCGAAATCAATGTCATCAAACTTATAATAAAAGCATTAGCATACCAAACGATCACTGTTACAGAGTATCATCTGATTATCCCTAATAACTTCATCTTTTCCTAGTCTGCAACGTCAACAACATTCTTCTTGATAACACTGATCAGGTTTTACTTAGTCTTGATCATTTGCGACGATTGCTCTTTTAGAAAAGCAAGCGTCGCAGAAAATCTAGACTAAAACTACTCCGCTAGTCTTACTCACCTTCTCCGCTTGTTATTCTGGACAAAGCGAATGCAGCCACTGATTAGCGAAACTAATGCTCACCTCTGTCACTAATCAGTGGCTGCATTCGCTTTGTTATTACGTATAAGCGTTTCTTTACCCTCGCCCATTAACGCTAGGCTTTTTGGTAAGCAGGAACAGAAGATTACGATGCCAGTGGACAGCATCGGCAGGTTCACTACGCCTCCCGATGCCGCACCACTGGCTAGATAAGATGATTGTTTTCTATGTTGGTTGAGTTGATGTCTAAGTTGTTTCTTGTAAACAGCTGCTTATGTCGTAGTTGTTGTCTTGTAGCTGGTGATGATTAGTTTCCCGTAGATGGACCAACAGACGAGATCAGTAATCTGGTTAAGTGTAATGTGTATACCGGATTGAAATCCGCCCAACTCGTCGTTGGCTTAGTACGACAGATCAGTGCATCCAATGTCGAAATGTTGATAGAAGTCTTGTTGATAAGATGGTTCCCGTCTAGGAGGTATGCTGATTATAAAACAACCCTTTCTAACGCCACGTTAAAAGCATAAAAACGACGATTTGTTAATAATCTCTCCATGTATAAGTGAAGGGACCATGACCCACTTAGAAGGCTGGAGCTTGCCCAGGAGACGTCCGTCCTGCTTGACAGCCGCTTAAATGATGGAATGTTAACCCTACCATTTTGATATTTATAGAAGAGCATCAACCATGCTTCTTGTCTACGTTGCTTCAAGCGTCATACTTCCTGGTTCATAATCGTAGTCTGACGTAACAAACTTGCCTGCTCTCAAATCCTCCTGAATACCTACCCAGTCAGGATCACATATAGTACTCAAAAAGTGGCTTATCTAAACCCGCGCGTGCTGTTTCTTTGACCTTTGTGGGGCTCGTCCCCAAATGCCATCTTAGAACACTTACTATTTGCCTTCGAACATGCATTACTAATGCGGGTATTCCATTTAAGATTACGTATAACCAGTGACTTAATTGCAGAGACTGGCAAGCTAATATCAATTCAACATGCACAGTTGAAATTTCGGTTGGCACATTAATTATTTCTTTAATGAATCTTTGAACATTTATCTAAATTTAGTAATTTTGGAACCTAAGTGAAAGTGGAATTAAAAATGTTGACATTTGTTAATCAATCAATAGTTTTCTTCTGAGTTTCAATAATAACGGGTTGAAAAGTAAAAGAAAATGTCTGAATTTTCACACATTATCGGTGACCTATCTAGTCAAGTTTACCACCCAAAGTTTCAATCAAGCCATATCTTTTGATATTAAAATCATAAACTATTTTGGTTGATTCAGGAGGAGTTGTATTTCCAAGATTTTGAAAATGCCAAATGTGTCTTCTGAAATTTAGACAAGCGCCTGTTATCATTATCTCTAGTTATGCTTATAACAGACATATACATAGGTCACTGCTTTCAAGGAATTTTAAAGAAATTCCTTGCTGCTGATGATTATTTCGCAGCGGTACGCGTGAGTGCATATCAAAGCACGTTTTCGAACGAGTTTTATATTTTTTTCATTTGATCGTTCTCTACGACGTAAAGGGGCTAGTCTCACCCCTATTACGGCGATTAAATGAGACTACGGCGCGCGTGTGTGTGTGTGTTTATGTGATATGCATGTTAGTATATAGGCCTACATATATTTGAACACTTCTTCTTTCTAGATAACTTCATGGTACATTTCTTTGGCTGATACCTCATAGATACCCACATTCAGAAACACATCAAGGAATTATAAATACAAGTCCTTGATCCTATACACCTAACTGTGAGTATGTATGGATAAGTTTTTATTTATACTCGCGCTTTGAACCAGTTATTGTGGTGAGCATTGTCTATGAATATCGCCGTATAACCTGTTTATATCCCCTTCACCATTTATTGAGAATATTGATCACTTCTCCAATCAGGTCGAGAAAAACAAGGTTGCGGGTGACCAAGACTAATTAAAAAAAATAGTATATGCTATTCCGGTTCCGGTTATTAGATGAATACGGGAAATACAAGGCGCAAAATATAAGATTGTCTTCGTCGTTACGTAAATATTTCACTGACTAAATCAGGTATAGTCAGTCCGTTGGTTAAGTGTTTCTGAAGTTACCCATCTGATAACCTGACATGGCAAACAGAAAGGTCCAAGATTTGATTGGGCAGATGCAGAAAAACATCGAATGTTCCATTTGGTGAGTAGCAAGAACTCCAGAACTATAGTGTGAATAGCGCGCGTTTCAAAGTCACTTTTATTTTTTTTAAATTTATTTACAGCAGATCGGATATCCATTAATAAAAAAAGAATCGCATCAGGTAACAACTGAGAATATAAAATTAAAAACAGAAACTGTATTCACACTCCAGGGGTCAGGGTGTCACTATTTTGAAGTCATGAAATAATTTTTAGTGCAGTGTTCTTCCGTTATAAGGTAGTGACGTAATTAAGGTGCAAATTAAACAATGTCTATTTGTCTAACACAAGTCTTAATGTATAACAATGACCATGGTCATCTGGAATATAACAGAATAGTATTAGCTCAATAAAGTTCAAATTCAATTACTAACATAAACACATGTACATATGATTAAGAATGTCATAACCTTCTAAGGTGTATTTATGGGTCAGTTCTTTCAATATACTAGAAAAACTGATAAACAGTAAGATTTAAAGGGTACCGCATGTCAGAATATAAATGGCCATTTATCGTTAAATAGACATGTAACTAGCACAAAAATCAACAAATTTTAATTGAACGAAATTTATCAAGTGAGAAAAACGATATTAAATATCATGATTTCAAGCGTTTCCTATATATCATGGGCGCCGCCATTTTAAATCTCTTTTATGTTGGAGGTTTTCGGTGATGTCATAGCTGCACTCCGTTCTAGTTCTCGCGAAAATTTATTGTGTTGTTAGTGACTGCTCTCAACTGATTCTCTTTTGCATATACACTAATTCACGTAAACAATTGATAGACAGATATACAGTACATTAGTGAACATCGAAGAAAGACAATTAAACGCGAAAACTATTCTGAATTGAAGGATTTAACCATAAACATTGTTTTCTTCAGCGGAATAAGTGAGTGGAGTAATGCGATATGTTTTGTGGGTAGCGTTGTTTTTAGTTTTCCTAATATGTGATTTCACATTGCCTCAGTGTCAAGCTTCTGGTGACATCACGCGCAAAACGCCTTTATACTTTGGGGTAGGACTTAAGATTGCAGAACGAAGCTTACTAATGCCTTGGCGTATTACTACCCAAGCATACAATTTCTGATGATTTCAGTACGAAGATGACCATATGCGACATACATATAGACTTAGTGTATATTATCTAGTGGGAAGCTCTTAAAAATGTGCTAATAACACATAGCTCAACTGTTTTCTGAAATTTAAATTGTAATTTTATATACTCTTCCAAAATATTGCGAAATTGATATAGCAAACTTTCACAATCTTATAATTGCAGGCTGTTTAAACAGGTGTGATAATCCAATTAACAATAAAAACAAGAGGTTAATGCCAAAACATAAGGTGTGAAAACGACATGGTATCTAAAAGTTATTATTAAAATACAAATTAAAGCCAATTAATTGTGAAAGGCCCGATTGTCTAACTATCAATCCAGGTGTCTCGAGTTCGAATCCCCACCCGGCGACAGTCTCTGTGATGACTGACATACAACATTGTGTCTCAATATTATTTGTCTCTCACTGCTGATTCGAGTGGAAAAATTATCAGTTACTTGCGGTTGTTGGGTGTGCTCGTGTACTGGTTAACTTTTGCAGGAAACAGTGGTTAGGTTAACTGAACATCTGTACAGTAAACCCTCGATGGCAAAAAATGATGCTAAATATTCAGTCAACCATTAATTGTTCATAAACTCATTTTATTAATTTTATAATTAATAGGCAATTTAGTTTATTGATATATTGCTTTTTCACAGTCAACTAGGTCATTATGTTTGAATAGACATTTGAACTACCTCTACTTCGTAATGAAAAAAGATAAAGTAAAACTTTTGTTCCTTTATTTATTCATTAATACATGAAAAGTTTTTTTTACTGTTAAAATAGTGTTCTGGTATACAATTTATGAAAAATATTCATATAATCATAAAACATATTTTTTTTACTTGTAAGTTCGCATTGATATTGAAACCCTAATTAACTGAAAATATTTAAATTAGTAATAAGGCATAATACTTTGTGATATAATATCCTGTCATAAACCCTGGGGTCATTAAACCTGGGGTGATTACGCTTATTAGGGTACAATATGCACACTGTGGCAGGGTATTTCTCATTACCACATGGTGTGAATGTGGTGTTGGTGAATTATGAAAGCTCAGCAAGGTGCCAGTAGCTGGACAGTAACATACACTTTGTGCAATATGCCTGTAGACATTATATTCCATATGACACTCCCTATAAGGAGACACATTCATATATGTTCAGAGAACTGGTAGAATAGATAATCATCATATATCAAATTGGGTAGTAACACCATTTAAATAACCAAAAGACAGTGCTAGTTATGTAAAACAACACAAAAAACTCCAACACATTCATGCTTCATCTAAATTTACTAAAAAGGGTATGAAATCAAAATTTTATCAGCCATTTCTCAGCCGCACCAGCTAAACAAGATAAGAAAAGAGATATAATATTATTTCTTATTCTCTCTTAGACAGGTAAATATCCCTTAAATTCCATTCCTGGTCTAATTAGTGTTTTTTTTTTTTTGTTTTTGTTTTTTTATAATGTATTGACTGAGTAGCAAACAGTATATACCCTGATAGTACAGCATAAATGTGCAGGCTCGCCTGGATCTACATCAACACTGACGGCAATAATTACTTTTTTTATCAAGCTAAGGGTAATTTTACTATTTTGAAAAATTCAATCATCAATGTCAGGCTACATGATAAGATGTCAGAGTCGTGATTGATGGGTTTCGGGTTTGATCTCTGGTTCATGATCGGTGTGACTGTTTAACAGTTATCATCTTTTTGGGTGAAAACTTCATAAGACATTGCTGTGACATCTCTGTATTATTTCTGTGATAAATTCTAAATCTTCTAAATTTCCAATAGTGTGGTCATTGCATCTGCAGCACGTATTTTCGTCAGACGAAAGCATCATTACATAGTTTCCGCAGCTGCAAAAATCTTTCACATGTGTGAACAACTGTGCCGTCTCACTATTTCTCTCATCTTCTAATTAATTTAACTCAGCTTCTGAAAATTCTGGTTCAAAGTTGTAGGCCACAAGTCCTTCTCCGTTACTAAAATCCATTTTATTATTCTTGCGAGTACTTTTGCCGGTGACTATAATTGCACGTTTCTATATCTGCTGTAGCGTATAAATCAATTATGTTTTAAACCGGAAGTGCAGTTATGACGTCACGCAGGTATCCAATATGGCGACTTCCACCACAAAGTCGATGTGCGAAAATAACTGTTACAAAACAAGCTGATATATCTTTATGGATTCGAATTTATGCATAATAATACTATTAATAGAAAGCTGAACTCATAGCTATTCATATTATCCTGTTTTATACACAGGGTTGCGTTCCCCTTTAACTGAATTTAAAAAAAGAAGATTATTAATAAATGTTACTCGAACTCTTATCAACTATAAATAATGTAACAATTTTAATGACAGGGTCCTCTATGCAAAAGTGGTCTGAGGCACTGTCTCAAGATCACTTGCCTCTCACTGCTAAGGTCAAAGGTTCGAGTCCCGTTCACTCCAAAAGTTTTACATGAGAAAGTGTGCCAGTTACTTATGGAAGGACAGTGGTTCTACTCAGATTTATTATGAGGTCTTCATCCACCAATGAAACTGGAAATGCCATATATATATATTGGTCATACCTATTACCGCGAGTCTAAAACTTTATCAACCATATAAATAATGGCATCAATAATAAACAATAATAAAGTTACTTAAGTATGCTCAGTAATAAAACAGTTGCCGGTATGAAATGTAAACAAATGCCGACGCTAACAGAAGTTGGAGCTTTGCGCATGTGTGGGATATTGTTATTATAACGGCCATTCACGGTAATATGTATATCGCGGTATTAGGTATACAAGGGATATAACCTGAAATGTGTTAAAAATGTTAAAACTGTATTTAAAAACAAAACAATGATATTGAAGGATAATACTTAGTAGTTATTATGATGTTTTATTTCTTACAGCCTTGAGATGCTTACCAATCCAGTTTCTACTAACTGTGGCCATCAGTTTTGCAGGTATTGTATTTTGTTTATTAAAACAAACAAAAATGTTTTTAACAGTCCATTACAGGGTATATCTTGTCCAGACAAAACTTCTCAACAAAATATTGACAAGTTTAATTGTCTTTAGGCCTTAATTAAAGGAATCTGGTAAATAAGCCTATACCAAAATTAAGCGCATACAGCCATACTATCATTTTGTATGTGATAATAAGCACATGCTTAAATCTTCTGTAATATTGTGTTGAAAATATTTTCAGTCATTACAATCATGTCCTAAAAAAAATAAAAATATTCTCTAATTGATAAAAAAAAAAAGAGAAAAAAAATAAAATAAAGAATTTACCTTCTCACCCACCCCTAAATGGTATGGGTCGGAAGTGGTGAACAAACAATTTTTTAAGGATGACCTTATCATGTTCCAGGTCATAGCATTTTGGCAAATTATGACCCTTTCATCTATTTTTAATGTTTAAGTCTTGATAAATATACCCAGGGTTTGAAAGGAACTTTTACATGCAAAAAACACTGTGTTACTGTGTTATATACATGGGTACTGTCATGGTTACCCACGTGTATATCAACAATGGCTTATTGCAGCAGCTGCTGTGTCCTAGTGTTGTACGTCTTATGCCCCTTTTTTGCCACTGTAACATGGTTCTAACGCTTTAAAAAAGTCGTATGTAATTTGGTTTGAAATATTTTCAAAATGGTTCAATGGAGCTGTGATATCTTGCTGCAGATGAGTGGAGTGAAATCTGGCATATAGCATATACTGCAATAAGACTGGTGCTAATCAATGGATGTATTTATGAGCAATTGAGGACAAAAACAAGATGGCCTACATAACTGTTATTCCGCATTTTTATGTGGTGATACATTCCTGCTATGGAAAGAAATGCTTAATTTCTCTTTTACCATGTATATAGAACAAAGAACAAAGTTTAACTGTATGGTGAGTCCTGAAAGTTAAAATTTGGTATAGGAATTACAGAAGCACCCTACTGTGTATTTCACATTAGGTCTATATACCGTTACTGTCATAATTTATATGTTGTGCATGTATTTGTGATCTTTGGTACATTTTCAATAATTTTGTAAGTCGGAACTCGAAGATTGCATTGAAATATACAGTCAAACTTGTCTTAAGCAGTCAATAAATAGAAAGAGCAAAAATGGCCTTTTAAGATAGGTTGTTGCTTAAAACAGGTTAATTTACTCTGAAAGCATATTAATGGTAAATGATAGATGTGGTTGCTTAAGACAAATGGCTGCTTGATAGAGGCAAATGCTTACACAGGTTTGACTGTAATTTGAAATATGATCATATACCAAAACGATAATTTGAGGTCATGATTTACTTCTCTCTTTTTTCCAGATACTGTCTAATTGAGTTTCTTGAGAGAAAAAGACAAGTACCCTGTCCATTGTGCAAGAAGTCAATCACAAAAAGGTTTTAGTTTTTAGCTATTCTTTTCAAAAAATATAATGATCTAGTGTAATGATCCTGGCGTCGTCTTTGTTATCTCCGGTTAAAGGTTTATGTTTAGCTCAGGTTTTTGTACATGTAGCCTTTTTCAGCAATGTTTTAATGGTATATTTTAATTTTTAAGGCTGAATGAACAATTCATTTTCATTGCTTATCTGATATTTTCAACACTGGTATCTGAAACTGTGTTTATATATGTTTAACTTTTTAATGGACACAAATATCTGAAACTGTGTTTATATAATGTGTTTAATTTTTAATGGCCCTCCTGACTGCCCTTGTTATAATATAGGTGTAATGCTACTTCTGGTATGAATATTTCAATTATGATAGTAATAGACTAATCGCCTAACAGTGGTTCAGGTAAGATCAAAGAAATATTTTAACAAAGTTTAACATATTAAGAAAAAAAACTTCTGTAATGGCATTCCAAAGTAATCTAATTAGATGGATGAAAAATGTGTAACTATTTGTTTTCTGCACATGTACATAATCATGTAAAAAGTAACATACTGCAACACTTTGTCAATAATTGTTTTATATAAATTTAATACTCTGAAAACATTTTGAATGTTGACATGTATTATTATCTTGAAAGTGAATGTATGTGAATCTCATGAGGGAAGAGAAATGTTTTAGCATTGTTTTTACTGAATATTTTTATGTATATGTTTATATCATTTTGTTTATCTTGTAAACTATAGAGGTCTGCATGGAAGATTTGTTTTAGACTAAATGTGTCACCCTCTATAAATATAGTTGCTTATTTTATCTTATAAAAGGCTTTCATTACTGGATTATGTAAATGTATTTTACTGTATGTCAGGAGCTTGGCTAAGAGAAACCAGTTGGAAGGGATGGTAAAAGTTGTCCGCAAACTCATGGATGCTTTTCAGACGGACACAGGCTGTCTATGTAAGTGATTGTTTTAATTTACATAGATACAACAATAGGGAGACACAGCAATGTTGAAATATTTTTGCACTGATGTTGACAAATTTAATCTATAGCCATATAACCATGTGAAGATACTAGTCTAAGCATTACTACCTGGAAATTCATATTTAAAAAATTATGAACATTTTTAGCTTGTCCTGTACTTGCCCCCACGTTGGAATCGGTGTATGCATAGTTTTTAAAAATCGTGTTTTATGAATTAAGTGTCAGAGCTTTTATAATCAACAATTCGTAGACATACCACGTGTAACATCTGCTCAGTAACTCGATAACAAAATTTGCCCTATTTCTTTTATATTGGTACACAATACGATTTATCCCAAAAACTTACAGGAGATCGAAATTTAACTCCACATCTAAAATTTTTATCCCTAGAACTTACAGGATATTTAACTCCACATCTAAAATTTTTATCCCTAGAACTTACAGGATATTTAACTCCACATCTAAAATTTTTATCCCTAGAACTTACAGGATATTTAACTCCACATCTAAAATTTAACATGAACCGTGACCATTTTAATTGTGCTCCCTCTGCCCCCTGAGTCCTCTGCCATTAGAGAATGGTGAAGGAGCATTTAGTGTTAACCATGTCAGCGGTCTGTGAGTTTCTTTGATTAACATCTGGAAAAATAATAATGTATTTAATGAAAAGTTGACGTATAGCTATATAACTATAAAAAACTTCGAAACATCGGTCAAATTCTGCAGGAGTTATGTCCCCTTACTAACTTAATAATTTAAACTAATATAAAGATTGCATTTTAATTAACATCCTCTCAATAACTCCAATAATTGTTGCCTAATTTTTTCTAAATTTATAGACAAGGCAGCTTTTGTCTAGACCTTGCATGGGATTGAATGTTTTAATTACATAAGTTGTGGTTATTCTGTTGTCCGTAAGTGGACTTTGTTGGGGGTTAGCTTAACTACACATAGGCACTGCAGATTCGGGCCTGTACCTTTTCCAAGAAAATAAAAATGTGTATGTAATTGATATGTTTACACTCAAAGCCCGAGAATGCAAACATTGGCCAGTTAAATTTTTAATTTTGAATTCAATGAAAATCTAGGTATTAATTTATCATGGCCTTAGTATTGAAAACTTCAGCAGAAATGGCTTTGGTTTTATTTTTTTTCTCTATAATTGTTCCCATTGATTTCTGTAAAAATTTCATTAGTTTTAAATGAGACATTCTCTCATTGATATTTTGAATTGGGGTTAATCCCTGCATTTACTTACAGTTTCTCCGCCCAGGGGTGCCGCAATGAACATTTTGCCATGTACACCTGACTATATTAAAGACAAAACTCGAAGTTCCGTCAGGGTGAGGAAAAACCTAAGATGTACTACCAGAAAATTGGAAAGTGTTGCTGATGGTACGTAGTGATAGAATATTGTGTACAAGATACATGTTGGTATTTGATTGTGAACTAAAAGTACGTTATTGTTCCTACTTAATGAGACCAGACCTGATTCAATATACAAAGCTGGCTCAGTAGTTAAAGTGCAAATTATTCTTCTTATTATTATTATTATTTAAAATAGATAAAAACTTATGTAGAAAGTTGTCAATAATATCTATCAACAGGGCTAGGGGGTGAAAAAATTGCTATAAACTTATAAACATTCAATGCTCTCAGAGTTTTGAAATGTGAAGTTCGCTCTAAAATTGCTGTATCAAGTTTACATAAATTTGTTAACACAGATTAAGTAATCAACATAATACTGATATGAACATGTTATTAACAAATGTTATTTAGTTATGTTGGTGCTGTCGGAGACATATATTGATAATAGTATATAACCACATCACATATAATCAAACTTCCGGTGTAATGATCCCCAGGAGGGTTTGGATACTTGGGCATGAACACTTCCAAACACAATCTTTCTTAGGTAATTTTCATTCCTTGAAGCATTCAATTTTTCTCATATTGACCAACACTGTCTATGTCTGATTTGCAAAACTTGTTTTGTTATGTCACTTTTACCATTTCTCAAAAGTATTTTGGACAGCAATCATCATTTGCAGTTAAAGTTGTTGTTGTCGGCAGCGTCACCTTTAAGTTGATGTTCTGTTGGCGATTTAGTTTCTTAAAACTTTCTCATCCATTGAGGAGTTTTGAAATAAAATAGCACACGTGCTCACTATGATCAAAAGATGTGTCCTGCGCAAAACCCAGATCCTTCTCTCAAGGGTCAAAGTCAAACTTAGAGTTTAAAGGTCAGAAATAGGTTCAGAGTTAAAGTTACAGGCAGCAACAATCTCTTACATAGCTCATACAGATAGTGGAGAGGTATTCTTATTAACAGTTGTTATGTAACAGTGGACACGGCACAATTTATAAAAATGTAAATGTTCCATAATTATACATTGTTCTATTGCACATTAAATTTTGTCCTAATTGTGCCACTGTTTCCATAGCAATCATTCTTATGACCACTGGCCGTTGGTATACAATAATTGTGCAAATTGTAACACTAAGTTAGGGCACCCAAGTTTCATGTTGTGTCATTTTCATGCCATCTTTGGTCTTTTGTTTCAGGTCCTGATTTAGCAATGGAACAAAGGTATGTATGATAACAATGGGAAATTCTTTATAACATGGTTTTTCTATGGCTCCCAAATTTAAGATTGATATTTTCAACCAGATTCATTAAAAACTCGCGATATAATAATAAATGAATTGATCGAAAATCTCAACTACATTGCTATGTGTTTGCAAGCTTGTTACGTTTTTCCAAACTGCAACCATGTATTTATGCATTAATTACACCTTGATAATTCAGACTGAAATGATAACAAGTTCTTATTGTTATAAACAACATCGCTTTTAATTGATTTATGCCAACAAACAATAGTCTGTCATATTTATCACACATTACTGTGTATAGTTTACGGTACTTCGACCAGAAACAGTATTGCCAAATAATATAGTGCAGTGTTCCTTGGGATATTAATATGGCAGTTCCTTTTATATCGCGGTTGCATTACATGGATCCTGGCTACCACGTTATCATGAGACTCGAGGGTATGGATGTAAAGAGAGCAACATCTGTTCTACATGCATGAATATCAAATACTTATTTTCCTGATGTGTGTTTTATAGAGATATCCTTGTTCAAAATGTGTATTTTACAACTTGTTTTCTCATTGTTAAACATGAAATATTGTAATGTTGTTTAGAGGACACCAACCACTAGGTTTATCTTTCATTGATGCTTATGTGAAATTCAAGAAACTTTATATTGTGTCGGATATACAAATATAAAACACTAGGTGTAAAGCTATTTGCCGACAGGTAAATAGCACGTTGTGATATTCTACAACCATCGTAAAACAGATGTTACTTTCTGCGTCATGCTTAATTATGTTTTGATGCATGTGAAAGATAACAATGAGCTTTTTTTTGTCAAATTTTGTCAATTAAAAAGTCAAACACACACTTACAAGTCCATAATTGCTACGCTGGGCACGGTTAATTACATGTACTATAATTATCATTGAGATTATCACAACAAACTAATTTACCTAATGTGTCCACAACACTTGGCAATCAGAAGCCAAGTGTGAAGAACACCTTTTTCATATTATTGAATCGCAAAACTGAACTTATCCATCCAAGTAATCATTTCGTACAATTGAATACCTCAAACCACTGAATTTCATACCGAGTTAAAAATTTACAGCCACAATCTCCGAGATGATTGATATATGACATTGCGTCTCATTATCATTCGTCTCACCGCTGATTCAAGTAGGAAAGTTATCAGTTACTTGAGGAGATGGGGTGTGCTTGAGTACTGGTTAACCTTCCCGGATCCCAGGAAACAGTGGTTAGGTTAACTTATCATTAGTTAGTCCTCGGTGGCATTAAAATGACGCTAAATATTCAAACAAACAATCATTCAAAGTGCAATGAGTGTATAGGGAATAATTTCAGGACTGGCATTTAATGTTATGCAGCACTGCAAATTTCAAACTGCTGCGTTTTGTACCAGTGCAAAATAACAGTACATTAAACATTAGGCTTTACAATTTCACTGAAAGATTAATAATAATAATTAATTTATTCTCTGCAGGCCTTTATCCATACCACATCATGCTCCTGCCACAAAGGATACAATAATTCCTACTAGTAACAGTAAAAAAAGTAAAACTGCTTCTAGACAGCATGATGCCAAGACTAACACTGAGGAGTTAATAAAAGTTATAAAAGAAGGTGAACATTGTGTAAGGCAACATGAACAGTGTAATGCCAAGGATGTCTCACAAGGTCATCATGTAGATACTTTGCTGGACAAAGATGATAAAAGTGATGACCAACAAACCAGAAATAATGTTGGTGGTGGTATGCCATTGAAAAGAGCATTATTGTATAAAAAATCAGCAAGTGTGATAAAAAATGGACCACATGGATGTTTTGATTCTGACTGTGAAACAAATCTAAATAAAATGGAACCTCTTGCAACTGCTGGTGTTTGTCACAGTGCTGATGCTACTAAAAGTTGCATTTCAATTTCCTCATTATCTTGTGAAAAAATTGAATTTGATAAAAGTAAAGAATACATAAAGAAACATATTGTAGGTGTTATTCAAGAAACAAAAGATTCAACAAGAGAAAACTCAAATCAGTCTGACAATATAGATATTCCAGAAACAATGCCGTCTTTTAATATAGATATTCCAGAAATAATGCCATCTGTTGATAAAGATATTCCAGAAACAATGCAGTCTGACATTATAGATGTTCCAGAAATAACCCCATCTGATGATATAGATATTTCAGAAATAATGCCATCGGTTGATATAGATATTCCAGAAATAATGCAGTCTGATGATAGAGATATTCCAGAAATAATGCTGTCTGTCAATATTGATAAACAAGAAACAATGAAGCCTGACAATGCAGATATTCCAGAAATAATGCAGGCTGACAGTGTAAAAATGTCATTTACACCAGATGATGCAAAAATGACTTTTTCACATGAACATAAGAAAGAGTCCATTTTTACATATAGCAGAAAGGACATGAATCAACATAGTAAGAAAAGGTTTGCGAATCACAAAGTAGCACAATGGTTGAATAGGAACCCACAGGACAAAATAAAAAGGGAGAAAATGGAAGTGACGATGGACAGGAACACAAATCTAGTTTGTAACAAAAAACTAACACAAACAAATTTGAAGATAAAACAGGATGAAGAAATGATGGGTCAGAAAATGAAAAATTTGGCCAAGCAAATACATAAAGGTAATGGGGGGCTGTTATTTGATTGTGAAGATTTTGAAAATCTAGAGGAAGAAATGTTGAGTAACAATACTAAAAAAGAATGTGTTATGATAACTGAAGGTGAACATCAAACTGATAATGGTGACTGTAGCAATCGTACTAAAAAAGAATGTGTTGCAATAACTGATGATGAACTTCAAACTCGTGAAGGTGACAATGAAAGAAATCAAGTAGGTGTTGATATTGAAAAATTTGATTTAGAATATGGTGCTGTTGGAGGTCAGTCTGCTGGATCAAACATGGTCAAAGCTCATCATGTAAAAGGTGGTTTAGAGTTGATAAACAATGCTGAAATAAAAAAAGGTGAAAATAAAAATGCAAAATGTATTCCCATTAAAAGAAAACGAATTTTTAAAACAAGAAAATCAAACATAGATCAGATAAATACTGATAACTGTAGTATTGAAGATAAACCAGTTCCCAACAAGATACGAGCACTTTCCAATATCTCTAATCAGTCTGTTCAAATCGACAAAAATGAAAATCTTCCTATTGACACTGAGCTTGCAAATTCGGATCCTTATGAATTTAAGTCCAGTGGATTAACACCTCAGAAAACAGCCAAGGAGAAACCCAAGAGGAGGCATAAACATAATGCAAAAACAAGAGAGGGAAAAAATCAAAATCTCAAAAAAAAATCAGGCAACAAAATTTTAAAAGAAAAAGAAAAGGATACTATAGTGCAAACTGAACTTGACAAATTATCTAAAGACATCAATCAAGCCCAAGACTATGACCTTTTGACCTGCACACAAGAAGCAGTTGAAAGCATTTGTGCTGAACATAAGTGTGTAAAAATCTTAAATGGTGGAACTATTACCGGTACATCTGATATTGGACAGGACGGGAAAAAGGTCAGATTCAGAGAGCCGGTGATATCTGATTTTATTTCTCCAGGAAAAATAAACTTGATAGCTTACCGCAATGCAAAAATGCACACTAGTTGCCACATTGATGATGTTGAAAATACCGTTGCCGAGGTGAAAGATGCTGGGTCGCTCGCTAACACTGAACAACCTACTCATCAAGAGAAATCTATTGAGACTGTTGAAATATTGCCAGAGAAGGTACTAAAATCAGGTAAGAAAATAAGTTGAAGTAATGCCAGACAGTGTTTCATTCTGTAAGTGTTGTGGGATCTGGTAACTCCCCGGGCCCTTCCTTCGTGTTGGAGGAATGGGGCCAAGGCCATCTGAGAGGAGAATTTTTGCGTCGTTTACATGTCACACCTTAAAAAGAAATGACAGTTAGCCTAAACATCAGCAGGTTCCTTAGTTTCTTTAACCAGTATCCCCCATAGAAGATCTAGATCTAATAATTTCTGGAGTGAATTTTTAGTAGAATTAGGGGGGTAAAAGTATGTTTTAGGGAAGAGGTCAAACAAGGGCCCTGACTTCCTATGGGAATATTTAGATCAGTCTTTTTGTTTTGCAGTTTGGAAAAAAAAAGAAACTTGTTAATTGTCGCAACTGTTAATTGTTAAAACTGTCGCAAGTGGCGTCAATAATTATAACATTTTGTGTTTGTTGTTTAAGAGATACTGTTTGGCCTGGAATCTCCAAACTGTGTCTGGTAGCTTCCTGTAGAAATATCAGAACAAGTGTCACTTATATGTAGGGCTGAAACAAGTCATTCAATTGGGATCAGATACAATCAGATTTGGAAATATACTGGTTATTTTTGTCTCGCCTTTTGAAATAACAAAAAGATATTGTGAATTTTCCGATGGCAATGTCATAGGTGGAGTCAATAATTAAACCAGAGCTTGAAATTTCTTGATACAAAACTACTCGTCCTCCGTTTCCAACATCTTTTATTGAATGCTTAAAATCAAAGAAGTTTATAGAGGAGAGTTTCTTAAATATGGTTTGTTTTAACTAAATGTCCACATGTCATGGTGAGCGGACGAGTGGAATTTTCCGGCCTTGTAAACATAAATTTTTTGCATTTGATTGTTTCTCAGCAACTGTTTGTACCTGGAGTTGTATCCACTTGAAATAACATGACCCAAATGTATCAACTTGAAATAACATGACCCAAATGTTCACCATAATCAGATGTGTCACACATAGTTCAAAGGTCATATTTTCTGATATGTAAGTGTGCCATAAAACATTATTTTTTTAATTTTCTTAATTGTCATTTTGTTACTTGAAATCGTGGAGCTTTCTAAAGATACCACTGATGTGTTGGCAATGCTCTATTGACCTTCTTAAAATATGTTACGTTTATTTTTTTCTAAAGTTAAATATTTCTTTGGTATTTTACAGAGTTGCAATTTGAAGATGTAAATGAAAAAACAAATCGGAGTAGAATTGAAGGAAAGGCCCCATCAACTCCTACAGTTGATGTACTTGAACAGTCCCCTCAGGTGGTTGAGGAAACACCGGCATTGTTAACTGTCCCAGAACTCAACATGAAATATACCAACATGTACAACAAAGGATCTGCTGATGACGATTTGACACAGAACAAACTTGCTATTACTCCTGAAAAGTCTGTAGAAGCTATCAAGGAAAAATGTGTGGTTGGAGTAGTTCCAGATACTCCTGTTTTAAATTGTAAATCGACTGATGAAAACAGTTCTACTCAAGAAACACTGGATCACCGTTATGTGCCCAGTGAGGAGGAAATAGCAGATACTTTAGATGAAAATCCTGTTCCAGATAAATATAAAAATGTTTCTTTGAATACAATTGGATATATCGCAGAATCTGTGCCGGGAGAATCATTGAAAGAACTTACAGATATAAGCCAGACTGAGTCAGTAGAAATGGAAACTATTGTAATGTCAGAAACACCAATAACTGATAAAATTGTTGAACAGATGGATACAAAAAGTCAGTTAGAAACTGCTGCTGAAGAACCAGAATCCTTAACACAAAATAGTGAATCTATTCTTGTATTAAAAACAGAACCAGTTTCCAGGGGAAAACTAAGCAATGACATCAGCAGCAAACTGATTAATGATAAATCTGATAAAAAGCAATCCATTCAATTGGATTCTGGCAGCAGACACTCAAGAAAAAGGAAAAGGGAATGTTTCCTGTTGGAAGACAATCTTTCTGAATCCATGAAAGTTGAAGCTTTTCCTGCAGAGGCAGAATTAACAAATAATTGCAAGAAATTAAAACCAGTTCAACTTCGAAGAAACTCATCTAGACATTCTGCAGTGGAACAACTGAAAACCGAAATTATTGGTTTAGAAAATGTTAAATCTGAAGGCACACATGTTACATTGGGAACTGGAAATGATGCAAATAATACATGTGAATTTGCCCCTAAAGATCATGAAGATATGCACGATTGTAAGAGCTTTTCTCTAAGTAATGAAGATGGCCAAATTTCGGTTATTCCAGATAGCGTACCTTCAACACTGAGTACATTTGACTCTGAAATGGATGATCAGAAAAACAGTGGATATGATAAATCTTGTGTACAAACATCGGTCAATTCGAATATAGTTCCTGAAATAAGTCATCAAAATTCTAGGAAAGTTATCCATCAAGAGGAAATTCAAGTCTTTGAAAAAAAAAACAATGGAATGCTATATGGAGATGACAACAGTTCTTTTGCAGAAAATACTGATGTACCAGATTCTGTTTTAGATGAGAGTGCAATAGATAAGAAAAACACTCGACCAGCACCTGGAAACATGGAAACTTGTTTGGAGAGTAGTAGTGACGGTGACAGAGACAGTACCTATATTGATGAAGGAAAGTTGTCAATCAAAACTAACTTCAGTTCATCAAAATACAAATATCCAAAGACAAAATTGATACCTGCAAGATTGTTTGATACGCAACTGTCACCCAACAGAAAATTGCCAATTTCAAAGTATGAATCATCTATTCCAAGTCCTACCACTTGTGGGCAAACACCTGAGAAACTAAGCATTAGTAGAAATAAATCTGACTTTGTTGTGAATTCTATAAAATACAGCCCAGCTCTATGCAAGAAATATGAAAACAACAGTGAAGAAAATTCATCAATATACACAAAAAATGCAAAACCCGAGGTTGTTGATCTGTATACTAATGATGTCAGTGAACATAGTGATGAATTGCCAGAGTTAGTAAGTGAACATGTTTTAGATGAAAATAAAGATATTGAATCAACTTGCAGAATTGATGGCGAAAACTGGAATTGCGATAGTTTTCTGTTTTCAGCAAAAAATGAAGAAGTGTCTACAAAGGAAAAAAAACCATCTAAAGTTTCACCAAAATTGATATTGAAATCGCCCAATAAAGGAAATTATTTGATATATCGTCCTGACAGTATGACAGATGGTAATGAAAATGAAAATATTATTGATGGAAAACAAGAGAGTTCACTCGAAAATATTTGTTTGAAAGCAAGTTTTAAAAATTTAAACAAGGAGAAGAATATGCCTACAAAAATAAATGATTATGAAAAAACATTGAATTCTTCATCTAGTTCTGAAATCAGACTCTGTTCAAGTTCAGACGAGGAAGAGTACACAAATGCAAAAAAACAGGCCCTCTCTGTAATATCTAGATTTAATCAGATTGTAGAAGAGAGTAAACAGCTTTTTGAAAATGCCAAGCAAATGAATGATGATAATCACTGCATTGAGAAGGACATCATTACTTGTACAGACATTAGTAAACAATTTGAAGAATCTAGATATTCTACTTATATTGATTCAAGTCCTGCAAGTATGGAAGATAGTTCTCAACATGTCACTTTAGAATCAAATATTGAAAACATTGATATGGATCATGATGATGAATCTGATAGTGTAGAATCAAGAGAAAGTTTGGTGAGAAGAAAATGTGTGAAGAAATCTGTAATATCTGACTGTAGCAGCGAAGATGAAGGTAAGTGGTGCAAACAGGATATTGTGTGGAGCGCATGGTCTGGTGGTAGAGCATCAGCCCCATGATCAGAGGGTCGTGGGTGCGATCTTCTGCCACAGCTGTCTGAGGTGTCGTTGAGCAAGACACTTTTTCTGTGTATGCTTAGTACTGGTTCTACCCAAGGAAGACTTCTGGTGTGATTTCTATAAGTTGTAATAACTTGTTTCACAATCGAAGCATAATTTAAAGTTTAAACTGACATTTAAACTAAAAAGGCTTCTTCTATATGTATTCAGGGCTTGCATTAAGTTTTAAAGTAGGAGGGTGACAAGAAAAAGTAGAAGTGGGGTCTTGGGGTCCTCCATAAAAAAACAGAAGAAACTCAGCTGAAAATAGCTGGATGTTCAAGTAAGAATGGCTCCCGGCTTCTAATGTTAGCCCTGTGTATTATAGCATACAAATGAAAATTGACTTTGCAAGATTCAAACAGTGATATATATATATCAAAATAAAAGAATGAAAAAGCTAATTTACATTCAACTTTAAAGTTTAGAAAGCAAGTTTATTGTATTGATTAAAAGGAATTGTAGATTAAATGTTGCACAAACATCTAATGTAACCATTGATGAACTAGCACTTTGCAGCAGACATTAAGACATCAAATAACTAGTAAAAAACATTAATCAGCTGGGGGTGGGGATCAGCTGATTTCTCCCCCTGGGAAAGAATCAGCAGGGGGGGGGGGGGGGGGGAGAAATTTGCTGTTACGGGTGGGAAAATACCCTTTTTGTCCTGTTAATGATATAAAATTAGATAGCCAATAATTATCCCATCAACATCTTATTTTTACTTTTAAGAAGGGTGGGGAGGGGGTGAAAGAATGGGCCAACCAATTCTTTCTAATCATCATTCCTGAAGGTAGAAATAGTATGTGCAATTGGGAATGGGAGAATCCCACTTTAAAGTAGAAATATAGATGCAAAAGCAAAACAATCTGCCAAGCCAATTTGATCTCAAAATGAATGAATGTCAAAATACATTAATAATTAACCATTTTTATCCCTTCAGATAGTCAAAATATAATTAGGGGGTGTGGGGTGGAGAATCAGCTAAATGAATTGGTCAGGCCAATTTGATCGCAATTGAATGTCAAAATATACCCCCCCCACACCCCACACACACACACAACTTTACCCAAAGAAAGAAAAAATAATATATGGGTATATAAATAGGGAAAGATTCAGCTAGCAAATCCCCCCCCCCCCCCCCCCCCCCCCCCACACACACACACAACTTTACCCAAAGAAAGATAAAATAATATATGGGTATATAAAGGGGGAAAGATTCAGCTCAATTCTTTCCAATCTATAACAGTTGTGGAAACTAATCACGTTCTTACTCATAGGCATATATAGGCATGATTTCTGCAAAAGTGCTTCACGTCACGACTCCCAATACGGATGAGTCAACATTGAGATAGTGAAGCCAGACTGCTCGACAGTACAGTGACCAAAACATCATTTGTATGGGATTGTGTCATACTGTTTCGAAAATATTTGAAAAATAATGATTACCGGTAGCTATTTTTTCAGCATTTCAAAGTACAATAAATTGTTTTGAGTTAATTTATATCCATTTGTTTTGAGTTAATTTATATCCATTTCTTTTTCAGATGACAATTGTGCTCGCCAGATGAATTTGACATATTCCTCAGCAATTTCAAGTCAGAGTGAATTTCTCACATCTCAGGTTAGAACTTTTGTATTAATCCATCTCTGTGACATTTTTATGTTTCATTTTGATATAATTATTATAAGATACATTTGTTGTGAGATAATTGTTGATTAAGATATAATTATTACCAGATAATTGTTGATAAAATATCATTATTGTGAGAAAATTGTTGATAAAATATAATTAATGTGAGATAATTGTTGATAAAATTTAATTATTGTGAGATAATTGTTGATAAAATATAATTATTGTGAGATAATTATTGATAAAATTTAACTATTGTGAGATAATTGTTGATAAAATTTAATTATTATGAGACAATTGTTGATAAAATATAATTATAATGGGATAATTGTTGATAAGATATAATTATTGTGAGAAAATTGTTGATAAAATATAATTAATGTGAGATAATTGTTGATAAAATTTAATTATTGTGAGATAATTGTTGATAAAATATAATTATTGTGAGATAATTATTGATAAAATTTAACTATTATGAGATAATTGTTGATAAAATATAATTATAATGGGATAATTGTTGATAAGATATAATTATTATGAGATAATTGTTGATAAGGTATGATTATAATAAGATAATTGTTGATAAAATATAATTATTATGAGATAATTGTTGATAAAATTTAATTATTATGAGATAAGTGTTGATAAAATTTAATTATTGTGATATTATAGTTGATAAAATATAATTATTATGAGATAATTGTTGATAAACTATAATTATTGTGAGATAATTATTGATAAAATTTAATTATTATGAGATACTTGTTGATAATATAAAATTATTGTGAGATAATTATTGTGAGAAAATGGCTGATAATATATAATTATGAGATAATTATTGATAAGATATGTGTTTATGAGATAATTGTTGATAAGATATAATTATGAGATAATTGTTGATAAGATGTATTTGTCTTAATTGACAGGAAAGATTGGCAATGGAGATGGACTTGGAAAAAATGGCACATGAGATGAAGACTTTGAAGCAACAGATGTGTAAATATGACAATTCTAGTGGAAATAGGAAGAAGCACAAGACAGAAATAGATACAGGTTTGTAGAGTTTAGTTTAGTAATGATCACCAACTATAGTTCTATAAGATTTCTATATATGGTGTCCTTGCGATTAAAAATGACTTTGCCTATATTTCTATATTTTCACAGAGGCATTGTGTGGTTAAGGAGATTCTACTGTCTTATGTAGTTAGGAGGGGCCCCAAAAGGGTTAAAATTAGGAATTTCAAAAATTGGTTCCTTTAGAACCAATTGGTAAAATTTGTTCATATTTGGCATAAATTACCGCTAAGAGGAAGGGTTGGAATGAAGATAAGAATCAAGGGACTGGTGTTTAAGGGACTTAAATAACTAAAAAAAAATCATTTTTGCATCCATGTGTTTAAAAAAGATTTTGATTTAATATCTTAAGCACTGTCTGCCCACAGCAAATCCCTGAGTAGGTGATCAGAGTTTGGGCAAATCAAGGGAATGAGAATTTGAAGCATTTCCTTCTCTTAGTACCACTAAGTACAGGTAGGGGTAAAGATGACCCCTTCCCCCATCCTCCCTTCCAAAAGGAGTTAATATTGTGTACTTTCAAAAAGTAATTTGACCATTATAACCCAGTCCTCAGGCTGTCTTTGGGCTCTTGTTATTACTAACTTGTTACTATTACAGACAGTTTACAAGGTGTGATTGTAGTGGATGACTCCGATGATGGTATTATTGAAGTCCTGGACTCTGGAGATGAGGATGAAGATACCCTGTTTATGTCTCAACCTCCACTGTCACCACGTCAACTGGACCCAACTCCCATGTCACCACATCAACAGGACCAAACTCCCATGTCACCACATCAACTGGACCCAACTCCTCTGTCACCACGTCAACTGGACCCAACTCCCCTGTCACCACATCAACTGGACCCAACTCCTCTGTCACCACATCAGCTTGACCCAATTCCCCTCTCACCACATCAAATGGACCCAACTCCTCTGTCACCACATCAACTGGACCCAACTCCCCTGTCACCACATCAACTGGACCAAACTCGATTAGAATCACAAGAACCATTACATACACAGGAGAAATCAGGGAATTTACAACATGATGGTAAAGGTAACTGATTCTGACATTCTCAGCTTTCTGCATTCAACAACACAGGGCTTTTTTCCTGTCAATTGCCCAAGCCTTTGAGATTGGGGGCGGGGGGAATTGAGAATTTTTATACAGCTGTATTAAACTGGAAAAATACAGCATAACACAGTTAAGATCATGTTCTCTAATAATTATCAGATATTAAAGTAATAATTTTTTATCCCCCAAATGCAAGAAAAAGAATCTTTTTTTTTTCATTATGGGATTTTTTTGCCTTATTAGGGGAAAACACATAATTTTTCAATTTGGAAGTAGCCAAATATTGGCCTCTGTTTGATAAGGTAAAAAAACCTTCAACATATGATATTTTGTCCCAGGTTAGCACTGAAGGAGTGTGTGGTCCAATGGTAGAGTATCAGACTCGGGAATGGAAGGTCGTGGATACGATCTTCAGTGTTGGCTGTGTGTGACGTCTTCGAGCAAGACACTTTATCCACATATGTTTAGTATCGGTTCTACCCAGAAAGATTTCGAACATGATTTTTCCTAAGTTGTTAAATAAAAGTAAAATCAAGAGTTTGAAAAGTGCTTGAATTCTGAATAAATGCATACCTTTCTGGAAAAGTGCTTGAAATTTGAGAAAAAGGCCTTGCATATGTCAAAAAGCTCCTTGAATTCAATAAAATAAGTGACATTCATACTTTAGATATTTTTTATTAGGTAATGTAGATTATTGACAAAGGGTAATGCATCTATTGTATTCACCTTATTTGCTTTTTATTTACAGCCAGAATGAACTTGGACCTGGTTTAGGTATCGCCCTGATTTGATCAAGAAAGGATAGCAGTTTTCACCATTTTGAATAAAAAGCACTCGTACATATTTTTACTTTGATTGTTAATAGAATTTATCATTTTATTTTCAGTAAACATAAAAAATCATGCAGAAAATGTAATTTTGCAAGATACTGAACCCATGCCCAGAGCCAGAACAGCCCTGCCAGATATAAGTGATAATGTTCAACCTGAACATTTTGTTCATTGCAAAAAAGAAAAAGGCTTCATAGCTACAGGACTATCCGTGTCACAAATTGTAAGTAATGATTGGCAATAGTTCTGTAAGAATTAATATCAATGAAACTTACAAGGGGCAGAAGCTACTTCACGCACACCTGATAAATACAGTACTAATGTATCGGTTTGATGAGTAATGTCCCTTTGATTCAATCCATTACCAAACCTTGTCCGCGCGCTCTTTCTGTTCAACTAATAATTATAATGGGAAATTTGTGAAACTTGATAGGATGCATCACTTCTCAAGTGGAGATGTCTGTGTTTTGGTTTGATGATTTTTCACAGAGTTGTGGCCCTTTGATTCTGTCCATTACCAAATCCATGTCTATGCTATATATCTTAAACTTCATTTTTTTAACTTTCAAGGATGCATCACTACCAAGTGAAGATGTTCATATTATGTTTGTGTGCATGTGAGTTTAAGATATTATAAGTGTTATTATACTTGATAAGTTTTTCTTTGCCTCAGTTAAGGCCATTATAAATTAATTGCAAGATTATCATCCAAATTTTTCTTCAAATGGGGAGGGCAGGAGGATTTTATTTTTTATTTTCATTTTTAAAACTTTCGATGTTTTTAGCTCACCTGAGCCAAAGGCTCACAGGTGAGCTTTTATGATCGCCTGGTGTCTGTCGTCTGTCGTCCCTCGTCTGCCATCCGTCTTCCGTCATTAACTTTTAGCTTCTAACAACTTCTCCTCTGAAACCAATGGGCCAGTTTTGATATTACTTTACAGAAATGTTCCTTGGGTGACCCTCTGCCAAGTTTGTTCAAGCCATCTTGATTCTTCAAAAAACATGGCTGCCAAGGGGCGGGGCAAGTTTAATTAGTAAAAACTTAAAAAAATCTTCTTGTCAGAAACCACTGGCTCGATTTTAAAATTATTTCACAGAAATGTTCCTTGGGTGACCCTCTACCAAGTTGTTCAAGCCATATTGATTCGTCAAAAAACATGGCCGCCAGGGGATGGGGTTAGTTTACTATATAAGATATAGTAAAAATTTATAAAATCTTCTTGTCAGAAACTACTTGCTCAATTTTAAAATAATTTCACAGAAATGGTCCTTGGGTGACACTCTACCAAGTTTGTTCAAATCATCTTGATATGTCAAAAAACATGGTGACCAGGGGGTGGCGCTAGTTTACTATATAAGCTATAGTAAAAACTTAAAAAATTTTCTAGTCAGAAACTACTGGCTCGATTTTAAAATAATATCACAGAAATGGTCCTTGGGTGACCCTCTACCAAGTTTGTTAAAGCCATCTTGATTCGTCAAAAAACATGGCGGTCAGGGGGGTGGGGTTAGTTTACTGTATAAGCTATAGTAAAAACTTAAAAAATCTTCTTTTCCGAAACTTCTGGCTCGATTTTAAAATAATTTCACACAAATGGTCCTTGGGTGACCCCTTTACCAAGTTTGTTCAAGCCATCTGGATTTGTCAAAAAAACATGGCCACCAGGGGGTGGGGCAAGTTTAATTAGTAAAAACTTAAAAAATCTTCTTGTTAGAAACAACTGGCTTGATTTTAAAAAAAAAATCACAGAAATGGTTCTTGGAGGAACCCCTCCCAAGTTTGTTCAAACTGTAGTGATTCATCAAAAACATTGCGGTCAGGGGATGGGGTTAGTTTACTATATAAGCTATAGTAAAAACTTAAAAATTCTTCTTGTCAGAAACCACCAGATCAATTTTAAAACAATTTCGCAGAAATGTTCTTTGGGTGACCTTTTACCAAGTTTGTTTGAACTGTTGTGATTTGTTAAAAAAACATGACCGCCACAGTGAGGTGCTAGTTTGCTATATAGGCAGCTATAGTAAAAACTTCAAAAGCCTTCTTGTCAGAATCTACTGACCTGATTTCAATGTAATTTCACTGACATTTACCATGGGTGAACCTCTACCAAGTTTGAACTCTTCTACGCATCTGTTACATCTTCAAAACAAATCTTGCTCATCTCGTTTTTCTGGAATTTTAAGTGTACATGTATTATATAATCTACTTAAGTTGAGTGACTCAAGGTCAGTCATGTGAGCGATATTGGGCCATCTTGGCCCTCTTGTTTGTTTTTTTGTTGTTGTTTTTTATGAAAATAAAAAGGGTTTGAGTGGCATGAAAATTAGGGGCATCGGCGATGATAATCTAGCAATTAATTTATTATGGCGTAAACCACCTTTCTTGTATAAAGGGGATATTGAAAGGGATATCTGCTAGATGCAGAGGGAACTGATGTCACCTATTATTTCTTTGCAGCGGTGGTCTAGGGATAGGAATGTCGTAGGTTCGATTCATGGCCGGGTCATACCAAAGGCTTGGAAAATGGGACTAGAAACTTCCTCGCTTGGTGCACAGCATTTAGAGGATAGTTCTAGGTCTGCTCAGCTGATGTCAGTATTTGACTGAGTGAAGTATCGTACCATGTCTCTGCGGCATTGTACTGTAGTGTGTCGCGACATAACTAAAAAACATTGAAAGCGTTATCAAACACCATACAACAACAACTATTTCTTAGTTTCAGCCTTAGTTGAATAAATTAATTAGCTTATGTGTTTCCTTTATGTATAATATTGTGTACATTTCAGCTTTCAACAAAAAGGCTTGCCGCCCTGCATGATGTCAAATTCTATATGAAATTTAATGATGCCATAACACATGTTATAGTCAAGCCAAGTAAGTATTGACCAGTTTTATTGTTTTGATGAAATTATGGCATGATTTGTATTAACAACAAATATATTGTCTCCCTGTCACAGGCAGATATATTGTTTTTGTTTTCCAGTGCTCTACAGAAATCAAGTTGTACATTGCTAAAGAATGTATGAAAATTTAACACTAACTAGTGATTTCTAATATGTGTGTAAATTTCATTTGATATTTATTGAATGTGTTACTTCACATAATTGAGTTTCTAGATTTCCACTACATCTTTAACACCCATCCCTTACCCATATAATACACTCCAAAAATATAATTATACTTTTCATGTTTATTCCGTGACTGTCTGGTGGGCTATTAAATAGCAAGGCACATCTGCTGACCACCACATTCAATTACATGACATGAACCGACCCAGCTCTCCTGATTGAGTCAGTTAAATAGCAATTGTTACGAGCATGCTTATTCGCTATTATTTATCAATATAGTAGGAAAATGCTGATTGGTGAGTGAATTTAACGTTGGGAAAGCCGCATTGTAGCATGTTAATTGGTCAGTTACATGTACTTCAGGGAAAGTTTGCATGACATCACAGTTTAGAGAGTGTTCAATAGCTATGAATTGTGGGACAGGCATGGAATTCCCTTGTTTTTTTCCATTAGTGGTTAGCCCTTTACTTCATATAGACACCTTTTGACACCTCTAATAAAGACACCTTTGGACACCTCTAATATAGAAGGCGTTTGAATTATTGGGTGAAATATGTTTATATTAACTGACAAAGTGGAAAACAGTGCAGGAAGTGTTCAGATTGCTCTTTACAAGCAATCTGAACTCTTCCTGCACTGTTTTCAAAGGCCTTCTGTGATTGGTGCAGGAAAACGCGTATCTATGGAGTAAAGGGTTAATAGACATGATTCGGGAGATATCAGGTTCTCTATATAGACTATGACAGAACTTCAAGCATCTTGTTACAGTTGTCCAGATAAGGTGATCTTGGGGGTACTTTACCCTCATGGTTAAGTTAAATACTCCATAGTTTTCAAAACTTAGAGGTAAATTTAGCCCATACCTTTTAAAGTAAGTGGTAAAATTACTCCTGCAAACAAAATTTTAAATAATTTATATAATATCATGTAAGCAGGAAATGATTTTAACTTGCAGCCTCAGAGCACTACCTTATTGTAGCTACAAATCTGAATCTCTGACTAAACAATACTTCTGAGAAAACACTGGCTAATAGGTAAATGATCTTATACACAATAAACTTGTAATAAATCATGCTGACTTGAGGTTCTTCATCTTCAAGTCTGCAAAAAGTTTCATTGTCATAAATCAGTTTAACCCATTTTGTTCTTTTTTTTGTTTTTTACAGACGAAGAAGATGACTTATTGTGTGACAGGACACTCAAACTTTTCCAGGGCATTGCTCAGAAGTGCTGGGTGGTGAATTACTTCTGGATCACAGATAGTCAGGAACTTGGGTATTTTCTCCCAGAGGTATGTTGTAAAAGAAAGTGCACTTAGGTGAACTCACAGGTGAGCTTTTGTGATCGCCCTGTGTCCGTCTGTTGTTAACTTTTGCTTAGTTGAGTTTAAACATATTTATTTTACTTTGATTGTGAAACAAGTTCTTACAACTTAGGCAAATCCCGCTCAAAGTCTTCCTGGTTAGAATCGGTACTACCCGTAATCATATGCGGAAAAGTGTCCTGCTTAAGAACACCACACTTAGCCGTGTTGGAGGATCAGACCCATCACACTCCGATCATGGGTTTGTTTCTCTACCACTGGACCACTCGCTCCACAAGTTTTGATTGAAATGACTTCATCTCTGAAACCACTAGACATATTTTCACCAAATTTCAGAAAGGGGGCTTCAATTTTCACATAGGAAAACAGGAAATAAGTTTTTTTTTGTATTACTCCAATTGTATCAATGTCTGAAGCATTATTTAGTCATCACAGTTGATGAAACTGGGTCCTTTAACAAAATTAGGGAAAGCCCCGTGAATGTCTTGTTTTTTTTTAAATATTTATTGATATAGTTTGTTTACTATAGATCTAGAGCAACACAAAAACAAATTTTCATTATTGTAAAATACAAAATTCCCGTCGGAGTTTATATAAAATTTTTTATGTTATTTAATGTTCTGTCATACTGATTTTGTTTAATGATACAACCCAAAATACATGCCCTCTAAGTGTGACTTTTACTTTAGGGGCCTTACGAAATCCAAGGTGATACTGTCAATGGTGATAAACATGAAGGTCCGAGGAGATCCAGACTTTCGAAAAACAGGCTTTTTGGGGATATTACGTTTTCACTTTTTGGTGATAATGATTTTTTATCAATAGGTAAGAACTGCTACTTTCACTTTTTAATTAAGTTGTACTACTATACTGTAAACAGAAATTGTACACTGTCCCTCCATGTATCTCTAATACATGTGATGGAACACTTTTGAGAAAACAGCTGTCAGAAGTGTTTCTATCTTAACAAACATCTTGTTCATTTGCCTTGTGTTATCAATTGTTATTGATTGCATTAAACGGTTGGTTAAACTGAATTTGGCCGAGTTGGGGTTCAAACTCATGACGACTTGGGGCTCATTACTAACTGAGCTGACCAGACATAGACATATGCATATGTATATTCTACACTGATAATCCTACACACACATGCATGTGTCTAATATATTCAATGCTGATGTTTGATAGAGATATGCCTGTTTTCTTATGGTACAAATTATACATGTATTAAAATACTGTTCTGTGACAATTGTAGAACAGTTAGTTGACACTGTTGTCCGACAGGAGTAGAATAGTTGAGTTGGTACACTTCTCTGACAGCTCTTTTTTATGTATAAGGCTATCATCTATTTTCTGAAATACAATCTACGTTTCCCATTTATTTTTATGCCCCCCAAAACAATTTTTGGGTGGCAAATAGTTATCGCAGCGTCTGTCCGTCCGTCCGGTATTTCGTTTCTGGCCTGTAACTTTGTCATGCATAGATGGATTTTGTTGATACTCGCTACAAATGATCAACAGAACATGACGATGTGTCGTGAGTAAGACCCACACCCATACCTCAAAGGTCAAAGTCACAATTTGAGTTTGTTTGACAACACTTTGAGTTTGTGTGAGATTTCGTTTCTGGCCAGTAACTTTGTCATGCATGGATGGATTTTGTTGATACTTGCTACAAATGATCAACATAACATGATGACAGGTCGTGAGTAAGACCCACACCCGTACCTCAAAGGTCAAGGTCACAATTTGAGTTGTTTAACAACACTTTGAGTTTGTGTGAGATTTCGTTTCCGGCCTGTAACTTTGTCATGCATAGATGGATTTTGTTGATACTTGCTACAAATGATCAACATAACATATCATATATTTTTATTTTTCACAGACCATTTTGGGGACATGTGACACTTAACAGTGACATTTCTTGTTTTTTTTATTTTTTAGCTTCCATGACCAGTCTCTTACAGATGTGTGGAGGTCAGGTTGTTGACCTTGACTGTCTTGGGCGATGTCATAAAAAATCACTTATTATTATGTGTACAGATATAGAGGAGGAAGGGATTGAGAATCGCAAAAAGATCATCTCTAGCAGTAGAGGTAATTAAATGATATTCTTCTTCTTAGATGCGGAGTTGCCGGCTAGATCATACCAGAGACTTGATGATTGGTACTAGAAGCTTCCTTGCTTTACGCTCATCATTTAGAGGATAGTTCTAGGTCTCTCTGGTTGGCCCAGTGTCAGTATAATGTGACTGGGTGGGGTATCATACCATGTGTCTGCGGCATGATAATCCAGTGTGGTAGCACTTAAAATACTGTCTCAAGTAGACGTCAGGATATTGCTGGAAAATTGTTGACATCAAACAAACAAACAAACACAAACAAATCTATTCTTTGTGTCAGTTGGTTCTTTGTGTTACCATTAGCAACAATCTTGCTATCGCACGTAATATTTTATTCTTTTTTCTTTTAATTTTAAATTTCTTCTTTATAACATATGCAGCAGAGATGTGAAAAGTTTGCATTGGGTTAGATAGCAAGATGTATAACAAGAAAAATCATATTCTATAAACATGATAAACCCTATAATGGCTTCATCCATCCATCTTTCTGTCCCATTTTTGTGTCTTGTATGCAGCTTCCATATGTTTGAACTCAAATGTCAAGGTCATTGCATGGACCTGTTTTCAAATAACTTCACACATGTGTTCAGCATAACATGATAATGTGTTGCACACAAAACCTTGGTGTCTACCTCAAAGTTCAATGTCTTCAGGACATTTGGAGGCTATGTATTTCCATTGTTGGTCTTGCCTGGCCTGGATCTTCCAGATTGACTGATAGCATCACAGAAGTATTCAGTTTAACATGTTGACGAGTTGTGTGCGAAATCTGGGTGCTACCTCAAAGGTCAAGGTCATGTATAGAACATATGCACAAGGAGGCTGTGTATTTCAGATAACATGATGATGAACCATAGCTATGGAGTTTAGCCAGTTTACCTGGCAACATGGTTAATATTTTGTTTAACAACAAATAAAATATTGTCTTTAAGGCCATTATGAATTAATTGCTATTATCATCCCCGCCTCCTAATTTACTGCCGCCCCGACCCTTTTTAATTTCATAAAAAAAAATAAAAAAATAAATAAAATCCTCCTGCCCTCCCCATTTTTAAGAAAACTTTGGATGGTAATCTAGCAATCAATTTATATATAGGAGTGGTTAATGTACAGCAGCTGTTTTCTTTACCTTTCAGTTATGGTACAGTGTTCTAGAAATACACCAGTACTTGGCTGCTGAAATGTGAATTAACACAGAACGCCATGTGTATTTGTTTACAATTAAGAGTGCTTGACCTCACAAGCTTCTCCGTAGAATTTAGCATTTTTGGCAGTTGGAGTTTTAACTTTTTTATCAAACTGCATGTAATAGACACTTTTTGGAAAATATCTTTTTGCCAATTAATAAATGAATTTAACAATAATCTAGTATTATGCAAAGTAACAAATACAACGCAGTGGTGACTTTGAAATTAAGACAAAGGTTTGTCTGATTTGAATCATGTACAGAATTGTATAAAACCTGTCTCAGAGCCATCTTGCGGCTGCCAATATCTCATTTGGGACTTTAAATATAAGAAACTACTTCGGTATCACTTGGTAGTGGACTTCATATTGCATGGCAGTACTTAATTAGCTTCTTATTGATCGTGTCATATCATATAACAATGTATGTATTAATATGTTAATGTGATCAGTATTTTAACAGGGGCCCGATTACCTCAGTCATTAGCACGTCTGACTATCAATCTAGGGGGTTGTGAGTTTGAATCCCAGCTTGGCCACAGTCTCTGTGATGATTGATATACGACATTGTGTCTCGTTGTCATTCCTCTCTCGCCACTGATTCAAGTGGGAAAGATATCAGTTACGTGTGGGGATGAAGTGTGCTCAAGCACTAGTTTCCTAGGAAACAATGGTTAGGTTAACTGATTATCTGTTAGCCAATGATGGCATAAAAATGATGCTAAATATTGAATCAATTAAATCATCAGAAAACACTCGTATTACTCAGTATGTATACCTTTTGTGTTCCTTGTCAATATATTTTTTGTATTTATATTTTTTAGAACTCGTCAGCAAGAAGAAAACGTTAATGGTGACTAGAGAATGGGTGCTTGACAGTCTGACTCGCTATAAACTGCAGCCTCCACGCAACTACACCGTCTCGGGTGTTAAAAAATGACAGCATACATGACTTTTTGTGAGAATTAGATATGTACATCAATGTACAAGTACTTTATAGATACATTTTGTATATTACCCATGACTTTACAAGTGTAATTAACATTGGATGTATTCATTTTCAAGGTGAAACAAACGTCAGAGTTAGTTTGAAGTTTTGTGTTTGTGTCTTATTTTTTAGTGGAACTTGTAAATTTACAAAACTTCACACTTCTCGTCTACTTCTTGTTTAGATAATATTTTTTAATGAAAATAAACTAACAAAGAAAGTATCAGTTTAACCAGTGACGTTATTACATTTATATGTCTCTTGTTAACTTAAGGTTATTTTGAGACATTTGTAGATAACTTCAGACCCTTTCAAAAATTTTTTTTAGACAACACATAAATAATGCTTGAGGAACTTTGCTTCATCTTTAGGACTCTTTCTAAGTTTTTTAACAATTTTTAGTATTAAAGTGTTAACCTGTATAACTGATCAAATTGAAATCAATAAATCATGCGACTCTTTTAATATGTTGTAAAATATGTTGTATTTTTACTAGGGAAATCTTTTTAGTCTAACCTCGGCACGTGGTCAAAGTTAGAAAATGGCTTTTCAATAAATTATGTTGTATGTTTGAATAGATATCCTTTTAGTAAAATGTGGTAAGTCAGTGTATATATAGGCATGATTTACTAGGAAAAATGTTTTTACCCATTTTAAAAAATTCTGAGATTGCCTTTAAGCTACTTAATTACATACCATTTAATCATACTTTTAAAATCACAGCAGGGCCTTTGTTTTATTACCATTTATTCTCACGTATTAGGCGCGGTTGTTTTCTAACTTTTAAGATCTTCGAGAAGGGATGTACATAAGTACAGAAGATTTTATTTTTTTTTTTATGTAATTTTTAAAGATTTATCGATTCAGAAAAGATTTTGCTACACCAGTATGTTCAGATGTTAATTTCAGGACAATTTCTTCATGTGAGCTCGATTAAAGGTGATGATTTACCTAGCGTAGAATGTTTTATTCAAATTCAGTCCTTATACATTATATATACAGTAAAACATGTCAAATAAATCGAAAAAGAAGAAAGTTTTTACTGCTTATTTACATTGTGACCAGAAATAACATTTAAAATAGCACAGACTGGTTTACGTAAAGTTGAAAGTGTATTGAAGAATGCGTAATAAATGCAATTGTCACAAATGTATTTATTCACATATATATCTTTTGTTTGTGCAGTTTGTAGTAGTTTATGTTTATAAAATAAAATCAATATAATATGTGGTATTTCGTTGTAAGATTTTAAAAAAAACAACAACATGACTGTGTACAAGTGTCACCGGTCATTTCGGAGTATTGAAAGCGGGTGCTGCCATGTGGCTTCTGCACATTAGTTGAAATCTTAATTGGCACGCCTTGGCGGGTGTTGACAACTCTGAGTATGTATTGAGACAGTGATGAGAAGTGTCAAGTATTTTTAGTGAAATATAACTCGATTAAATCTTGGGAACAAATTCAATACAAGTTTTTTAGCAAGTACCAATCTACTGGGTTTTTTTTCAGACCAATCAAATTCTGTTTAACATATCGAGTCAGGTATTCATTCCAACATGTTGCCACAGCCAAATCGGGACGAGATTTTAAAACTATGATGCACTCTATACACATATATAGGAAAATTGTATTTTTTTTTCTTAGTTCTTGGTCTAAAAACATGGATGCGCGATATACAGGAATGTGTCTAATACGTGAGTAGAAATGGTAGTTGGTATGAAAAAAATGTCCTGGAAGAAATTGATACTTCAACAATAAAAAATAGAAAAAGCCGACAACTATTTTTGTTGTATTTTTGTAAAAATGAATGTGAAATTTTCGTTTGTATAACAACAATCAAAATATTGATGGATTTAGTTTTCTGGCTTTCTTATCAACAATCAGCCATCTTTGTTTTTCCATAAACTAAAAAAAAGTAGTCCAGCTTCGTTTTTTTGTTGTTGTTTTTTTGTTGTTTTTTTGTTGTTTTTTTAGAAAAGTATGTCTTTAAAAAATTAATGTTTTCCAATGGAAATGTTTTAAATTTGAAATTAAGATTGGAACTATTGGGTAGTGATTACTTGTAGGCAGTTCTGGAACACTAATTTCTATTACATTACTTTCTTCGTATAGGTTAGAAGTTATTTGGAATTTTCTACGTCATTAGACAATTCCATGTAACTTCTAAACAACTTAGATGTTGGTCTACTTTCGCGTTCCTGGAGCAATTTCATTGGCTGAATAAGTAGGTCAACCCTTACTGACAGTCATGACATTCTATGTTAAATGGAATGTTCTATTTTGAAAAATCTGGGCGATTTTATTGGCTGAGAAAGTAGGACAACATCTAAGTTAGTGTAGATTAAAGAGGATGCGAAAGAGATTACATGTGTTGGTGTCTCAACCATTTGTTTCAATTGAAAATCATCTAAAACGTTTGGTGAGCATTGGCAAGCATTTGTTACAGTGTAAAAAATTAAATTTTATATCAAGCATTAAAAATATCTACATTTGAACCATTATCTAATTATCTCAATTGGTGTATCCAAGATATAATTGGTATCTGTTTAGATTCATTCCGTTGTCTTCCTCCATCAATAAAACTGGATATGCCATATATATATGCATTAAACCCCATTAAATATATACATATATCTTGAGCCATAAAAACTATCAGATTGTAATCATCCCTTACACAATTAACAAGACCACCACCATGTCAATATCTCAACGAAATAACTGAAAATTAATTTTTTAGTTTGTGCTTTTAAACAAATGATTCGTATAGTCGAGCACATCATCTTTGTGTGATGAACTGCCATTGTTTAATTTTGTTGTTTGTTTATGACATATTTCTGTTATATTGGATATAAAAAGTGTATACATAAAGTGTATGTTTAAAAGTGTATAGTCCTTGTTTATTTAACCAATTTTGCTATTTTGATTTTCTTTATTATTTAGATTCACTGAACTGAGGTCTTCTTTCAATTCAATTCAAATTTATTCAAGAATAAGGTTATAATTTATAAAAATCATATCAATTTGAAGGCCATAATAAATTAATTGCTACATTATCCATATCTGCCCCCTAATTTTCATACTGCACCCGGGGCCTCTACTCTTTTTATTTTCATAAAAAAAATAAAGAAAAATAAAATCTTCATGCCTCCCGCTTTTTAAGAAAAATTTGGATGATAATCTAGCAATTGATTTTGAATTACCTAATTAATAAACACATTTACAGGTTCTAATATTAATTGTGCTGGGTAGTATATTAATAGAAAAAAAGTATAATCTTCCAACCAGGGATGACCCATTAAAACAACATAAATGCACTTATTACCAATAGGGTCCAGAGGGCTACAATGTTGACCCAGCCAGTACAGACCGGTGATCCAACATTTTCTCAGTATGGTGAACATTTATTGCAAGTTACAATATAATAAAATTAAAGAGTGACATTATAATTTGTACTTATTTCTGACCTTGAACCTCTGTGACCATCACTTTGAGCTACAGACCTGGGTTTTGTACAAGACACATCTGATAATGATGAGAGGTGTAACGATTCATCGATGGATCGCTATTCACCTTTCCGCTGATGTGAATATCTAGCGTTAAATGAAATTTCCAATAGATCAAAATGCAATGCATTCTTTAGACCTGCAATGCATCGATACGATAGTCAGATATCGTGCATTGCAATTCCATTCTTGATGAAACGTAAAAAACTAGCTAATAAAAACTAACAAAAAAAACAAACTTTTTTAAAAAAGCAAGACGAATTTTCGGATTTAAACTTGCTAAACATATGACGGATATTACAGACAGCATCTCCTTCCCATCAGGTACTATCGCACTATGTCTATTTTATCATTGTTGCAGTTATGCAGTGTAATACGTTCTGTTGTTCTCTGTTAATAAAGATACTTTTCAAGTTGAATACGAGCATAGTCTTACATTCACCTTATTAAACAATCACGGGGTTGCATAAGATACAGTTTAAAAAATAGTATCTTGATGCGCATTGCATCTTCACTTAAATATTGCAATACGCATTGCCTTATATATTCAAAGGCAATATGTATCGTGATACGTATTGTTATGAAAATGAAGCATCGCAAATGGAAAAAAAATGCCAATGCACAGCCCTAATTATGGTGTGTAATGACAACAGTTGCATGAATCTTGTTGAAATGAGTTCTTCGCTACGGAACTGAGAAACCATCACATTCATAAACAACAAAAGTCTTCATTTGTCAACTCAATTTAATATTTTATAGTTCATTCCCAAATCTATTCTTCCTCGGTATCCATCTGATGTTCTTCTTTTTTTTTCAATGCTTCTTCTTCTGCTCTTATTTCTTCTAAAATCTTTTTCATATTTCGTACCATGTCGAAGTCCCCTTTTCTCAAATCTAAAATGGGAATGAATATAAAATTACATATCTATATATATATATATATATATATATATATATACTTTAGTTCACTATAACTTCTGGTCTTCCATGGCCGAGTGGTCCATCTCAAGTTCACATACTTCTCACCACTAATTAGTAGATTTGAGTCCTGCTCGCTCCAAAAACTTTTTTTGAGAAAGTTTGCCAGTGACTTGCGGAAGGACGGTTGAAAATGGCGTAAAACCCAATTAAAAAGTCACTACAACTTTTACAACCACTAAAACTGTTGCTATTGACACTACACTTTCTGCTTCCAATAGCAGTACAACCACTACGAGGGGCATTCAAATGTTTTTTAGACGAACTCATTTCCATAGAAACTATACCTGCAAATTCATAACAATTTATATAGCAAAATAAAGAATTACTTAATAGCTACACAATGCAAGAAACAATGCAATTGGGTATATAAAACTAAAGTTACATTCATTTGAACTAAGGTCATTCGTATACACACGTCGTATTTTGTTAACATCATGAAGGATAATTTGAAGTCTGGAACAAGAGGTTATATGTAAAGGGTTTAAAATAAAGTTACCTCGTAAAGCTGTTTTCTGAATTTTGTGATGAACATTGGTCATTTAATGATTCTTGAGCAACGGTTTTCAGGTGGTACAAGAAGTAGAAAAAATGATATCAACTATGATCCTCACACTGGTAGGCCGGAGTCGGCTGCTACTATTGCAAATATATCTGCAGTACATAACTGCATAAAAAAGATGCTAGATACACCTTGCAAGATCTCCTATAGTTGGCATCTCTTCAGCAGCTGTTCAAATCCTGACTGACATCTAAAGGTAAAAAAAGATGTGTGCTGGATGGGCACCTCCTCTGATAGATATTTTAGCTGATTCACAAAAGGCCCAAAGAGTACAAAACACTAAAACTGCTTCAGAGGTACAGAAAATGTAGTAAAAACGAATATGTGAATTGCTTATTGCTGTTAAAAGATCACGGTCAAGTAAATCTGTCACAACGTAGTGTGATTCGCGTCGACAGTTGTCACAGATTCACGTCGGTAGTATTATTATTTTGACAAGTCGATAGTGGGGACATCACCACGGATGTTTTGGATATATTAGATATTTCCAAACATATGAAGTATGGTGGAATGTTATGCATTGTTAGTAAAATGCGAACAAATTGATTATCTGATTACGAATATTTCTTCAAGTTTAAAGCAATTTAATTGCATTTATCTGTCATTGTAGCTTTTTTTAATGTATGTTAACAACTGGCATAACTACCGCATCAAATCACAACCAATATGATAAATAATATATGTAATCACTTGTATTGCTAAGTTTTGGTAATCCCAGAACACGCATTTATTCGTTTATAAAAAAATCTTATTTTTAGAATGTCACAGCTTTGTGGCGACAGGGTTACGGAGGCGTGTCGATCCTTATTTCAATGTCACGGATTAAGTGTCGATAGATTTAACATTGTATAATAGTGCAACTCTATGTAAATAAAAAAGGAAGTTGTCGTTACGGACTATGTCGGTAAAAGCTAGAACCGACACTGAAGCAAAACAATACCTCGGTACTTTCATCTCAAAATCAATATAATAGTCGTGTTTCGTGAGACTTCCGTTGGCAATTTAAAATTATACATATAACCAAGACCTTATGTAGTTCCTTGATATAACGAATCATCTTAATGACAAAATGCAATGTATTTCCGTATTTACATTTTAAGTGATGGGTTTATACAGCCCATCGAATGATACATGTTAAATGCCCAAGTTTGAGATGCGAATCAAAATCTTCCATTATTCGTTTTCTATAATCTGTAATGCCTATTAAGATTGAAGCTTGAAACTTTTTCAAACATTTCAGGCTAATAAAACACAACACATATGGTAACGTTATATTCGTTTTTTTTAATAAATTGATTAAAAAAATGCATACAAAAACTGAACTGTAATGATCTATAGGAAAAATACATGAACGAAATGTTGGTAAGGTCAATACCCTTAAATATTCTGGAGGTGTACCTATTTACACAGGTCAAAGTATCGTACCTACCCATCCACACTTATGTTTGGATTTGGGGAGCCAGCATATACTTTTTCGTACACCCTTATACTCTCCCCCCCCCCCCCCCCCCCACACACACACACACTTAATAATTGAAATGCTCATACTCCCATGTTTTCTAACAGGCTTTGTTCTATGTGTAAAATGGAATTTTCTATTTTGAAAAATCTCAGCGATTTTATTCGCTGAGAAAATACCGTAGGACATGTAATTAATGATAGGCGTACATCCCGATACAATGAGGAATCTTCTAACAAAAGATATGTTCAGTCCTGCCAATAGTATCGACTAGAAGCTGTGGAGGAGAATCCGTGACATTTAAATCAACATCGACACAAACCTGTGACACATGACGCTTTTTTTTCCAAACGGTATTTCTCACATAGTATAAGTAAAAAGTCAATAAATTATTAGCTTTTTTAAACAAAATTAGTTATATAACAGTTATCAATGATGTTTTTAACTGATGAATGTTTTTATTGTCAATTTCACTTCTACTTCAGTTTTACATACACATTCAGCGAGGATTTGTTATTTCATGCGTTTAAAACCTCTGCTAATGCACACATGGTCGATTGTAGCTTTGCAAATACTGATTTATATTAAATGAAAAAAAATGTAAAAAAAAAATTAAACTCATTTATAGCTGTGTCCAGTAAATAATGGACTATAGACATCAAAGTGAAATGTACGTTTCACTTGGGTCTCTCTATGAATGACAAACCTTCAAACTTTTATTATTTACTATATAATGAAGAACAAAACTCAATGGTGGGCTTGCACCTAAACTACCTTACACTGTCATAAAAAAAGCCACTACAACTAGTATTAACATTATCACAACCATTGTTGCTGATTACCAATATCAAATATGCTGTCATTACCACTTTTCTGTATCGGTTTCTATTTTTCTTTTTTTTTTACTCTCCAATACATTACAATCACTAACAATAACTACAATAGGCATTGTAATTGTTTACCCTTGACAAACTATTATAGGCATTGTAATTGTTTACCCTTGACAAACTACTATAGGCATTGTAATTGTTTACCCTTGACACATTTGCGTGCATAACTTTCGGATGAGCCGTTTTTGTCATTAGTTATACTCAGGATGACACCTGGTACCCCGCCTTTCTGAATACAGTCCTTTCCACTGTCGTCCTCCATTGTGCTTACACACTTCCATGATTCGGACCCGAAGGCTTTTTCCCAACCTTCAGGGCAATTCTCTGTCAAAAACATAAAAAACAAAAAAATAAATCAAATGTAATGCCAGAAGAAAATATTAACAAGGCACAATCAAAGCCGCTGACTTTTAAGCGATGAAAGCCTAGTGCTGCTGATGGCTAGGTGGGAAAGTAGGATAGACGTTTTTCAAATTCTACTCCAACAGGGGCGTACCTGGACGTGTTTGAACAACTGTATGCCAGATATGAGCACCGATGCAACAGGGAGTAAGGTTTAGGAGTCTCCCACAGATAAAAAAAATGGAGGACAGCTGATGTGTTCTCATGTTCAGCAAAACACAACACCAATCTCCACAGGACTGGTTTACTCTACCTCCTATCCGGCCATGTATGAGATAGGCGGACTGGCTGCTTACGAACTGGAAGTTTACATCTTCTTAAAACGTTATATGCCCATGCAGTTGTGACTACATAACTGTTTTGTACATTTTGAAGCAAGGACAATGTTTTTTTATCCCTAATGTTGGCAAAACATATTTATCATTGAAGCAATTCGCAGTACATTAAAATATGTTGCAGTCAATACCCAGTACACCGGCGATTTTCGTTTTAGTCCTATTTCTCGGCTATTTCATTACACACAAGCCTGAAATTTGGTTTACTTGTCCTATATAACTTAATAAATATGTCATCGGATTCAGAATAGGATTCACAACATGGCAAAATAAGACGAACTTGAGTAAAAGGTGCACATCAAATGATAAAGTTGGCAGTGAATCGCAATTGTCATCATTTCTGCATTTATGCTGAACGTTTTTATGTGATTGTGAAGACTTCGAGCGTGATTTGTCTAAGTTGTAAGAAATTGTTTCACAATCGAAGTAAAAAAAGTAAGTTTAAACCTTTTTAAATGTGATTGTGATTTCGGACGACGTAATACTAACGTAAAATACTAACGAAATTACGGTGTTCCATTATGGTCATCGTGCTATCGCTTTATCAACAGACGCACACGATAATACGATGGCACGGTGGTGATGGCGTGACAGCACGATAGTGATGGAGCGATGACACGATGATGAAGACGCGATGACACGATGGTGATGGAGCGAAGCAACGACAGCACGATGGCGAAGACGCGATATTACTTGGCAACTTCGTCATCGTGACATCGCTCCATCACCATCGTACCATCACCACCGTGCTATCGTGGCATCGCTTCACTTCCCGTCTTCGTCATCGTGCCATCGCGCAATCGCTAGATTTCAAGAATCAACTCCGGCGTAATGGTTAGATGTAAATGTAACATAAATTGCGTTTTATCTGTATTTAAGTTATAATTTTATCACAGGAAATAAGATACCGCTGGGGGGTGGGGGGGGGGGGGGGGGGCTATTAACTTTGATACTATATTAAAAAAACAAAGCTAAAACGAAAGCTGATACTTCATAGTATAAGTGTACAGATGTTTGATAATTTACGCCAGCTGTCAAAAAGTCTGACAGGAACGCCGCGAACTACCTTGAACACCAGTTATTTATTAATCACTTACATCATTTATGTGTTATAGTCACAAACACAGTACTTAATTGGGATTGAACTGATCTTGTTGACAAAAATTCTTATCATTTCAGGGCAGTATCCGTTGTGCGTTGAACCGCCGTGGCACGTATTGTCACTTTTTATTAATAAATATTCTTTTTTTTCTAGTTTTAACATTAAGCGTTTAATATTTCACTTTTGTCATTTGTATAAATATTTAAGTACATAACTTTCAAGTTATTAACATTTAGCGTACATTTTAACATTTAGCGTTTAGTTTTTAACATTTAGCGTGTAGTTTTTAACATTAAGCATTTAATTTTTAACATTTAGCATTTAGTATTTAACGTTTTTCGTTTAGGTTTTAACATTTAGCGTGTAGTTTTTAACATTTAGCATTTAATTTACAATAATTAGCATTTAGTATTGAACGTTTTTCGTTTAGGTTTTAACATTTAGCGTGTAGTTTTTAACATTTAGCATTTAATTTTTAACATTTAGTATTTAACATTTTTCGTTTAGGTTTTAACATTTAGCGGGTAGTTTTTAACATTTAGCGTTTAGTTTTTAACACTAATCGTGTAGTTTTCAACATTTAGTGTATAATGTTTAACATTTAGCGTTTAGTTGTTAACAATTAGCGTTGCTACATCGTTTAATATTTATGTTATATTATAATGAGTATATACAATTTGTTTGTTATTAAATGAGGTTGAGAAATCTGATGTAGGCTGTTACTAGCCAACATAAATGAGGTTGCGAAATCTGATGTAGGCTGTTACTAGCCAACATAAATGAGGTTGCGAAATCTGATGTAGGCTGTTACTAGCCAACATAAATGAGGTTGAGAAATCTGATGTAGGCTATTACTAGCCAACATAAATGAGGTTGATAAATCTGATGAAGGCTGTTACTAGTCAACATAAATGAGGTTGAGAAATCTGATGTAGGCTATTACTAGCCAACATAAATGAGGTTGAGAAATCTGATGTAGGCTATTACTAGCCAACATAAATGAGGTTGAGAAATCTGATGTAGACTATTACTAGCCAACATAAATAAAATATGAATAAGCTCGTACAAACCTTGTTTACTCCCCTTCAGCATAGCTACAACGATGCACAAAAGTAATACCCAGCGGCAGTCGGCCATGTTTGTCTCTAAATAAAAATAATAAAACACTTATGTTTAATACTGCATATATAACGAGTGTCTCGCCAGAGAGTTGAAATTATTTAAATCATCGATTGCCAGATTATTTGATAAAAATGTTTTACTAAATATAATATTGTAACAGCACACAATTTATTTAAATATATAAATCTTTTAATATATACATATATCTCACTTATTCAAAAACAAGCTTCTCTCCTGATGTCTGATGACAAAATGGGAATGGATTTGCCTAACGATACATTAAACGCATGAGGCCCTCTATCTGCGCGATAAAAACCTGCTGCCGCAATACTTTCTACAGGACGTCATCAAGTTCACCTGCAATAGCGGTGCAAGTTATAACAGTATACAGCACTACTTATTATTCAAAACTGTGAATATGAAATAGAACTACGTTCAACCAGCAGCAGGGATACACGTGACACATGTATTGATAATATATGGCATGATTTCTAAGAATAGGGTTATTAAAGGCATGCACACTTTAAAAGTGATATATGTTACACATTTTCTGATAAACTACATCATAAGTCGTTAAAGTAACGGTTATCAAAGACAGATGAACTGTAATAGTGAGACAAGCTACACACATTCTGATTAATTACACCATAAGTACCGCAAGTATCGGTAATCAAAGACATCAGCTATAATAGTGGGACACGTTACATACATTCTGATAAACTATAATAGTGGTAAACGTTACACACATTCTGATAAACTACACCATGAGTTCTACAAGAGACAGATGATCTATAATAGTGGTACACGTTACACACATTCTGATACATTATTATAGCGGTACACGTTACACACATTCTGATAAACTACACCATCAGTACTACAAGTAACGGTTATCAAAGACAGATGAACTGTAATAGCGGTACACGTTACACACATTCTGATAAACTACACCATCAGTACTACAAGAGACAGATGATCTAAAATAGTGGTACACGTTACACACATTCTGATAAACTACACCATGAGTTCTACAAGAGACAGATGATCTATAATAGTGGTACACGTTACACACATTCTGATACATTATTATAGCGGTACACGTTACACACATTCTGATAAACTACACCATCAGTACTACAAGTAACGGTTATCAAAGACAGATGAACTGTAAAAGCGGTACACGTTACACACATTCTGATTAATTACACCATCAGTACTACAAGTAACGGTTTAAACAACATATAAACTATACTAGTGGTACACGTTGCACACATTCTGATACACTGTAATAGTGGTACACGTTACACACATTCTGATACACTATAATAGTGGTACACGTTACAAACATGTTGATAAACTACACCATCAGTGCTACAAGTAACGGTTTAAAAGACAGATAAACTATAAAAGCGGTTCACGTTACACACATTCTGATAAACTATAATAGTGATACACGTTGCGCACATTCTGATACACTGTAATATAGGTACACGTTACACACATTCTGATACATTATTATAGCGGTACACGTTACACACATTCTGATAAGCTACACCATCAGTACTACAAGTAACGGTTTAAAAGACAGATCAACTATAATAGCGGTACACGTTACACACATTCTGATACACTATGATAGTGGTACACGTTACGAACATGTTGATAAACTACACCATCAGTACTACAAGTAACGGTTTAAAAGACAGCTAAACGATAATAACGGCACACGTTACACACATTCTGATATATTACACCATCAGTACTACAAGAAACGGTTTAAAAGACAGATAAACTATAATAGTGGTACACGTTACACAAATTCTGATACACTATAATAGTGGTACACGTTACTAACATTCTGATACGATATAATAGTGGTACACGTTACACACATTCTGAAAAACGACACCATCAGTACTACAAGTAACGATTATCAAAGACAGATAAACTATAATAGTGGTACACGTTGCACACAGTCTGATACACTATAATAGTGTTACACATTACACACATTCTGATAAACTACACCATCAGTACTACAAGTAACGAATATCAAAGATAGATAAACTATAATAGTGGTATACGTTGCACACAGTCTGATACACTATAATAGTGTTACACTTTACACACATTCTGACAAACTACACCATCAGTACTACAAGTAACTATTATCAAAGACAGATTAACTATAATAGCGGTACACGTTACACACATTCTGATACACTGTCATAGCGGTACACATTACACACATTCTGATACACTGTCATAGTGGTACACGTTACACACATTCTGATAAACTACACTATCAGTACTACAAGTAACGGTGTAAAAGACTGATAAACTATAATAGCGGTACACGTTACACACAGTCTGATACACTATAATAGTGTTACACATTACACACATTCTGATAAACTACACCATTAGTACTTCAAGTAACGATTATCAAAGACAGATAAACTATAATAGTGGTACACGTTGCACACATTCTGATACACTATAATAGTGGTACACGTTACACACATTCTGATACACTATAATAGTGGTACACGTTACACACATTCTGATAAACTACACCATCAGTACTACAAGTAACGATTATCAAAGACAGATAAACTATAATAGTGGTACACATTGCACACATTCTGATACACTATAATAGTGGTACACGTTACACATTCTTATAAATAACATCATAATTATTACAAGTAATGATTAACAAAGACGATTAGTATAACTGAAATATAAGTAAACTGACATATATCCGTATAGACTGATAGGTGACAGCGTTAGACAGTTGAACTGTTCAAACTAAAGTAAAGTTGACATTTTCCCGGAAAGACCGATAGGTGTCAGTGTTGGACAGTTTAACTGGAATAGAAGTAAACTTGACCTTTTTCCGAATTTACTGACAGGTGACAGTGTTAGGCAGTTTAACTGGAATAGAAGTAGACTTGACCTTTTTTAGGATATGACAGGTGACAGTGTTTGACAGTAACACTGGAATAAAAGTAAATATGACTTTTTTAGGATATGACAAGTGACAGTGTTAGACAGTTTAACTAGAATAGAAGTAAACTTGGCGTCTATCCGGATATACTGACCGGTGACAATTTTGGATAATTTAACTAGATTAGAAGTGAACTTGACCTTTTTCCGGACAGACTGACAGTTGACAATGTTAGACAGTTCAACTGAAATTGGGGTAAACATGACATTTATGCTGAGAGACTGACAGCAAACTCTGCAGACAGTTTAAGACAGTTCTTGGAGTAACTTGTAATGTTTAGAAAATAGCCCATGGTCACAAGCGGCTGTATTGATTGAGTGTGTAATCAACATAGGTCGGTTTGTGAAACTGCCGTTGTCACGGATAAAACTACATGTCTTAGCAATAAATTAAACATAACAGTCATAGAGTTAGTTTTCATACAGCAAGTTTAATAATTTATTCTGCAGGAACCATTCCAAGACAGTGTAAGAAAATAATTCCGCATTGGTTGGTTAGTGACACTGGCATTGTTATAGACAAAAAATATAATTTATTATATCAATGCAATAAATCAAGGACTTATATAGAAGGATAGGCAACTTGCATATTCTGACTTAATGTTAATACGTACGCGAAGGGTTAATTATTTGGTAAATAATTATTCATAATTTACAGGCAGCTGATTTCTGGTGTAAAATTAATGTAAATTTTATCCAATCTTGAATGATTTAAAATGTTTCGATCACGAAAAAAATTATCTTGAATTAAAGACAGTTAGTTTAAACTTATTTATTTTACTTCGTTTGTGAAACAAATTCTTACAACTTAGGCAAATCACACTCGAAGTCTTCCTGGTTAGAACCAGTACTAAGCATATGCGGAAAAAGTGTCTTGCTCGAGGACACCACACATAGCCGTGGCGGAGGATCGAACCAACGACCTTCCGATCATGTGTTCGGTGCTCTACCACTGGACCACGCGTTCGACAAATAAAGATATTGAGGTTTTAAGTAAAATTTCTCGTAATTTGTTGTTATTTTAGCTGCAGAATACAAATTTTGAAATTAGAAGTACTTCAACAATTTTAAACACACATTGCTTGAAATAATTTTGTTTTGATAAGCATTTTATTCTGCAATGTAAGAATTTTGATTTTTGGACCTGAAATCAATGAAATTTAAGGTAAATGAAAACGAGATATTGCGAGATTTTGCATGAATACGCGAGCGTTCACATAATAGCAATCAGTTGCCTTTCCTTTCCTATATAATTCTTTGGATAAAGTTAACATAAACAGAGACTTAGAAAGAAACCCTTCCATGACAGGGTATGAAAACAATGGTAAAAGCAACAGCTTGATAAACAATAACTCTGTATTATCTCTTTCTCATTAATACGTACTCAATGGCAGCTACTGTATTCATATTAAGTATTTGCATATCAATAATGACACAAGTTGGTGTACGTGTAAAAGACGAGACTTGGATTATTACGCAAGAAAGAAGTTCCAATATCGATAATGCATTGTCAATGTATCAAACTAACGTAACTTTTTGGTATTAAACTCGGCTGTTTTTTTCTTCTAAAACTGTGCCATACTTCAAGTAAGATTTTGATTATTAAGTTTCTTTTTCACGGCCGAAGTACAGATATCTCTAGAAATGAATTATACCCGTGGTATATACAGGCGTCGTGATATATAGTAAAAAAATGCCAACTAGTTTCTCGTTCATGAAGCGATTTCATTGGCTGAGGAAGCAGGTCAACATCTACCGTGACTGACGGTCATAACTTTCTATGTAAAACTGAATGTTTTATTTTGAAAAAAATGAGCAATTTTATTGACTGAAAAAAGTAGATCAACATCTAATGGATACTTTTCTAAAACACTTCGCTCAACCGTTACCATAGAGGCGAAATGTGACAATATCGTTCACGTTCGGTTGAGTTGATCGAAGTGTTTGAGAAAAAAATGGATATATAATGAACATAACATGTAACCCGCTAACTTCAGCCACCTGATATTATATGTATTTTATCAAAAAGTGTAAAAGAAATTTCTTTGAAATTTGAACTTGAATAAGAAAGAACAATGACCAATAATGACCAACAATGACCAACAATGCCCTATCCCTTTACTCCATAGATACGCGTTTTCCCGCACCAATCACAGAAGGCCTTTGAAAACAGTGCAGGAAGAGTTCAGATTGCTCGGTTAGCAGCCAAGTACGACCTAACATGATGCATTGTTGCGCCTCAAAATGGTAGCAACATCATTTTATAGTTACTACCAAATTTCATCATTACCACCAAACTTATCATCATCATCATCATCATCATCGTCATCACCATCATCATCACCATCATCATCATCATCATCATCATCATCATCATCATCATCATCATCATCATCATCATCATCGTCATCGTCATCATCATCATCATTATTATTATTATCATTATTAGATTATCGTTGTCATTATCCCAATCATCATTTTTCATCAAGGCAAGATAATTGTTGCCGTCGTCATCATTATCGACAAAACCACATTATTACTCAAAAGCATCAATAGCAGCATTATTATCTGTAATTGATGTAACAAATAAATGTTGTTATTAATAATATTCCTGGAAAGTATTTATAAATACATACTTAATAGATGTATTAACACAGTGTATGTATCAATACGCCTCATTTTGCTGTTGTTACAATCGTTTACTGTAATTGCATGTTACTTTAGACATAAATATGTTTAAAGCGGCATAACTAGGATGTATGTCTTTTCAAATCAATGAAAAACTGGCATATTTGTAATATTTAGTATAATTGTGGTTATCTGGATCATGGCTGGTGCCAAATTCCACTGCTTATCATAAAAAAAACAACATGTATTTAAACTTGCTATATAATCGCTGATATTTGAATTAGACCTGACCCGTATAATAACGCTTATGCTTTATTAGTTATACATTAGTTTACACTTTATGTCATTCATATTTAACTGCCAGAATATAATAGATCTTAACCATCGTTAAAATTGCAAAATATAGTTGAAAGGGAATGGCCGTATCTAATGCTAAGAGAACTTGTGGCCAGACCCTTTTATCTTAAATTGTATTCGACTTATATGCATGATAAATATTGTAATATGTGTTTATATGGCAATAAAATATGTTTAAACTATTAATTATATAACGTCCGGAAATTTCCGGGCATCAGCAATTAAATTCGGGCTCAGTTTTTCTTAGATTTATACCACCGATCTGGAAATATTCCTATATAGCATAGTGGTTATATCTACAGATTATCGCTCCGTCGATCTGAGTTCGAATCCTCAAACACAAATTATATTTGTGTTCGCTTCCTTAGCAACACTATTTTTCCTATAGTGCTCCATAAACGGCTTCTAATATATAAAGAAGGATTAGGTTCCAACCAAATGAAAACAAAAATATTTGTCCGTAATATACATGTTTATCTTAGTACATATCTAGCGACCGTTTAACTACTGAAGGACGAGTATATGCTATTGAATCGGAAATTTTACAATAATTTCCATCAGCGAAGCAGCATATTAGAATCGCTGATCAGTAAATTTAAATTTAAAATACGAGTTATTCACGTTTAAGAGAGGTATTGGCCATTATAAATGCATCGAAGTCCATGAGAATTCACGCAAATGTTTGTCATTTATAAACAAGTTGTTTCTCTCTTTTATACATTTTCATGTATGTCTCTGATTTAAGAATCACTTAGTTGTCTAAATCCCTGATATGAATATCATTTAATTAGTAAAACAAAAACCTGCATTTATAAATAGTTTCTGTTGCGGAATAAGGAGCTGTATTGCAACCCTTAGTGTAACAAACACCCTTAGTGTGACACTACGGGGTCATAACCGTAACCCTTAGTGTAACAAACACCCTTAGTGTGACACTACGGGGTCATAACCGTAACCCTTAGTGTAACACATTTTGTTAATACTGTTACATGTTGTTTATACCGTCGCCTTGATGTTGTTGTTGTTGTTGTTGTTGTTGTTGTATGGTGTTTAGCGTCGCTTTCAACAATCTTTCAGTCATATCGCGACGGTGTCTACTTGAGACAGTATTCTAAGCGCTGTCACACTGGAGTATCATGCCGCAGACACATGGTATGATACCCCACCCAGTCACATTATACTGACACCGGGCCGACCAGACCTAGAACTCTCCTCTTAATGCTGAGCGTCAAGCGTGGAAGCTTCTAGTACCATTTTTAAAGTCTTTGGTATGACCCGGCCGGGGATTGAACCCACGACCTTCCGTATGCGTGGCGGACGCTCTACCACTAGACCACGCCGCGTTCTCCGTCGCCTCGAAATCGGGGGATGGGATATAGTGCTACCCATGTCTGTCCGTCCGTTATTCCGTATGTCACGATTTTCATGTCAAGGTTAATACCACCGTTATTAAAAATAAAACATCGCCATTGCCGTTCTACTAGCCTATCATCCCTCCGTCCGTCCGTAACACATTTGACAGGAGCATGATAACTACTCAAGCGATAACTATTCAAGCGATTTTGATGAATCTTCACACAATGACAGAGGACATTGAGAAGAAGTGCAGTGTATAAGAACCATAACTTTACCTTACTTACTGAATTATCTCCCTTTACTAAATTTACTTTTCCAGAGCATAACTCCAAAACTATTCAAGGACTTTTGTTGAATATTCACACAATGACAAAGGACATTGAGAGGAAGAGCAGTGTACAAGAGCCGTAACTCTATATTGCTTACTTTTTTTTAATTATCTCCCTTTATTAATTTACACTTATGTCCAGAGCATGACTCCAAAACTATTCAAGGGATTTTGTTGAAGCTTCACAAAATGACTGAGGATGTTGAGAGGAAGTGTATTGTACAAGACCCATAGCTCTACCTTACTTACTTTTTTGAATTATCTCCCTTTATTAAATTTACTAATCATGGGCGTAACTCTAAAAGTGCTGAATGGCATTTATACAAAGATAGAGTACATTAAGAGAAAGTGCAGTATCTAAGAACAATAACTCTACCTTGCCTCATTTTCAACTATCCCCATTTAGCACTTTTAGTATACTTGTCATAAAGATTACTCAAGAACTATTAAAGGTATTTGGTTCATATTTCCCAAAATGATAGAGGACATTGAGAGGAAGTGCATTGCCCAAGAATTATAGCCATACCCTGCCCATTTTTGAACTGTCTCCCTTTATTATATTTTATTATGCTTTAATGGAATATAACTAAAGGCATTTAGTTGATATTTCACAGTTACAGAGGACATTGAGAGGAAGTGCAGTGTGCAAGAACCATAACTATTTCTTCTGTCTTTACAAAATCATTCCCTTTGTTATTATCTTGTATTATGCTAGTCTGGAACATAACTCAAAAAGTGATCAAGGGTTTAGTTGATATTTCTCACAATGATAGAGGACATTGAGATGAAGTGCAGCGTGCTGAAAGCATAACTCTTTCTTCTGCCTTTGCAGAATTATTCCCCTTTGTTATTTTCCCTTGTTTGGAGCATACCTTGAACAGTTTTGAAGTGAATGCGTTGCAACTGCATACAATGATAGAGAGCATTGACAGGAAGTGGACAGTAACACTATTTGCTTCACGGTGTGTATTGATAGATAAAAGACAAGGTTTATTTTAAAACACATGCATCAAGTTATTATTAAAGTTAGTAAATGAAGTTGTTGGTTAAATACGTGTCGAACTGACACGTATCCGTATTACTAGTGAAGAAACGAACGTGGAGCGCGTGGTCCAGCGGTTGAGCACCGAACCCATGATCGGAGGGTCTTGGGTTCGATCCTCCGCCACGGCTATGTGTGGTGTCCTTGAGCAAGACACTTTTCCACATATGTTTAGTACTGATTCTAACTAAGAAGACTTCGAGCGTGATTTGCCTAAGTCGTAAAAACTTGTTTCGCAATCGAATTAAAATAAATAAGTTTAAACCAAACCTACAATACGGAGCTTTAGCAATATTCTAAATAAAAACATCCGCAATACATGTACAAAACACATTTTTGTTACACTAAAGGTTGCAGTTATGATCCCTAGTGTAACAAAGAAAATGATTGTGATATACACTTAGGGTTTTTGTTACACTAATGATTGCCACAGAGTTGCAAGAATAAGTTTCTAATTCCTTTGTCACTGATATAACTACGTACCTACCTAAATGAAAGACCTGCTACATGTACATGTTGCGTGATAATAAGGTTTTGATTCCTTCCCAGGAGCGTTCCTTAATGGGTTTTTAGTATACGCCCGAGGGAGGGTGTGGTAGGGGTGCGGGGGTGGGGTGGCGATCCTTCCCCGGGATTTTTTTAACAGAACTACAAATGAGTAGTTTTTAGCGACACGGACTGTGGAGTCATTCCAACTGCCCGAAATTATACGTGTTTAGCACGATGCGTCTCCCGAGCTATGGACAGCAGATCAGATATCAAAATAAAAAAATCTGTCCATTCACGCCTTATTTAATCAGGCTAGCTATGAGTGTGCCCAGGAACGATCCGGCATAGATGTTAAGCTTTATGTTAGGTTATTGCCAGAACACCATTATTAGCCTCCTGACATCACGTGCCTCGTTTTGATATCTGCATAATCAATGACAGTACCCACCAGTGATGCTGGGATGTAAACAAACGGTTGGAAAATGACATTTAGCAACCGTAATTTTTCACCAATTGCTATTTGCGTTGTTATCTCAGTACAGAAGGTATTAAACATTTAAATGCTTCTAATTGCACTATTATTTCAGTTCTACGAATGTCGCCACAGTCGTGAATTATCGAGTTACGGTGTGTGTCTGGTACGTCTGGCCTGATACATGACGATTGACGTTTTTTAATTAGCTAATGGTGGACTATTGTAATCGCCATGTGTCAATCTTCTGTAATCGTCGTCAACAATTACTTCCAGCGAATTATTCTCTGTAACTACATGAAAGATTTTCACCATCTTTGTTGTGAAGCATTGTTTATGCCGGTTAATTAAAAGATATATGGTAATGTTACCGGTTTTCGATCACTGAGGGAGTCGCCATTAAATATTTCAATGCAAAACGGATGCTGAACCTAAATGCTTGTATAAAAAATAACATTTAAATAACTATAAAATAATAATTTCTACCAAAGATATAACCAATACATGGCCGTTGCCTTCACCATTCACGGTAGATCAATGTGACCGAAATATATGATGGCGTTACCTATTTTCGATCACTTAAGAATCACCGTTAAATTTTTCTATGAAAAACGGATGTTGACACTAAATTCTCGTATAAAACGTTTGAATAACTATAAAATAGTTATTTTCTACCAATAAGATAACAAATACATGTCAATTCACATAACAGAATATTGTGTTTAATTTTTCTAATATTTTTTATTTTAAAAACAATTGACATATTTTATTATAATAAGAAATTAAAACACTGATTTAAAAAAAAAGAAGATTTGTTTTTATTTTAAAATTCATTTATACATCTTTATATATCCACCTTTTCAACAGTTTACCTATTTTCATTTTACATTTAAAGATGGCCTCAACTATATCGACGACATTTTTCGATCATAGCAGTAAAACTGCACATGCATATCAAGCATTATTTATATGGATATTCTGTTCAATAACTTATATTGTATTTTGTCTCTGTAGTGTAACATTCTTTAATTATGTTGACTAAATACTAAATTGTGGCCCACGATGAAGTCATTCATTGGCAAGTATCTGTTAATGCTAAAACATTGACAAATAAAACGGAAAATGTCGACCTTTGACAAGTTTGTATCAACGAATGTCTCATAAATAAAATAAACTATGAAGACGGAATCAGCCATTTTTCTTCAAGTGACACCTTCGTCTTTGTGATTCAATAAACTTGCCATCATTTACTGGACATAAAGTTATAGTTGATGAATCTTTAACATATGGTCCTGTGATAATTCCAAACTCTTTTTTCAACAAATTGCTTTATGAAACATACTCCTCTGGAACCTCTATAATTTCTGACATGCACTGTCGATCATGTTTATAACTTCTTTTACCTTGATCTGTTATGCATCAGTTTTCAGCAGACGTGGTTTGAATCGATATTCATAAAACAGAAATAGTGAGAAATACATTTTTTCAGATCTGTATCATAAAATGACTTTCTTACTTTTTTTTTCTTCTTTTTTTCATTGCATTCAAATACTGTGTGGATACTGTGAATATTAACATTTGTGCAGGAAGTTGAAATATTTGTGCGCAATATTTGTAATTCTCAGAAGTGATCGAATTTAAGTTGTGATCGAAAACATGTTGCAGCACCATACATTGCTAATGTTACATATATTATTATATGTAACCAGAGACATATAAACAATTAAGTCACTGATGTAACCGACTATAGATCAAATCTTGTATCTGTATCGTTCTTGTCACATGAAGTTCTCTCAAGTTCGTTCAGATCATGACCACTGGCGTAGTAATATGTAAACACTGCAGGCCTCGATGGACTTGACTTTTTCCCAGTAAGTTAAAAAAAATTCTGGTTTTAGTTAAATTCCTGTAAGTAATTGATATGTTTTACCTACAAAAAATGCACACAATTAAATTTAATGGATTTGATAATTATGACTTTTAATACATCAGAAATTGGAAACAAATGAAAACTCGAACATTTTTCAGTCAACCTCATATTATTGAAGTTTCACTTCAATTAAAAAACTTTTCAAAAGCTTGACATACATGTACTCTATTCTACTCGTCCAATCGCCATGACAAGTGAAATTTGGTCAGGATGAGTAAGATTTAAGAAACTGACCTTAATATTTTTGATTAAAGCATTCAATTATAAATGATGAAAGGGGAAGGACGAGTAGCTTTTATAAGAAATTTCTAGCCCTGCTTAAGTCAAATGTAAATTTGCTTAGATTTAATACTTTGCCTAAATGTACAGATGGTGAGGCACCATGATCTTGGTACAGATGGTGAGGCACCGCGATCGTGATATATATGGTGAGGCACCACAATCGTGGTACAGATGGTGAGGCACCATTTTACACAGATTAATAGTGACATATTTAAAAAGAATTTAAATGCCAACTACTTTTCGAAGCACATTCATTCTTATAGAGGTGCATATTGCACTTTTGGGTTGGGGTTTACAGGTACTGAAAAAACCAAGACATTGAAACTCTGCATATATAGCATTGGATTATGCAGTTAAATATTTTTATTTATTTTATCCAGGTCCTGGCTGAAATATGTGATGATGGAATGAGGTAATATAACAATTATGTTATTGTATTTATCATGATACTTTTACAAGTTTCGCAGTTGATGGTTGTTTCGAACCTTGACCTTAAAGGCACATACTGCAATTGGATAACTGTTCACTTGACTTTATTTCTAAAAATTATAAATCTGCACGATGCTAAAATGCAATTAAAATATCCCAGTATGTGTGCATTCATTTTCATCTATTGTAAAAAGTGGCATAACTCCTGTAAATGGTTGGAAGGCATCATATTTCACATATTTGTGGACATAATTACTAAAAGAGTTAATTTTTATTATGTGATAGAAAATATTCCAAGGCGGTATCATGAATATTTAGTTTTCCTGTTAGCTTTTGTTATAAAACTACTGGTTGTCCATTGACTTATTCTCTGAAACCGCTGGACAAATTTGGTGTAAAATGTTGTTGCATGAAACTTGTTCAAGTTTGTTCAAGACATGAATGTGACCCAACCCTAGAAAGCTCGATTATTCTGTGAACAACAACAAACAACAGTTACATTTATTCTCTCATTACATTTATATATAAAAATGAGGAAAAAGTAGAAATATTATAATGAAAAAGTGAGCTTTTGTAATATACCATTTGTAGCCGTCAGTGACCATAAGTAACAGCTGCTCAATATCTAAAAAAAAATGTTGTCCTATTCATTTTAATTTCAGGGCTCTTGCTCGCACTTTTGGGTATGGGGCCAGGGAAATTAGCGTTGTTTTTAAAGAAATTGGGAAAATTACATGACACAGTTTCCTTTAATATTCTTAACAATATATGTGTAGTCTATGAATAATGTGATGTTCTTGTAGACAGTAGTAAACTACATTTAAATCATAGTATTAAAAATCTCCAAACTTTTCCCCCAAATATTTCTTTTGGTTTCTTTGCATTTTGAAATTGAGAATTTTGATACTTTGAATTGGGAAAAAAAGATACTAGTTGCTATTGGGAATGGGGCCAAATCATAACAGCCCCAAAAGTAGGCAAACGAGAGCCTGAATTTAGTACACAAAACCTTGCATGGGATTGAAATTAAATCACTTATCTCAAATATTTTACATGAGTTGTTGCATTTTTATCAGTATTCACTCAATAACTCGATAATCATTTGCAGATTCTTTTCAAATTTATACATCAGGTTGTTTATCACAACACCATATATGGGATTAAAATTCAGCTCTGGCTATAGTAATGTACATAAGTTATGGCCCTTTTTGCTGTACTGAGCAAAGCTCAATGTCTTACCACACCGTTGTGCCCCTTTTTTGTCATGATTATTGGGCTTAAAAAAAAGTTGTATGTAATCAGAGTTTCCACAGGAAGGAATGCAAGCACTTGGGTAAGAGGTGTAAACGTCTTCAACACATTTTCAAGCGCTGTGTAAGGCACTCATTGAAATATATTTCACTAATAAAATTTGTATTAATCCGTTAAAGTCATCATATTTAGTATGTTAAATTTTATACATTCAAATGAGAAAAGATATGCCAAGACAGAAAATGATTGGAAAGTTAGCTTAAGCAAAATTTTGTTAAAGATTTCAAGCACTATGGGAATATCATTTCTAATAGTCAAGTGCTGGGTTCCCCTGTGCTTAAATGGCCTTTGGAGAAACTTGGTTATTTGGTTTGAAATATTTTCAAAATGGTTCAATAGTGTTGTGATTATACTTGCTGCAGATGAGTAAAGCAAAAGATGGCATAGCATATACTGCAATAAGAAATCACTGGTGTTAAAAATGACTTTTATAGGCTTTTAACAGATGGATGTATTGATGAGCATTTAAAGACTTCTTTTCTTTCTTTGTTTTTTTAAAAATAGGGGTGTCGCTGCTCTGTCTTTTAAAAAAATCCAAGCTGGTAAACCTACCAGTTATAATGCATTTTAATGCGTGGATACATTCCTGTTATGGAAAAAAATACTTCAAAAAACATTCTATGTGGAATTTTCTTTTTACTGTGATAATCCTTATTTTATAAAGAGCAAAGAACAAAATTCAATTGTGTATTGAGACCTGTAGCGCTCACATTTTTCATATATTGGGTAGTTTTATATTATCATATTAATATATCTGAAAAGATCTTTAACTGGCCAAATCAGATAATTAATGTCCAAGTTACGGCATATGAATTGTCAATGAACTACATGTATTTGACCTTGTGTGAATTCTAGCACACACATTTTTCATTTGAACCTCACTAAACTTACTCCATAGTTATATAACAATAATATTTAGGACACGTTCTTGAACTGGTGAAATCATGCAGGTAATTTATGTCAGACTGTAGGCCCTTGAATTGTCAAATATTACAATATTTGATGATGTGTGCACTCTAGAATTGGCAATTTTCATTTGATTTACACCAATGTACATATAGTTTTACAACTTAAATATCGCAACAGTTTTTATTTAACTGGTCAAAATGGATAATTGATATCAGTTGTGGCCCTTGAATCATCTATTCTTGCATTATTTAGTGTTGTATGCACTCTAGCATCTGCAATTTGTTGTGTGCACTCTGGCACCCTCAGCTTCCTTTTGATCTATGCCAATTTTACAAATTGTCGGAGTTTCAGCCTTGAAGAATTGTTGATAATGCACTAATTGACTCTGTGTGCACTTTGGCACTCGCAATTTCAATATTATTACATAAATAAATATACAAAATATCAAAAACAAAGAAAGAGTACATTATGCAATAATCAAATTATGATCCTTATTAGGGAATTCTCCTGAAAACAATGATATTTGATGCAGTTAACTGAAATTGTCAGAAATTGAATCTTTGGAAAACTTGAGTATTGTTGATGGTAGGAGTCAACATTGAGTTATTGAAATTCCTCTGTGTTACTCTAACAATGTTAGGTGCTTCAAATTATGTAAATACAACTTAAATCTAATAATTCTAAATACCAGGAATGACTTACAATGTTTGGTGCTTCATATTATGTAAATACAACTTCCATCTAATAATTCTAAATACCAGGAATGACTTACAATGTTGGGTGCTTCATATTATACAAATACAACTTCCGTCTAATAATTCTAAATACCAGGAATGACTTACAATGTTGGGTGCTTCATATTATACTAATACAACTTCCATCTAATAATTCTAAAAATACAGTTAACCCTTTACTTCATAACCTCTCTTAAGCAGCCACTCAATGGAAAGAGCAAACCGACCCCTTAAGACTGGTGACTGCTTAATGCAGGTTGATTACAACTAAAATTTTAAAAATAGTAAATAGAAAATGTGTCTGTTTAAGACAAGTGGTTGCTTAATAGAGGTGACCACTAACACAGGTTTGACTGTACCGGGAATTACTTACAATTGAAACTTATTCAATATTTCATTTGTATATTATTACAGGTATTGTATTTTTTATATTGTATAGATGCTCCTCGAACAAGACATGTTGCAAAACAGGCTGCTGTTATGATGATGATGGTGATGACAGATATACATATGGTTACAGACTGTCCATATGGAACATGTGGTATTTCTGGTAGGTTATTTAATTCATTCTGATATACAGATGGTTACATACTGTCCATATGGAACATCTGGTATTTCTGGTAGGTTATTTAATTAATTCTGATATACATATGGTTACAGACTGTCCATATGGAACATGTGGTATTTCTGGTAGGTTATATAATTCATTCTGATATACAGATGGTTACAGACTGTCCATATGGAACATGTGGTATATCTGGTAGGTTATTTACTTCATTCTGATATACAGATGGTTACATACTGTCCATATGGAACATGTGGTATTTCTGGTAGGTTATTTAATTTATTCTGATATACATATGGTTACAGACTGTCCATATGGAACATCTGGTAATTCTGGTAGGTTATTTACTTCATTCTGATATACATATGGTTACAGACTGTCCATATGGAACATGTGGTATTTCTGGTAGGTTGTTTAATTCATTCTGATATACAGATGGTTACAGACTGTCCATATTGAACATATGGTATATCTGGTAGGTTGTTAAATTCATTCTGATATACAGATGGTTACAGACTGTCCATATGGAACATGTGGTATATCTGGTAGGTTATTTTATTTATTCTGATATACAGATGGTTACAGACTGTCCAAATGGAACATGTGGTATTTCTGGTAGGTTATTTAATTCATTCTGATATACAAATGGTTACAGACTGTCCATATGGAACATGTGGTGTTTCTGGTAGGTTATTTACTTTGTTCTGATATTCAGATGGTTACAGACTGTCCATATGGAACATGTGGTGTTTGTGGTAGATTATTAACTTCAGTCTGATATATATATGGTTACAGACGGTCCATATGGAACATGTGGTATTTCTGGTAAGTTATTTCTTCATTCTGATATACAGATGGTTACATACTGTCCATATGGAACATGTGGTGTTTCTGGTAGTTTATTTACTTCAATCTGATATACATATGGTTACAAACTGTCCATATGGAGCATGTGATATATTTGGTAGGTTATTTACTTCATTCTGATATACGTATGGTTACAGACTGTCCGTATTAAACATGTGGTATATCTGGTAGGTTATTTACTTCATTCTAATATACAGATGGTTACAGACTGTCCATATGGAACATGTGGTATATCTTGTAGGTTATTTACTTCATTCTGATATACAGATGGTTACATACTGTCCATATGGATCATGTTTTATTTCTGGTGGGTTATTTACTTCATTCTGATATACAGATGGTTAACTTTTGTCCATATGGGACATGTGGTATATCTGGTAGGTTATTTATCATTCTGATATACATATGATTACATACTGTCCATAAGATACATGTGGTATATCTGGTAGGTCATTTACTTCATTCTGATATACAGATGGTTACAGACTGTCCATATGGAACATGTGGTATATTTGGGAGGTTATTTACTTCATTCTGATATACAGATGGTTATAGACTGTTCACATGGAACATGCGGTATTTCTGGTAGGTTATTTACTGCATTCTGATATACAGATGGCTACAGACTGTCTGTATCGAACATGTGGTATTTCTGGTAGGTTATTTACTTCCATTTGATATACAGATGGTTACAGACTGTTCATATGGAACATTTGGTTTTTCTGGCAGGTTATTTACCATTCTGATATACTTATGGTTACAGACTGTCCATATGGAACATGTGGTATTTCTGGTAGGTTATTTAACATTCTGATATACATATGGTTACAGGCTGTCCATATGGAACATGTATAAGTGAGTCTCAGGAAAGGTATTGTTGAATTAAAACTAATTTCAGAATATTTTTTTCACAGAATGTTTCATAATAATGTAAAAAAAAAAAAGAAACTTAATAAATATTCATGAAGTTCAGCATAGTTTAATTACTTTAAAGAACAATATTCTTTGTTGCAAAATATATAAAAACATGAAATGTCAATGGTAATATCACATGCCCCAGAAATGGTCTGTAAAAATAACTATGTGTTTTATAAGTGGGGATTTAAAGACAAAAAAAGTGTGAAATTGAAATGTTATGACAAAAGTACAGACCAAACAAGAAATCTCAAACAGACTTTGTCAAACAGATTCATGGTCTGACCTTGACCTTGACATGCCATGTCATATTGATCATTTGAGAAAAAAAAGAATAAAATCCATCTATGTGTGAAAAGGTTACAGAGCTGACATGAAATCTCATACTGATGGACAGATGAACAAATGATTTCTTTATGCTTCGCCAAGGTGAGCATAAAAGACATTTAAAATTGTTGAAGTATTGCTTTAAATCTCATTTTACAGAAGTATAACTTTATCTTGAAAATAGCTGCATTTAGGTTTCGTTTTACAAATACATTTATTACTTGTGCAGGTTCGTGGTTTTATTTGTCCTTATGTCCTGCTTTGGTGGGTGTGGTTATTACAAACAACGCCAGCGAGTCCTTAGAAATCAACACGGCCTCGGCAATGGTTTTTTGCCTGTGCTTCAAGTAACATCCCATCATCATCCTATCAGTTCAAGAATTGTTACGCTTGGAACATCAATGCTACCACCGCCGGCGACTTTCCGATATTCTTCAAACCTTGGAGCATCAGTCCTGCCACCACCTGGTCCAGCAAGTTTCCAATATTCAGCAAACCTTGACACAGATGTTTCATCTTTGCCGCCGCCGTATTCAGAGGTAAAGTAAAGCATTTGCACTTAGAGACACAATGCAAAGTAATTTGAATAACAAAATGGCCATTAAATCTCTCACCTGTGGCAAAAAAATCTTTCAAATTAAGTTATTTTAGGTTATGTCCTTCTGCAAGTAACTAACAAACTATCTCATAAAGTTTTGGGTGTGAGCAGGACTTGAACCTACAACATTAGCTGCGGAAGATAAGGGATCTTGAGATGGGTGCCTGAGACCACTTAGCGACAGGGGACACTGCCACTTATTATGCTCCCCCAAAGTGGGGGAAGCATATAGTCGCCGCTTCATCCGTGCGTACGTGTGTCCGTCCGTGCGTTCCCATGTTGTTGTCCGGGCTATTTCTCTACAACTCCATGTTGGAATTTTATGAAACTTGCTAGGATGCATCATTACCAAGTGCAGATGTGCATACTGTCTTTGTGTTCTGGTTCGATGATTTTTCAAGGAGTTATGGCCCTTTGATTCTATTTGTGACCAAATTCTTGTCTGCGCTATTTCTCTACAACCCCATGTTGGAATTTTATGAAACTTGGTAGGATGCATCATTACCAAGTGCAGATGCGCATATTGACTAAGTGTTCCGGTTTGGTGATTTTTTTTTATGGAGTTATAGCCCTTTGATTGAGTCTGTGACCCAATTATTGTCCGCGCTATTTCTCTACAACCCCATGTTGGAATTTTGTGAAACATGCTAAGATGCATCATTACCAAGTGCAGATGCGCATATTGTCTTTGTGTTCCGATTTGATGATTTTTTATGGAGTTATGGCCCTTTGATTCTATTTGTGACCAAATTCTTGTCTGCTCTATTTCTCTACAACCTCATGTTGGAATTTTATAAAACTTGCTAAATATTGTCTTTGTGTACTGGTTCAATGTTTTTTCATGGAGTTATGGCCCTTTCATTCTATCTGTGACCAAAGTATTGTCCACGCTATTTCTCTACAACCCAATGTTGGAATTTTATGAAACATGCTAGGATGCATCATGACCAAGTGCAGATGCGCATATTGTCTAAGTGTTCTGGTTTGGTAATTTTTTTACGGAGTTACGGCCCTTTGATTGAATCTGTGACCAAATTATTGCCGTTGTTATTTCTCTACAACCCCATGTTGGAATTTTGTGAAACTTTCTAGGATGCATCATTACCTGCTATGCAGTTTGGTATTTTTCAACCAAGTAGCCGGTACAGAGTCAAACACTCACTTGGGGAGCATCCATCGGTTCCACCGATATTTGCTTGTTTAATAATATTTCATAGTTTGAGATCTGACTGTCTAGACTTACAGCCAATTAGATTTGGCATAATAGTATATAGTAAATAGCTTTGTCCAGTAAGAACTGGGCCAGGGTATTTTCCATAAATGACTCCCACCAAAAGGGTTCATATTGTGAAATTTCATAAAATACTATGACCACCTGTAAGTGTATACAGCATTCAAAACATTGTACAATGTATATACCGGTAGGTCAGGGTCCAGGTGTACAAAGGTCAGTGCTCAGTGTATTTCTATTTTGTAAGATATATATTTATCAAAACCTTACATATTTCTCCCTTCCCTCCACCTGCCTACATTCATCAATAACTTAAGACTGATACTCAAGTCTTACACAGTGTTTTCTTCAGCTCCAATTTTTCGGGGGTCATTGATGACACATTGACTTAAAATCTGGGGGTCATTTTCAAAATCAGGGGGTCATCAGTTGACTAGTTTTAAACTTAATCAACTTGAATAAATGGTGGTAAAAAAACCATTATTTACTGAAACAGTTTTAATTCTTGTTTCACACAAATTTCTCAATCAAAGCTGCAATTTAAGTTAAAAACTTCAAAACAATTTAACTTCAAACAAATGTTACTTCTGGCAACAAGTTACAACAACTAGAAACTAGTTGTTTTTATGATCATGGCCACAGGGCCATGAACTTTTCAAATGTCATGGCCTCAGCTTGATCACCATGGCCCAAACTATAATGAAAAACCTAAATTATTTCAACATTTTATAATTCAGCTGAGCTTCATGTTTACCATTACTAAGCATTATACTCTTTGGAAAACAAAACTTTGTTGTTTTCTTTTTCCCAAAACCATTTCTCTTCTGGCTCATAGCCAGACTCATTTTAGAGTAATGTTACCTTGATATAAAAACATTTTAGTGGCTACTTAACAATAATTAATAAAAATTAGTCATTTTTCAAAATGAATATAATTTTCTAAAAGTTTATTTTCTTTTTTCCATAACCTTTTTAACATCCATTAAAGAAACATAAACGGCGCCGGGAAAACCGCTGGACAAACATAGACTGGCCTATGTTTAAACTGGTATTTAAATGTCGCGCATGACCGTCTTGATACCTTATAGAAAACAAAATAAAATGGTTTTCAGATAGAGTATCGTCCGTACATTTCAAACAAGTTTCACAATTTCAACATTTCATCTTTATATACAAACAACCTAAAACTGGGTATATATCTGTGCTATTGTTGCAGCATACGTTTGTTTTCACAGATGTTATCTTCAAACTATAATATTGCTTCACGGAAAATTATGTATGTGATTATAATCGTCTATGCAATTGCATCAATATAGCGTTAATAGCCAATTTAAGCATTTACGTAACTAAGTACAGCCACGTGACTGGGGTTTCCCTGAATCAGACCACGTGATCTGCCAAAACAGCTTGCATTTTAAAAATAACTCTGAAACCAGCTTGCTGAAACAAATATGCGTAATTAGAATTTCTGTATTTTTAAGGTTCTGTCATAGTGGACGCACTGAACAAACTTGATTGCGTCAAATGAGATTTAATTGCGTCAAAAACACAAGAAACGCGCTCTTTAGAAAACACAGCTTACATTTTGCAAAACCCAGTAAACATACAATTATGGGTAATAAATGTGATCCTTTCTTTAAATAATTGTTAAAACTGCTTGTTTCTGCAAAAAATAAATATAGTTATTTGCTTGTCTAATAAAAATTACTTGAACCTTACATTTTTGACTTTTCGAGTCTGAGCCTAAATCTCAGGCTCAAAATATTGATGAATTTAGGTCCAGGACTTGGTGGAAGGGAATAGCGAATATTTCTTGAATTATACAGTATATATATATATATTTGCAGCAACTATCTTGGTACTTCATAAAAAGTCATGTATTTTACATTTTGAAATAAAAAATTCTCCTGGTTTATTTATAGTCCTTAATTGTCATAAAACTGGCCTCAATGATAGTAGCTGGGCCTGTTAAGCTAAGTTCGTAGCACACCTAACTATCAATCCAAGGGTTGCGACTTTGAATCCTCGCCTGGCCAGTCTCTGTGATGATTAATATACAACATTAACTGATAATTGTCTCACTTTAATCAGTGGTGAGAGATGAATGACATTATGATGCAATGTCGTATATTCTTCATCATGAAGACTGGCCAGGTGGAGATTCGAACTTACAACCCCGGGATTGCTAGCCAGATGCACTACTGACTTGACTAATTGGGCTCTGCATCAAATTTAGTAGAAGTATGTGCAGACCATTCATTGACTGTAGTTATGACAACTCTGGTACCATATTTTCCAGAGCAATTCAGTTTAAATCCAAACTAATCATGGGTCGTATCCCAACCAACCAGGGGTCATATTCACAAATCTTTCTTAAGAATATTATTAGACTCAAGAATGAATTTAATTAAAAAAAACATGCTTAGAGATCTTTTTTTTGCGGCCAAAATTTGCAAGCATGTAGTGACACCTAATACTTAGTCAAATAAATTCGCACAATTATTCCGACTGTCATGGTAAACTAGATATCTAAGGTTGAAATTCGGATTTTCAAGCTCATTACTAAGAATATTCTTAAGAATGGTTGGTGAATATGGCCCCAGGTGCACATATGGGGGTTTAATGCCATATTCAACAAATTTCTTGTTATATATTAAGGCACATCCAGTTTTATTGGTGGATGAAGACCTGAGAATGAGTCTGAGTAGCACCACTGTCCTTCCGCAAGTAACGGGCAAACTTTGTCACATAAGTTTTTGGAGCGAGTAAGACTTGAACCAATGACTAGACTGGGTCGCATAAATTGACAACACTCTCAATTTCAAATAAACATTAGTAATACTATACACGTGTATGTAGGTGATGGACAACCCCAGCATGTTTCCTTCTAACATCAAATCAGATATATCACGCCATACTGATCAGCCATGCATTACGGTCAACATACAGCCAGGTAAGTAACTGTTGTAATTTACCATATACAGTCAGATCACTATCTGTTGTAGTTTACTATATACAGCCAGGTCATTAATTGTTGTAATTTATAATATACAGCCAGGTCAGTAACTGTTGTTATTTACCATATACAGCAAGGTCATTAACTGTTGTAGTTTATGATATACAGCCATGTCAGTAACTGTTGTAATTTGCCATATACAGCCAGGTCAGAAACTGTGGTAATTTATAATATACAGCCAGGTCATTAACTGTTGTAATTTATGATATACAGCCAGGTCAGTAACTGATGTAATTTACAGTATATAGCTAGGTCAGTAACTGTGGTAATTTATAATATACAGCCAGGTCAGTAACTGTTGTAATTTATAATATACAGCCAGGTCAGTAACTGATGTAATTTACAATATATAGCTTGGTCAGTAGCTGTGGTAATTTATAATATACAGCCAGGTCATTAACTGCTGTAATTTATAATATACAGCCAGGCCATTAACTTGTAATTTATGATATACAGCCAGGTCAGTAACTTAGTTTAAACATATTTTATTGCTGTGTTAATTTACAATATACAGTCAGGTCATTAACTGTTGTAATTTATAATATACAGCCAGGTCAGTTACTGTTGTAATTTATAATATACAGCCAGGTCAGTAACTGTTGTAATTTACCATATACAGCCAGGTCAGTAACTGTTGTAATTTATAATATACAGCCAGGTCAGTTACTTTGGTAATTTATTATATACAGCCAGGTCAGTAACTATAGTAATTTACCATATACTGCCAGGTCAGTAACTGTTGTAATTTACCATATACAGCTATGTCAGTAACTGTTGTAGTTTACCATATACAGCCAGGTCAGTAACTGTGGTAATTTATTATTTACAGCCAGGTCAATAACTAATGTAATTTATTATATACAGCAAGGTAGGTAACTGTGGTAATTTATAATATACAGCCAGGTCAGTAACTGTTGTAATTTATTATTTACAGCCAGGTCAATAACTAATGTAATTTATTATATACAGCAAGGTAGGTAACTGTGGTAATTTATAATATACAGCCAGGTCAGTAACTGTAGTAATTTACCATATACAGTCAGGTCAGTAAATGTGGTAATTTACAATATAATCAGGTCAGTAACTGTGGTAATTTACCATATACAGCCAGGTCAGTAACTGTTGTTATTTACAATATTCAGCCATGTCAGTAACTGTGGTAATTTATAATATACAGCCAGGTCAGTAACTGGTAATTTACCATATACAGTCAGGTCAGTAACTGTGTAATTTACAATATACAGCCAGGCCAGTAACTGTGTAATTTACAATATACAGCCAGGCCAGTAACTGTGGTAATTTACAATATACAACCATGTCTGTAACTGTTGTAATTTATAATATTAGCCAGGTCAGTAACTGTTGTAACTTACAATTTAATTACAATATATTTAATCAAATTTACATCTAATTCTAAAAAGAAACCATCTGTTGAATTATAATTTGGTTTTCATGTAAGATAGTTATATTCTTGCAAATTTGTGGATACATTTCAGAGATGAAAATGTAGCTTGAAATTGCTTTTAAGTGGAGTACATGAACATGTTTATTGTTACAAAAATATGTATCTGCACAAATAATTTTTGCTTCCTGTAAGATATTTTTATGAAAATTAGACTGGAGTTAGTTTCAGTAGCGTTCATAAGTTTACAAACTTCTTAGTAAAAAATTTGAAATCAGGAAATTCCTTTAGTGCTTCAATTCCATCATTTTATGAACTTTCGCTAGCCTTGTAAATAGTATTCTTTTTAAAATTTGTAAAAATATACTGAGAAAATGAAACATTCCTAGGTGTCACAATTTGTATAAAATCCTTAAGACATACGAAGATTAGTGAATTGGGCCAGTGGTTCCCAACATTAAAAGGATGTTTGGGATTGCTTTTGTTAAATCCGGTTAACGTCCCTGTTATGCCAATACATGTACATGTACAGTAGTTTTGTATAATCAAAAGTAGAAAACATTTCTGCTTACTAATTTAACTTCCTTTTTGATATTAAGGTAAGGCATAATTCCCAACAATGTGAAAAGGAGGTTTGACAATTGGTGTTAAAAGTTTCTGCTTAGTAACTTGAGTTATTTTTTTGTTTTATCTTCACAAACTTCTCATTTATTCCAACAATGATTTCTTAGCGAATAAAATCGCTTAGAATTTTCAAAATAAATTTCTCATTTTACAAAGAATTTCATGACCGCCAGCAGATGTTGACCTACTTCCTCAGCCATTGAAATTGCTTCAGAAAGAAGAAAGTAGATCATCATCTGGGCCGGTTACATAACTTCTGACCTATACTTTGTGCCTGCTCCAAGATCATTACATGTATAACTGGATACAAAATGATAACCTCTTAAAGAGGAAATTCAACACTCAACAATCAATCTGCTGTTCAAAGGTTTAAGTCAGACTTAGGCTTACAGTGTATTAAACCAAAACTTGGCAAATTGCATTCTAACAATAGGGTTATTCATCGAGAACAAGCTGTTGCAGCCATGTGCAGAATGGTACATACATGCTGTACCCATTCATATCTTTTTAAACGTGAAGCTATGCCAGAGTTTGCATTTGTACCACTTACTGTTAAACACATACTGATTGACTGTGTGGACTTTGCACCAGTGCAAGAAAAGTACTACAGGATCGATAGTATGAAACAGTTATTTGACAACATTGATGTTACATAATTACATCTTCGGTTTTTTTAAATGAGGTTAACCTCTTTTTAATAGTTGGTGATCATTTTGCAAAAACTTAACAATTAAGCAACCCAGAGGGAGCGACCGTTAATTTTAACTAAATGAACACTAACTGGCTTAGTGTTCAATGTCATTTGACTGACAGTTTGACGTCATTTGACTGACAGTTTGATGTCATTTGACTGACTCTGGGTGGAGCTATGATGAAAGCTGAAACGATTGATGTTTTAAAGTTGATGTTTGCTAAGGCTGTTTCTAAGTGAAGCTTGCATGGCTTTGTAGTTTGTACATGACTTGATCAAAATTGCATCAAGGGCCGAGTCTGTGCAATACCATAAACATGTGCGCAGCGAGAACAAACTTAATTAAATTATTTTGTAGGCTGTTTTTAACATATAAGAGCAACACAATTTTGAAAATTGAAGAGATTCCACTGGTTGTCAAATGAGGTTAAACACTAAAATAATTTTGAGTAGAAACCTGGTTGACAGGTTAATTATTAAAATTATCAAATGTTTATTTAATGTATACTTCATTAATTCCTTCATTTATTTATTTGTAAATAGTTTTGATATATTTTTAACCATATTTATTTAATAAATTATTTTCATCACCACATTCATTAGTCTTTGTGTGCACAAAATAACCTATATATGTGTTGATGTGCCATAAAACAGCATTGATTCATCCATTCATTTAAACTTCAGTAATTTCAATTATAAAATGGCCCTATTTGTGTATTTGGAAAATTCAATTATTGTGTTTATTCCATAATTCTTTAATACAAGGAAAGACGTCCATATAACAAGTTCAATTGATTTCAGTTATACTAGAATTAACCTTTTAATTAGACATTATTGATGTATTTTGTCTAGGTGGACATTCCATTTATTCTAACCAAATTGGTGACCTATCAACAAATCAGATGCCCAGTCCACCACCTTACTCGGAAGCAACCAATCAAAACACAGCAGTCACCCAGGAGAATGAAGTTCAAAATTCAACAACCAGTCAAGAAATCCATAATCGTTTGCATGCTAAATAAAATATGTTTGTTTTGTCAACTTTTGAATTTGTTTGTGTATTTCTATGCTATACAGTGTATAATCGTATACTGAAATGAAAAAGAATTGCATATCTATGTTTATATGTTAGTTGTATTAAATTGGTATATGAATTTCAAATAAAAAACAAAAAATTTTTTATTTCATAGTATAATTATTGGTGTGTATAATCTCAGAACTTCATTAAAAGAATTCCAAAGCATTACTACCAGGCCTTCTAAAATTGCCGGTTTTTCGGTTTTTGGACCGATTTCTGAAGTTCAAAACCGGTTTTCGTTTCAAAGTTTAATAAAAAATCGGTCCAAATATTTTCAAAGTTCAATAAAAAATCGGTCCAGATATTTTCTATCGGTCGTATAAAATCTCGTAAATTGCTCTTATCATGCCATACTGACCTGTGAAATACGCCTTGCGGCAATATCATTTGACCCAATTATCCGTTTCTTTTGTCACCTGCTGTGCGAAATGATGTCAATTTCGACCAAACCATTGACGGTATTAGGGGAGTTTATCGGAAGAGTATATCGCTATGAAGCACGCCTCCGATGTGTGATCAGCGACCCATAGCGTTCTGTCTGTTCATCAAAAGACTGTGTTTGCGTCCGTAATTTCTTTGATATACCGCTTACCAAAGCTGGGACGGTCGGACCGAATATTGTTTGCGTCATTAAAATATTTGATAAAACGTGCAGCGTTACTTGTTTGTTTCATTTTTTTAAAAAAACAATTTAATTATAAAATTGATGACATTAATTAATGGAAGTGATAAAACCCGGACCGATTTTGTTTTGATGTGGGACAGGTTCTGAATTATTTATTTTGGTGGTTGAACCGTTACATTGGTTTCCACGGTGATTATTTCACGCAGCTTCCGGAACTTGCATCACTTCCGGTTCGATCGATCATTTTTAATATAATGAAAATTATTCAGTAACCTGGAAACATAATGTCAGTCATTAAAATGTACACATTGTGGTAAAGTATGTTATAAATAATACACAAATAAACTTGAAATCGTTCCTTATTAATAAATAAACGCAGAAAATACATGATGCTGCTGACATGTTGGATGGGGTATGCATACATGTAAAGGCATAATGTAAGGCAATTTAAGTGATTTTTTTTTAAATAAGTGCGATTCTTACGGTAGTAAAAAACCTGGACCGATTTGCATTTTGGAATTTTAGAAGGCCTGATTACTACTACAGGACTGCCGAAGTTACAACAATATCACTAAAATTGATTTCATATGTAAACTAGAGGTCTTGTTTGATGCAACTAATTAAAAAATATATCACAAAAAGTACCTATGTGTTTCATTTTCGTTTCAGTATATAACGTTTGGAACATTTATTTGTTGAGTAATTTTGTTATTTGGCATTCAATTTAGCTCACCTGAACCAAAGACTGGGGTAAGAAACTACTGGCTCAATTTTAAAATAATTTCACAGAAATGTTCCTTGGGTGACTCTCTACCAAGTTTGTTCAAGCCATCTTGATTTGTCAGAAAACATGGCAGCCAGGGGGTGGGGTTAGATTTATATCAAATTACTTCCCTTGTTTTATAGCATAAATGTCTGTATATAGCAATTATTATAAGAAGAGGTAATAAACTCTTGAAATAAACTTTTTTTTGCTATTATTATACAATATTAAATAAACTTTTTTTTGCAATTATTATACCAGATATAAGTTTTAAAAGATAATTCATCAAAAAAAGATGAATGATACAGTTATAATCAATGATTGAAATATTATAATATTATTCATATATCATGAACCATTTTAAAATATGTGTTTTTCTGAATATAAAAGTTTTTATGGTTCAGACAGGGATGGTTTACTGCTTCATAATAAAGTAATACCATATTTTTAGCTAGTTTCATCACAGCAAGAAGTCTTCTTGAGATTTTCAGTGTCAAAGTGTACTTGAAATCTTTGAGGAGGAGTTTAATTGTTTTTGGAGGAGAGTGCACTGCAACAAAATTATTTTATTATATTATTACAAAATTAAAAGAGATAAAGAAGGAAGCCAGGCCTGATTAGCTCAGTCGGTTACACGTCTGACTATCAATCCAGGGGTCGTGAGTGGCAACAGTCTCCTTGATGATTGATATTTGACATTGTGTCTCATAATCATTCGTCTTTCACCACTGATTCTAGTGGGAAACTTATCAGTTACTTGCAGAGATGGGGCGTGCTTCAGTACTGGTTAATCCCAGGAAACAGTGGTTAGGTTAACTGATCGTCTGTTAGCCCTCGATGGCATAAAAATGACGCTAAATATTCAATCAATGTAGAGCCAATCGCAGATGTTACCTTGTGACCATACAATATGTAGAAGTTTATTAGAGCCAATATAATATTTCATAATAATATAATACAGTTCAAAATTCAAGATTGCTATTAAAATAAAACAATATGAATTTAGTAGAAATGTCAACGATGAAAACAAACAACAGACGAAATATTCCGCATGACAATTGAGATGTGAAGAGATGCTGTCGACGTAACTGTTTATTTATTTAAAAGGGTGTGGATTTTCTAATACTGTTTTGATGAATTTATTCAGAATGAGGTATAGAATAAAAAGTTTATTTTACAGTGTTTGGTATAATGTGGAAATTTATTGTACATGATTGTACGTGTTGTGGTGAAAGTCAAATTGGCTTCTAATCCAATTTATACTGTAAGATAACCTTATAATATTAATTCATTTTCATTAAATAGTTAACAGTTGATATTGCTTTGCTTTCCGCTTGTGTTAGTTATTAATACATTACTGGTTTTTAAAATATTATTGATATTGTTTGATTTTGTGTCTTTCTAATTTATTATGATCCGTTGTGGTTTGTTTTTCAAGTTCTATTTGTCTATAAATATTCTTTGTATGCGATAAATTGTGGTATTGACTTATTAATTTAGCATCCATGTGTACAAATTTTTGTTTTGGAACAATTAAACATCAAAAACATTGTATGCTCATAGCAAATCCCTGGACGATTGAAGTTAGGGCAAATTAAGGGGTTTGGAGGTATTTAAGGTCTCACTAAACAGTTGAATTTTGATTTTTTTTTTCTATATAAAATAAGGTCTAGGATTTCCATGGTGAAAATAGAATTCTGCATAGAATTTTTTTGTTAAGTGTTTTTTTTTCATAGCAGGAATTTAAACCCACATAAAAATGCACAATAACTAGTAGGTTGTTCCCTGGATCTCTAAAAGTAATGCATATTGTTCCTCAGATCTCCATAAGTATTTGGCAAAATTCCCTAAAAGTATTTTGTCCATGTTCCCCAGATCTCTAAAAGTATTTCCACTGTTCCCTAGATCTCCAAATGTTTTAAACATAGTTCCCTGAAAGTACCAAATAGTGTTCCCGTAAGTAAAACGTCAACTGTAGTCTTCTCTATTATTATTTGCACAAGATCATAATAAACCAAACAAATCCATGCACTGTCTTCTTTTCCTTGTCCTTTCTGCAGGCAGATCCGGCTCACCCTGAGACAACATCTCTTGTCTCTGTGTGTTCAACATCTTGACAAGGGCTGGGTATGTATGTAGGCCTAATCCTCATCATTAAGTTCAATGAAGTCGTGTCTGACTTCACTAGAGAGGACATATAAGATATTTTCAGGTGAAATGCCCAAATTTGACCCCCTTCTACAGCCCTTTGAGATTCAGAAGACCCCAATAGAAACAAATCTTTATGTAAAATATCTAAGGTCTATGGCTTGAACTTTCACAGAAAATGTGTGTTTTTTTTAAAGTTTCCTTAAAAATATGTTTGTAAGCCCTGTGGCAGGGGGCATTTGTGGATCAATCATGCTAGTTCAAGAACGTGTCTGAGATGTTGTGGTTATATAAATGCTGTGCAAGTTTGGTTAAGATTTGTTGAAAAATTAGTTGGGGGGTGAGGGGATGCTATCGCGTCCAGAAGAAAAATGTTAACGGACGGACAACTGACAATTTACCACAACATATTTAGCCCTGCTGGCCTTTGGCAAGTAGAGTCAAAGAAGAGATCAAGGGATGGACAGTCCTAACGATCAGAAATCGATGACGATAACCACTGCACTATTCTGCCTGTTAGTATTAAAACTGTAAATTAATATTTATTCGGAATTGCCATTCAAAATGTATTTCGGGTACATACGATTATGGAATGAAGTTGGGCAGAGACCCAGACTAACACGTTGCCAGAATCCTTCAAAGCTGTCAAAAGCTGTTTCAAGCAGTCAACATCTCATTTTAAAAGTAAATTATGATCAACTATAGAAATTATACATAAAATCAGTGACTTAATGACAGAGACTGGCAGGCTAATAGCAATATAATGTACACGGCACTTTTATTATTTCTATAATAACTCTTCGAATCATTATCTGAATTAAATAATTTTGGTACCAAAGTAAAGGTGATAAAAAATATGACTAATTCCAATTATCAATTATTTAATATTTTTCTTCTGAATTTAAATTGAGACGGATTGAAAACCAAATATGCTGAAATTTTCACGATAAACTATAATCTTGATTTAACAAATACATGTACGTTTAAATAACACACAATAAAAATAGAAATGTTATGTAGAAAGATGAAGAGGTAAATTTTCCACCGGTGGGGAAAGTTTTATATCGATATTTAAAGTCGTTTTTCTTACTTTAAAAATGGCCCGGCTAAAAAAGAGAAAAATAATGATCACACAAAAATAACTGTTAGCGTAAAAATTCTTTATTTCTTTAAATTTAAAATAGAAAAATTACACTCCCAAGTTTACAATCAAGCACTTTCTTTTGATACCATAGTAACAAAAATATGCTTGTTGATTTAGGAGAAGTTGTGTTTCCATGCTTTAGAAAACGCCAAATGTGCCACCTGAAATTTAGACAAAATTTTGCCAGCAGTTGCCTATCTCTGTTTATATGCATCTGATAAATTTGATCAAATGAGGTACTTTTTCCATTTTTTTCTTTAACGACAATATCCCTAGATCTCTAAAATTATGCCTTTGATCCCTGGATCTATGAAAGTAATGGCCAATGTTCCCCAGATCTTTGAAATTAAATGGCCATGTTTTCCAGATCTCCAAAACCCCCGGGAGGACCTCAGTGATGTCTTATTGCAGTATATTCCAAGTTCGCTCTACATGTACAAAAACAACAAATTAACATACAATTTAAATAAATACATCAACAAATGAATATGCAGGATGAACCTAGAACCTTGATACCTGCAGAACTGCAGAGTTTCAGCAAATTTTATCATATAACTAAAATTGTCACTTCCTACGACATGCATGAGCTACATTGCTCCTATTCTTGTCATCACTCATGGCTCCCTGGAACCACATGGGTTGGTAATTTAACCACAATAGTGAACGTGACAGTAAATAATAAAAATGGACATGACACCCATTAGGAGGATTCCTACCCCTCTCCAGAGATTGGCAGTGATTCTATTCTTAGCGGGAACCACACGGGTTGTCTCTGCATAGAGATAAACCAGCTATGCTATCAAGGACCATGTATAACTCATATATTTTTGCAAAAAAAGCTACAGCGTATTTTGCTGAGTTGAAATGTTCGTGGTACGGAGCCGTGTAATGTACAAAGATATGCTGTTGCACTTTTTGTTAAGTCAATCTTTTGTCAAAGTTATATGCCTATACTGTCAGTATAGTCAATAACACGTTTGGATAAGGCAAAAAACGACAACAAATTTTCATTTTGAAGCGGATAGTTTATGTTAAAGGACCAGGTTCACATGCCCCCAATATTGGTCTTAAATAAAAAAATTTCAGCAAAACTTCGTGTTTGTTCCAAATATACTTTGTTCTTTTAAAATATGGATATTTTATCTTTTAATGGTATGTTTTTTTTCTTATCATAGAATGACTCCAAGGACGGTTAAATTAGGGAAATAGTTTAATTTTCCCCATTTTTGTCTGATTTTTGGCTTTTAAATAATATTTTGACGATGAAGGCATTCTTTCCACACAAAGATATTTATTATGATCATTGTCTGGTTTATTCCAAGTATTATGTGTAAATATTGTTGTGTGGTAAGAGTGCCATCACAGATAAAAACATGCTATGTTTACCTAAAATGGCTCAAAATGTAGAACAAATGCATTTTAGCTGTAGTACACTTTGATGATATTGTATAAAGCGAAAAGTGTAAAACTGAAAAAAAAATTATATTTTTTTTAAAAGAATTAAGTATAAATAAAATAAAAAAACATCACATTTTACTTTAAAAAAAATGGGATTTAATTTTATTGAATTTTCAGGGCCATTTTGGGGGTGGGGGATGGTTCGTGAATCTTGTCCTTTATTTTACTTCAATTATGAAACAAGTTATTACAACTTACAAATTATACAAATCCCGCTTGAAGTCTTCCTGTCTAGAATCAGTACTAAGTATATGCAGTAAATATGCCTTACTCAAGGACACCACATATAGCCATGGCAAGTTGTCTTCCTGTCTAGAACCAGTACTTAGTATATGCAGTAAATATGCCTAACTCAAGGACACCACATATAGCCATGGCAAGTTGCCTTCCTGTCTAGAACCAGTACTAAGTATATGCAGTAAATATGCCTAACTCAAGGACACCACATATAGCCATGGCAAGTTGTCTTCCTGTCTAGAACCAGTACTAAGTATATGCAGTAAATATGCCTAACTCAAGGACACCACATATAGCCATGGCAAGTTGTCTTCCTGTCTAGAACCAGTACTAAGTATATGCAGTAAATATGCCTAACTCAAGGGCACCACATATAGCCATGGCAAGTTGTCTTCCTGTCTATAACCAGTACTAAGTATATGCAGTAAATATGCCTAACTCAAGGACACCACATATAGCCATGGCAAGTTGTCTTCCAGTCTAGAACCAGTACTAAGTATATGCAGTAAATATGCCTAACTCAAGGACACCACATATAGCCATGGCAAGTTGTCTTCCTGTCTAGAACGAGTACTAAGTATATGCAGTAAATATGCCTAACTCGAGGACACCACATATAGCCATGGCAAGTTGTCTTCCTGTCTGGAACCAGTATTAAGTATATGCAGTAAATATGCCTAACTCAAGGAAACCACATATAGCCATGGCAAGTTGTCTTCCTGTCTAGAACCAGTACTAAGTATATGCAGTAAATATGCCTAACTCAAGGACACCACATATAGCCATGGCAAGTTGTCTTCCTGTCTAGAACCAGTACTAAGTATATGCAGTAAATATGCCTAACTCAAGGACACCACATATAGCCATGGCAAGTTGTCTTCCTGTCTAGAACCAGTACTAAGTATATGCAGTAAATATGCCTAACTCAAGGACACCACATATAGCCATGGCAAGTTGTCTTCCTGTCTAGAACCAGTACTAAGTATATGCAGTAAATGTGCCAAACTCAAGGACACTACATATAGCCATGGCAGACGATCAAACAAGTTCCCATGTTCACTTTAGTGTTCTTTTAATAATGAACATTATGACCACTCAGTTTTGATAATGCTTACTTAGATAAAGTGATCATTATATTCTCACTGTTTCAACCTTCATAAAATAAAGTAATTACAGCCTTATACACATCCTAATGGGTCAACCGACGCAGTAATATTTTTAGAAAACTGCAATCTCATAACAATATTCAATGAACCAATGAAATTAAACCGATCTTAATAAATGAAGAAATTTGTAATCAAACACTTAAATAATCTCTTATAATTGTAAAAAACATTCAGACAAGTGGTACCAGATATTGCTATGAATCAAACCTCCAAAAATAATGACATGATAGTATTTCAAGTAACCTTTAAACTTATTCATACTTCGATTGTGAAACAAAGTCTTACAACAAACACAAATCACACGCTCGGTGTCTTCCTTGATTGAATCAATACTAAGTATATACAGATAAGAGATGCCACACATAACCATGGCAGAGGATCAAACCTATGGCCCCTCTGTCCTACGTATGATGCTCTACCGCTAGAGTATGCACTCCAAAATATTAATTTAAGGACACTTAATGGCTAGCAGGGCTTTTGTCTCAGTAAATTGTCTGTCGTCTGTCTGTTAACCTTTTTCTTGTAGACCTGATACAACCTTCATTTTTCATTATATCTTAATTAAACTTGCAAAACAGTTATATAACCACAAGATCTCGGACAAGTTCTTGAACCAGTCCGATTTGACCATGAGAATAGATATTTCTTCACTTCTTTTTTGAAAGTTATGCTTGTTTTTAATTTCCATAACAGTATTGGGTAATTGCTTTCAGTCCAGCATGCCATTATAAAAGAAAGTTGATGTTGTAAAACTATTAACACATGGCACAATAAAATTAAAAGTTCTTCCTCTTGTTGCATGATGATGCAAATTAGACCACTTTGAAAATTTTCTAGTTTAAAATTTTCTGACATGAATTGTTAAAAATCTTATGAACTTGATTCGATCTTAATTGTCTATTTTTACTTTAAATGTTAAGTATTCCATTTAATATGAGCATTATGGTATATGGTTTATTCTGAACTGATAAAACAACTACAATGAATTAAAACGGAGTTGTTTACATTATTAAGTTAAACTTCTTCGAGCAACGACTGAAGCAACATTAATTGACAGGATAATTTTTCTTCCGCGTTTTTCCTCCAATACCTGATATTAAGCATGTGATACAGCAGGAGACCAGCTCAACAAATTTTTCACAGTATCTCATTGGCTAGGACGTTGACATATGGCGCCAAATCGATTGCTGCTGAAAGGTAACACAACACAGTCTGTTTTATCGATATGAGGATACGTGACTGCGTGACAATATAATGTACTAAACACACTATTAGCTGGCTCTTTAATAAAACGTGTATTCCTGGGATTTAAGATACTTCATTTTTGAATGACAACCACGTGTGTACTCCGAAACTGAATCGTATTTAATCGAAGGTAAACATTATTTTTTTAAATGTGAAAGTATAACTCTATTGTAATTGTTTGATCTTTAAATACATTTTCAAATGTATCGTCCTTGGTGCAATTGTTTGCTTATGGATCAATAGCAGGCTATCGAATAGCTAATAGACTAACACTACACAGTCTACATTGTACATCAATATGGCTATGGGGAATATACGCGGTATTTGAGGGCTGGTTTAAGGTTTACGGACTGCAAGAGTATAAAGCACCGACCAGCATATTCACGAACCAGACCCATAATCCCATCTACCTTGAGATTCTCCTTAACTCCAATGTTTCTTCATTTCCATTTAGCATTTTACTTGTTATCCTTAACAATTGACATAATACTGGGACAGGCATGCAGATATAAATTCAACATACACGTCTCAAATATCGGGTGGCACCTTTTGTATATGTTTTATATTTCATTAATTGTGGTACCAAATTAAATCTGGTAAACTGTTGACTATTTTCATTTACCAATTATTCAATATTTATATAAGATTAATTTGGGTGTTGTTTGTTCCATCTACATGTATAACGGTTTGTCTGCTTTGGTTTTGTGTTTAAAAACAATTGTGGTTTCAGCATTGATTTCGGTATGATTATGGTGCAAGCTGATTAACTAGGTGTGATAATCCAATATACAGGAAGTAAAATGACAATTATGCATAGGTGAGAATGTACCTGGGCTGTATACCAACCAAAAAATAACATGTATAGAAATGCTCATTAAGTCAAGTAATACAGTCCTGGTCATCATTGAAAAGAAACAAGTTGAAAAATATTAAATTTTATTTATTTATTTTTATAAAATAATTAATTTTTTTTTATGCAAAACAACCATAATCAATCATCATCAATAGCATCATCAAACATGTGGAGCGTGTAGTCAAGTGGTAGAGCATCAAACCCAGGACTGAAGGGTTGCGGGTTTGATCCTCCACCATGACTGTGGTAGCCTTGAGGAAGACTCTTTTTCCAGGTATGCTTAGTACTGGTTCTACCTAGGGAGACCCTGAGCGTGATTTGTTTAAGTTGTAACAACTTGTTTCACAATCAAAGTAAAACTAAGTTTTATCATCATTATCATCATCATCATCATTGTTCAAAGGGACAATTGAGTGCTATCAGATTCCACAGAAACTGATACTTGGAGACGTAGGCTGTGGCAAACCCTTTATATCCAATACTATATCATAATGTATTCAGAGGACAAAATGTTGTAGACAAAACCACTTCGCGACCTCTATACAAAATACTTTGGAGACAAACCACCGTAATTTGATGGATGCAAGCCAGCCAATCTGTGTCCACTGGTAAGTCACTGGTTCAAGTAAATTTAGAGGAATCGAGAATTTTGAGCTTGAGATGTTTAGTGAAATCACCCCCTGCTATTATAATGAAGACTGTATAGGTGTAATCCCACTATTGAATTTTGTTCTTTATTCTATGGTAGAATAAAAAAAAGTTTGCATGCTTGTTGTACATGGAGAGACCCAAATAAAAGAAGTGAAACTTATATTTTATTGAATGTCTACCTCTGCATTACCAATATTAATACAACTGTTGCTGTATTTGAACTTAGTGCTCTAAATTAAAAAAAATGTACACTTTTTTTTTTCAATAATCCCAATATGAACACATTAAATAGAAAATATTGGATAACTGTAGATCTAGTCAAGAAAGGTAGGTCTATGTTTTGGCAGGGCTCTTGTTTGCCCATTTTTGGGGTAGTTATTCTGCCACATTCCCAATGGCAAATACCGTATATTCCCTAATTAACGCCCCAGGGGGCGTTACATTTTTCAAGGTGGGGGCGTTTATAAAAGATAAAAAAAAGCAAATTTAACAACAGTTAAAAATACAATAAAACCAATAAAACCATGGAAAAAAAACCTTAAATCTGGTTTAAATCCCCGAAAAAGTGGTTCAGAATTATTTTAGAGTGAATGAAATAATCAACATAAGATGAAAAAAAGCTGAAAATCTGTATGAAATTACTAGTATGCGTACTGGAATATCCGAATTTATGGTCATTGTACTCTTCACTTTAAATCACTTGGACGCTTGCTTTTATCAACGTGGAACAATGAGCGTACACAGACTTAACGCATTTTCCGACATTTTGGAATGTTTTAATCAGCAGACGGCATTTTTACTAGTATTAAACAGCAAATATGGGGAAGTATTTATTCAACCAAAAGTGGTTAAGTGGTCACCCTAGATATAAACAATGGGTTAAAGAGTCCAAAGGTAATAAACACTTCGCTAATTGTTGACTGCGTAACAAAATAATCGATAAGGAAAAGATGGGCGAATACGCACTCAAATCGCATATACGTTTTGTTTTTTAATTTTTCAGAAAAATAGGTGGGGGGGGGGGGGGGGGGGGGCGTTTATTAGAGTGGGGGCGTTTATAAGGGAATATACGGTAGTATCTTTTTTTTCCAATCCAAAGTAAAAAAAATCTCAATTTCGAAATGCAATGAAATTTTTGGAGAATTTTTAATATTATGATTTTTTATGTAGTTTTCTACAAGGACATCACACTTTCTATATCTTAAATATACATTACACATATATATTGTTATGTATATTGAATATTTGCTATGTATCTTCCCAATTTCTTAAAACGTAACACTAATTTTCACAAAATCAGTGGCTCCTACCCCATTCCCAAAAGTGCGAGCAAGAGCCCAGTTTGGGTACAGGTAAATGCTATGGAGCACGGACGTAACACAATTTTGCCTACGATCATTTTATTGGCATTTAATTTTGTTGTCAAAGCTCCCCACGAAAATCAACAATAATAATCACAAAGTAGTACGAGAGACATGTTTTTAGTTTGATCAAATCTATATTTCAGGGCACTACGGTGATAACCAGACTGCTTTTTTGAGAGTCATTGTTTCTAGCTGCCAACAACACCTGTACGACCATGATTGTCATGGTATCAGAGACAGAATGGATATCTTGTCTGGATAAAAGGTCAGTGCTTTATTTACCACTGCTTAGAAGGACTTACTGTGCTATTACGTTGTTTTTTTGTTTATTTGAATGGGGTTTAACGCCATTTCAACACATTTCACATTTAGTATATATGGCGTATCGAGTTTTATTGGTGGAGGAAGACCTAAGAATATTTGAGTAGTCACTGTCTCTTTCTGCAAGTTACTGGAAAACTTTCTCACATAAAAATTTTCTGGAGCAAGCAGGACTCAAACCTACAACCTTGGTGGTGAGAGGTTAGTGATCTTGAGACGACATCTAAGCTCACTCGTCCAAAGAGGACCCCTGGTCCAGTGGTAGAGCATTGTGTCCAAGATCGGAGGGTCATTGGCCCAATCCTTGCCAAGGCTATATGTGGATGTCCTTGAGCAAGACACTTTATTTGCATGTTTAGAACTAGTTCTACCAAGGAAGACTTCGAGATTTATTTGTCTAACTTGTAAGAACTTGTTTCTCAATTGAGGTAAAATAAATAGGTTTAAAACAACCATATTTATTATGATCGTAAATGTTGCCATCTCATTTAAGTGTTTGTGTACGGTTTAGTGGAAGCTGTTCATAAGTTACATGGATGGATCTTGGCATAAGTATACTCTGTGACATCTGTTACAAAGGGGGTAGAAACTTTAAACTCCTCATATTAAAATAGAAGGGTGAAAAGATCACATTTACCTTTAAACTCTGTGTTTAAGTTCTAGTTTACACGTAGAGTGAACCTGGAATCTTCCTTCCTGTTGGCATCGAATAACCTATAATGTTTTGGTATGCTGTAAAACTCAATTCATTCATTCATTCATTCAAAATTTTGAATAATTCTGATCTGTTCCCTTTAAACTATGTGTTTAAGTTTTGGTGCAAGCTGGAGTGTGCCTTACTTGCAGTTATATGGATAAAACTTGGCATAAGTGTGCATGTAATGTATTCGGATCCTAGTCACATGGCATGGGTGAAAAGATCATATTTTACTATTAAACTCTGCATTACAGTTGTGATGTACTGTGTATGCTTACATTATGTGTATGTAACTTTTTGCATTGGGTAATTATAAATAATTTGCTAGATTATCATCCAAATTTTTCTTAAAAACGGGAAGGGGGTGGGGGGAGGATTTTATTTTTAAATTTTTTGATGTTTTATAAAAAATTGAAAAAAAATGGTTAAAATACATCTCATTATCATTAATAAATGAAATCTGAATGGCTTAATATGTCAAATGCACCAAAACATGACAAAATCGACATGTAAATTGGAGGAAATCCCCATTCTAAATATAGACAACACTTAAATACTATTAGACAACCATCACATCATCATTCAGACTCTTTCTAAAATGAAACCATTTTTACTACATGTAAACCTATAATTATAACTGATCAAATTGGAATCTTGTTTAATACATCACAAAATATGTTGCAATTTTAAGCAGGAAATCTATTTTAGTCTAACTTAGGAGCAAAGCCTACGTTCTAACTTAGGAGCATAGCCTGAGTTCTAACTTAGGAGCATAGCCTGAGTTCTAACTTAGGAGCATAGCCTACGTTCTAACTTAGGAGCATAGCCTAAGTTCTAACTTAGGAGCATAGCCTACGTTCTAACTTAGGAGCATAGCCTGAGTTCTAACTTAGGAGCATAGCCTGAGTTCTAACTTAGGAGCATAGCCTATGTTCTAACTTAGGAGCATAGCCTACATTCTAACTTAGGAGCATAGCCTAAGTTCTAACTTAGGAGCATAGCCTACGTTCTAACTTAGGAGCATAGCCTACGTTTTAACTTAGGAGCATAGCCTATGTTCTAACTTAGGAGCATAGCCTACGTTGTAACTTAGGAGCATAGCCTACGTTCTAACTTAGGAGCATAGCCTGAGTTCTAACTTAGGAGCATAGCCTACGTTGTTACTTAGGAGCATAGCCTACGTTGTAACTTAGGAGCATAGCATACGTTGTAACTTAGGAGCATAGCCTGAGTTCTAACTTAGGAGCATAGCCTACATTGTAACTTAGGAGCATAGCCTGAGTTCTAACTTAGGAGCATAACCTAAGTAAGAAATTCCCTTTTGGCAATGCAGATTCAATGAGCATATACAGGCATGACATATTAGGATTTAGAGTTACTTGACCAAACAAAAAAAGGTTGGTAGGTAGGCAATTTTTTTCTTTTCCAATTTTTTTGTTCTAATTTTTGTTTCATGGAGAAAATGTCATAATAATGATTTATTATAAGCACTTTTTTCCTGTTCTATGAAATATAATTATGATATAATAATAATAATAATTATAAAATCTTTACTTATAGAAGTTTTGATACATTATAAATGACATTATACTATTGAATTCAAGGTACACATCATATTTTCAACATGGCCTTCTGCAACAACATTTTAAACGTTACGATATAATATTAACAAATTAAAATGTGTACGTGTACAACTTTACTTGTGACAAACATTTATATATGTGTACATTTATACTATTTTATTCAAACAATAACAAAAATCATTTATTAGGTGATTGTAGAAGGTAATTTCTATATTGAAATTTAATAAAGCCTCATTAAACTTCCGAAATGCACACTTTTTCGAAGATAACAAAAATGGTTGTAATTAAATGTGTTTATAGTATTGCTAAAACCATTCCTGTAGACCCCTTCGTGATTGTTTTTGAAAAAAGCGAGAAAATAAATAACTTTGATCGAAATGTGTATGTCTTAGACGAGTGGTCCTAACCAAGCTTTTAACTTTTGTTTACATTATTGTTATTCCATACTTTCCGACTGTACCTCCGCCAGTGTTCGGAAGTTCACAAATGAATACTGCAATGATAGTGTGCGGACAAGATCGTTAGATAAGGGGTTCATGAAAGGGATTATATTGGCAAGTAACACAAATACACTGTTAGTCCAGACTTTTCCTGTATGCAGTGTGCACAAGATAATGCTTATGTATTGATGTATAACCTTTATTTACTTGAAAGTTATCAATTAACAGTAATTGAATATTGGCCAAAACTTTAATACGTCCCACAATAAAGTATTGCACAATGTTTACATTGAACTCCGTAAACTTCCCGAACAAATCCTCGAAACGAGATCTGGAACGACTCTTCACGATGTTATCCGATGATTGATCGGAAACCCGAAAGCGGTTTGTTGAAAATGGCAAATGTAAATAAAAACAAAAATGTGGCTTCAGAAACCCGATGTTTGTAATAAAGAGGTTATATAATTAGACACTTTAGACGCGTATTTCTCTAAGTTATAAGTGTATCTTTATGCTGGGTGTCTGTATTTAGGACAGGGAATTGACGGTAATATGCCAATATAATCCCTTTTACAAGGTAAGAAAAGTTATGGCTTCACTAATATTATGTATTGTTTTTGGCTTTCTTTTTTTTTTTTAAAATATTTTGATGTCTGCAATAAAACTGTATCAAACGTAGTATGCATTATATAATTTATACGCACTGAAAAACAATGAGTACGGAATACTAGTTTGATCTAGTAACACTTGCTCACAATCCTCCCTTGCAGATGCATGTGATACTGTGGCACACGCTATTACGTATCACAGTCAATATTGAGAGGCTATCAAGAGTGGTTTGTTTAGTACAGTTATTAAAAAAGTAATTATAATATATTTAATAAGAACTATTCATCGCTTACGTGTTATAAATCAGCTTGTGGCTTCCAGTTCATTAACACACTCAGGGGAATAAAGAGGGGATGTTCTTGTAAATTATCTTACTGCAAGTGGTTATCTATTTTTTTAACCACATCCCCTACAGTTCCCCTACAGTTCCCCATACTATGTTTCCCTCTGAAGTGAATTGATCATTATATTACTGACCAATGCATTTCTGAGCAAGTTTCTTAACTAAACGTTTTATTTCGAAGGTGTTTATCGGAAAGAGACGAACATTAATCTGTAAACATCACCCATTCTTAATTATGCACTAATATTGTGCTTTATATTTATTTTTTCATTTGCAAAGTCTGTCAGTGATCAACTAAACATGTATTTTATCATTTGGAAGAGTATAACTGACTTAAATTAAACTGTAAATGCTGTTTCGGAAGTTTAATGAGCCTTTAAATAAGTGAATATTTGAAATATGTCTCATAGATACCGTTATAGCATTCCGTATTAGTGTGCTGTTATGACTAAAGCTATTTCTAAAATAATTGGATCAAGCCTTTTGAGAAACAAGATCTTTTCTATCAATAGATCGTAAATTATATGATGTATTACTTGAAAATGTCAAAACGTTTGATATATAGGTTGGTGCTATATTATTAATAGCTTTAAATACTATAACAGCAGTGTGGTAATAACGTCTTTTGGAAAACGGAAGCCATTGCAATTCACTGAACATTTTTGAGAATTTGTTTTCAATGGCTTTTAATATTTGGGTAGTTCTCAGTTATTCAGCAAATTTCCAGACACAATGATGGATTTATTAAATTATAACTTAGAGTAAATATTTTGGTGTTAAAATGTAGTTTAAACATTCCTCTGTATGATTTTAATAATAAAAAGATAGTTTGTGACAAGAAAATCATGTAAATCAAAATTTATGTATGGTAACCTCAAGGTTTTGGACGTTACATTTTATTTATTGACAATAGTTTATGCATTTAATGGGTGATTTCAATACAATAACTTATGATTATTAGATAAGACTGGAGAATACCTATGAAATAATAATTATAGAAAAAATCAAATATAACCAGAACAAAAGTAATTATATATATTTTGTAGTTGTGGATGTTACTAAAAATTTATATGATAAAAGTTCAGCGTGTGTTATCTATATCCGAACAAACTGAATTAGTACTCAAAACTTTCAATTAGAGAACATATCCTTGTGATTTTTCATATTAACTTCAAACTGACATACATATATCAGAATAGTTTGTCACAATTCATATGGACGTTACTCTTTGACAATTGACAATATGCAAATATTTAACGTCCACAACTTAAAAATAACGTCCACAACATACACAAATTACAAGATTACTTCTGTATTGTTTTATAATTGTTGTTATATTGTTGTTAATAGTGTACATCTCATCACACTTGGCCATGTGTTATAACACATATACATATATACATATTTAAACTTGTACTTTAGTGGTTTGAACTCGTTTCACTGCTAACTACTGAACAACTACTAGTAATATTAAAGGGTAATATTAGTAATATTGAAATAAATAAATTATGTTGTTTTACTTTTAGTATTTATCTACATGTGCTAATTGTATTATAAGAAGGATTTCCCAACATCTGTGTACTAGGCTGCTAGTAGTATATACTATAAATAAAGTTTATGAGCCCCACCAACCAACTAGTATAGAAAATCACTTAAAGCGTCTATCTGCTCACTGTATTATTACAGTGCTTTCCAAAACTTTGTGAACTAGACTAGCAGCACTTAGTATATCTCCAGTATATAAATGAGACCCCCAACCAGAAAAGGTATTGACAAAGTATACAAGTCTCTTCTGACAAATGGCAATTAAAATTTATTGGAAGAATAATCAACTATATCCATATATGTCAGTGAATAATATTTCAAAGTTTTTTCTTCTTTTGATCCCTAAAGAATCTTTTGTTGCTATTAAAATGGCATCTTCACAACTTCCTGAGACATCTCAAAGGTCTGAAAATACACAAATGAAAGTTTTTATATTATTATTAAGTATTTTATACAGTCAAAAAGTTTATTTGTACACATATAACAAAGTTATAGCGCTATAAAAGTAAATAATTAGTATATTAATCCTACTGGGAGAGAGTAAGAAGGCAATTTACTTTTATTTTATCTAAACTGATATTAAATTGTATTAGCACTGTTCTTACCTTTGAATACATAGAAGAATCTCTTAAGTCCACTCGTAGCCAAATCTGGAGAGGAGATAACACTCACAATATCCTCAAAGATCACTGTGCCTGGTCTCCTAGAGCTGCCAAAGATCTCCACACTCGAGGAAATGGTTTTAATTAACAAACCCATGGCCATTGATCAACCTGGACATAAAAAAATGTTTCTTGATAAATTTGTAGTTATTTTTTGTCTGTATTTATTTAAATTAAATGATAAAGCAACATAATTATGGGCATGAGATTTTCTTAAAGTAATTAAGAGAACAAAATTAGTATCATTTGTAGTTATTGTTTTTAATATATATATATTTTATATCATTAATACTGGTACTAAGCATTATTATTTATAATTAAATTTTTAAAAATTAAACTGTTAGCATGAGAATAACATTCTAAAGGATATTTTGTAAACTTAGATCAATTAATTAGTAATTTATGTTTCAGACTTTAACACATAATTGTTTGTTCCAAAATTCTTGTGTCAAATGTAACATCCATAACAAAGAAAACATCCATGAATTGATAATATTTCTTATTTATCGGGAGTACTGGCAAACTCATACTTAGGTCAACTCAATTTCTACCAAAAAAGGATAATTAATTGTTAATCTTCTTGTCTCTCATATTATTTCAATTAGAGATAATATAAAATCAGTTTTGGATGTTACACATTCAAGTAGAAACAAATGTCAATGTCACATCCACAACATTACCTAACGTCCGCAAACGTAACGTCCAAAACACGACGAAGGAGATATTTGGTGACAGAATAGACAAACTAGAATTGTTGTGTTCATTTACAGAGAAAATGGTATGATATCAAATACTGGGGTATACATCATGGTTATTAATTACATTAAAGCGTAGGACATTTGGTATAGACAAGTTGACCATGTTAAATAGTAACATCCAAAACACGATAAAATGTCAAGGTATAACGTCCATATACTCATTTGATTTACAGACATAACACGGACCGCTAGCTGCGTCAATACGGCAATTTCCGTCTTTTCTTTCGATTAACATCCATTTTTTATTGTTTGCAATCATCACAATAGTACATTGATTCACTTTAGATGTTTTATCAATAGAGTGATGAAATGTTCTGGACGTTACTCTGACTTTTTGATTGACCGACAACACTTACCTCTATATTCTCCCTGCTGGTGGTAGAGTTGTGTACACACAAACTGATGACGCGTTTTTGGACACGTTTATTTATCCATTGAGGGGTGTTAGATGTGATACGATCATAAAATTGATAATTTACGACAATTCGTTTTGGACGTTACAAATTGACCGACATTTATACATTGAGGAAAGTTCGGTGATATTTTTTTATTGTAAAATCCTGTATATCACTCTACTTTACAAGGTAACTTTAAACAAACAACCTAACACCCCCACATGCAAATGATGTTGTCCATGCTTGTATTGTCTAAAAATAGATGCCAGAGTTTCATACAAAAATTGACCGACACCGTAACGTCTATACGCAGAATTTAATTTCTATTAAAATCAACTTTTTATCGGCATTTTAGTCTTTTAGAGATGCTTATATTTTAATTTTATTTATGGTTTTACAGTTACCATAAATAATGACTTTATAATCCAGTGGAAAGTAACAATACAACTTTATTGTATATACTGATGGTAAAATGTCCCAAAATGGACCCTGTCAAAACTGGCATTTTTCAATTTAAAAATGTTGTAATTTTTTTCTTTCTGACCATATCTCCATAAAACTATCTTTACTATTCATTCAGATCATATCTAAAAGTATTAACACAACAAACATGTCAAATAAGCTTTATTTTTATTACAAATTATAATCAAAGTTCCATGGTACTGAATTGCTGAATAACTGAGAACTACCCATTTAGTATTATTCTCGCTGCCCTTTTTGGAGATTTATATTTTTTTTATGTTTGCTTTTTTTCACCAAACAATACAACAATAATCAAATGTTGGCAATGTGTTGGCATTGTAAAACAATACTTTCATTTCACATGTTAAATAATATGCTATTCTTTTAAGAAGGGCTATTTTTTAGTTTAATTTGGCACATATTTTAGTAAGCTGAGTTTTCCATGATAGGGTAGTAGTGTCTATCTAAACACCTAATCATTTCTTAGTGGTATTCAATAAATCAATAAAGAACAAAACAAATATAATTGTCTTGACACATTAACATAGATTTGTCCAGCAGTTTTTCATACTTTTATATTAATAATAAATTATTATAGTTATTTTATTTTTTTTTAATTTTTCAAGATGAAAAAAAATCAATGGGGTCGGAACTCAATTTTAGGGCCGAAAGTGTAACCCTAAACACAGGTATTTTATTGTCTGGCCTTAATGTGTATTACATCGAACATAACAACTTTCAGTTTGGTATTTTATTCAATTTGGAGCACAAAACTGTTATTTGGTATTTATATTAACTGTTGTAGATCAGAGTAAAAAAATAAACATAAGAAACACATTGTTTTATAGTTTGAACATGCCCTGTTCCATTGTCTCATATATCTACTATGGTATCACCCTGATCGATTGTCTCTTATATCTACTATGGTACATGCCTTGCTCCATTGCCTCATATCTACTATGGTACCTGCCCTGCTCCATTGTCTCATATCTACTATGGAACCTGCCCTACTCCATTGTCTCATATCTACTATGGAACCTGCCCAGTTCCATTGTCTCTTATCTGCTATAGTACCTGCCCTGCTCCATTGCCTTTTATCTGCTATGGTACCTGCCCTGCTCCATTGCCTCATATCTACTATGGTACCTGCCCTGCTCCATTGTCTCATATCTACTATGGTACCTGCCCTGCTCCATTGCCTCATATCTACTATGGTACCTGTCCTGCTCCATTGTCTCATATCTACTATGGAACCCGCCCTGCTCCATTGTCTCATATCTGCTATGGAACCTGCCCAGTTCCATTGTCTCATATCTGCTATAGTACCTGCCCTGTTTCATTGCCTCTTATTTACTATGGTACCTGCCCTGCTCCATTGCCTCATATCTACTATGGTACCTGCCCTGCTCCATTGTCTCGTATCTACTATGGTACCTGCCCTGCTCCATTGTCTCGTATCTACTATGGTACCTGCCCTGCTCAGTGTTCGCATAGCCACTATGGTACCTGCCCTGCATCATTGTCTCATATCTACTATGGAACCTGCCCTGCTCCATTTATCATATCTACTATTGTACCTGCCCTGCTCAATTGTCTCATATCTACTATGGTACCTGCCCTGCTCTATTGTCCCATATCTACTATGGTACGTGCCTTGCTCCATTGCCTCATATCTGTTTCGGAGCCTGCCATACTCAATTGACTAATATCTTATATGGTACCTGCCCTGTACCATTGTCTCTATCTACTATGGTACCTGCCCTGCTCCATTGTCTCATATCTACTAAAGTGCCTGCCATGTACCTGCCCTGCTCCATTGTCTGATATCTACTATGGTACCTGCCCTTCTCCATTTACTCATATCTGCTATGGTACCTGCCATGCTCCATTGACTCATATCTAGTATGGTACCTGCCCTGCTCTTTTGACTCATATCTACTATGGTACCTGCCATGCTCCATTGACTCATATCTACTATGGTGCCTGTCCTGCTCCATTGTCTCATATCTGCTTTGGTACCTGCCCTGCTCCATTATCTTATATCTACTATGGTACCTGCTCTGCTCCATTGTCACATATGTGCTATGGTATCTGCCCTGCTCCATTGTCTCATATCTACTATGGTACCTGCCCTGCTCCATTGACTCATATCTACTATGGTACCTTCCATGCTCCATTGACTCATATATACTATGGTGCCTGTCCTGCTCCATTGTCTCATATCTGCTTTGGTACCTGCCCTGCTCCATTATCTCATATCTACTATGGTACCTGTCATGCTCCATTGTCCCATATCTACTATGGTACCTGCCTTTTGCCATTGTCTCATATCTACTATTGTACCTGCCCTGCTCCATTGTTTGATATCTACTATGGTACCTGCCATTCTCATTTGACTCATATCTGCTATGGTACCTGCCATGCTCCATTGACTCATATCTACTATGGTACCTGCCATGCTCCATTGACTCATATCTACTATGGTGCTAACCCTGTTCCATTGTCTCATATCTACTATGTTACCTGCCATGCTCCATTGACTCATATCTGCAATGGTACCTGCTCTGCTCCATTGTCTCATATCTACTTTGGTATCTGCACTGCTCCATTGTCTCATATCTACTATGGTGCATGTTATGCTCCATTGTCTCATATCTACTATGGTACCTGCCATGCTCCATTGACTCATATCTGCTATGGTACCTGCTCTGCTCCATTGTCTCATATCTACTTTGGTACCGGACATGCTCGATTGACTCATATCTGCTATGGTACCTGCTCTGCTCCATTGACTCATATCTGCTATGGTGCCTGCCCTGCTCCATTATCTCATATCTATTATGGTACCTGCCATGCTCAATTGTCTCATATCTACTATGGTACATGCCATGCTCCATTAACTCATATCTGCTATGGTACCTGCTCTGCTCCATTGACTCATATTTGCTTTGGAACCTGCACTGCTCCATTGTCTCATATCTACTATGGTACCTGCCCTGCTCCATTGTCACATATGTGCTATGGTACCTGCCATGCTCCATTGTCTCATATCCACTATGGTACCTGCCCTGCTCCATTGACTCATATCTACTATGGTACCTGCCATGCTCCATTGACTCATATCTACTATGGTGCCAGTCCTGCTCCATTGTCTCGTATCTGCTATGGTAACTGCTCTGCTCCATTGTCTCATATCTACTATGGTACCTGCCCAGCTCCATTGTCTCATATCTACTATGGTACCTGTCATGCCCCATTGACTCATATCTGCTATGGTACCTGCTCGGCTCCATTGTCTCATATCTACTATGGTACCTGCCATGCTCCATTGACTCATATCCACTATGGTACCTGCCCTGCTCAATTGACTCATATCTACTATGGTACCTGCCATGCTCCATTGACTCATATCTACTTTGGTGCCTGTCCTGCTCCATTGTCTCATATATGCTATGGTACCTGCCCTGCTCCATTGTCTCATATCTACTATGGTACTTGCCCTGCTCCATTGTCTCATATCTACTATGGTACCTGCCATTCCCATTTTTTTTAAATTTTAAATTTTCATGCTGCGAAGAATTGTGGAGAGACCTGAAGTGTTATCCCTGGCCATCGTTTGTCTATTCGTCTGCACACACAAATCAATATTTAATTGTCTAGAGATTTTGAATGTTTGAGAAACAGCTGAAACAAAATTATGTGGCTTAAAAAAATGCCTAAAATATCTGTTAGCCACACAAATAATAAGCTGGGCGCATACAAGCCTAATAAACGTCCATGTGACTGAGATAAAAAATTACTTTCCTATAAATAACCTCTTGAATAGTCCATGTATTTAAAAATGATTCAAATTAATGTGTCCAGTAATTATAAAATACATTCAAGCTCGATATTTGTCCCCATTGGTCAAGTTAAACAAGAGTTATGGCCCCTTTTCATATTAATTTTTTGTAAAATAATGATTTCCTATCTATGACTTCTGAAAGAGTCTGTGTATTTAATAATAATTATTTTGTGTGTTTGTTTGATTGAATATTAAGAGTAAATTTTATGCCATCAAGGGCTAACAGATGATCAGGTAACCTAACCACTCTTTCCTTGGATTCGGGAAGGTTAGCCAGTACTTGAGCACAACCATCTCTGAAAATAATTGATAACTTTCCCACTTTAAGCTGCAGTGAGAGATGAATGACCGTGAGACACAATGTCGTATATATAATTATGCATTGTTTTTTTTTTTTGAAAAAAGGGAATGGGCTCACACCTTTTTTAGCTGGAAAAAATCATGCGCGATGTGCAGAATTTGGGGAATTTTTTTTACATACAACAGTAGAAAAGGTTTATGGTTTAAAGCAACACATCCACGTTTAAACTTTTTTAAAAAGTTTTTCACTCGAGTTGTGAGCACATTTCCCATACATAAATATATGGTCAGTGAGCTGTATATGTGCTAACAAACACTATCCAGAACGCTTTAGAATTATAAAAAAAGATGTCCAAATTATAAAGCGTGACAAACGCTTTATAAATTATTTTTAAATTGCCGAGGATTCTAACTTGGCTTCAAATTCAATTATGCGAGTCGTATTAAAAAACTTCACGTTTTAGTGCGTAGTGTACTTTACCAGCCTTGAAAGTCATTTTGACAATTTTTTTTTACTCGGGTTTTATAAATTGTTAGTCACGCATTATAATTTGGGCATCATTTTGTTCCGGATTGTGTTTATGTGCTCATATACAGCTAATTGATCATATGTTTGTATGGGAAATGTGCTCATAACTCAATTAATTTTTTTTTTTAAAAGTTCAAACGTGGATGTGTTGCTTTAATAAAATACTGGTCATATATTGACAAATTTCTTCCTCCATTTAAAACTTCAATATATAAAAACACAAAAATCATAAGTTTATTATCATATTTTATTTTTGTCTCGACACATTACCCTGTATCAAGGGACTATAGAAGAATCTCTTATTCCTTATCTATATACACTTCTCATCGTCACTATAATAATTTGATTCTTCATAGCAATTAACATTGCACAAGTTAAAAAGATTGGTCACACATCAATTGTCGCTCTTTTATTTTGGAAGGTTTGTCCGGAATATAAAGACATAATTCTGAAATTTATTAGATCTAACAACCGGTATTATTATGCTCCCCCAAAGGGGGAGGCATAAAGTCGCTGCTTCGTCCGTGCGTGCGTGCGTCCATCCATCCGGGCAGACAAATGGGTATTAAAGTGTTTAGGGTTTAGGGTTAGTAATTTTTATGGACAGTTGAAAAGCTGCTGAAAAAACGTTAAGTTGCTGTTCTAGACACTTAAAAAACAGCCCTTAGGTGGCTTTTTTTCTCTTACGTGGCTACAATTTAGCCACACAAGTAATACGATTGACGCAAAGAAGCCACTTAAATACCCATTTGTGAGAACTTCCGTCCGTCCGTCCATACTTCTGCATATGCATTTGTGTGAATTTTCACTTGTGGGCTTCAACAAGTGTGAAATGTACAAATGGGCTTCATGGTTTTGTCCATAAGTGTGGGCTGACATTGTCCATGTAAATTGTGCATTAAGTGATACTTCATACTTATTTACCAAAGTAATAAGGTAAAATATCATTTTGTCATAAATACTTCTTGTCAGCATCCAAATGGCAGAAAATGCAAAAAACAACAACAAAATAATCGAAATTGCTTAAAAATATTACTATACATGAAAATACTTTCTGCATTAAAACCTGAAATTACTATATTGAAACAAGGAGTCTATGATAAAGTCCCAGAAAAAGATATTGTTTTCACCTACCAGGAAATGGTACTTTCCGCAATATTTCTGACATGTTAAAATCTCCCTTTTCTCACTTTATAGTATAAGAATACAACCCCCCCCCCCCCCCCCCCCCCCCATATGCCGGAATGATATAAATTATGAGAAAAGATAATTTAACTATTAATTCTATTTTAAGAAACAATGACCTTAGCTACCTTCACCAGACCCCTATCAAAAACACTATAAGGGGTTTTATTCATGCGTAAGGTTTCATGCCCCAGTACCTATAATGTTTTATTCAAAAGTTATCGAAGAACAATCGATCACTAACTTCTTCATTTATAATGAGACAACTCTAGTATTTCAAAAGTGGGTGTTACGTGATGCTATACACTCTTCATGCTAGTTTGTCAATCACCGAAAAACCTTTTTTTTCAACACATCTTTCTTTCTTTTGAAGATAAAGCCACCTTTAGCCTTACTTAACCTAATTGCCTTTGCATGAAAGTCTGGCTTTGGTCTTGTTTTATTTTTGAAATATATCTTGAACAATTGCTGTATTTCAATTTCTTCTGTTTCTGTCCACGTTACTTTGGTCTGTTTTGCATTCTTCCTCGTAGTTTTTTTCTTTTCTGCAACTGGCTCATCGACAGTCAAACAGTTCAGTTTCATTTAACGTTCCCTCCAAATTATCCGGATCATAACTTTCTTCAGGTAACTGATCTGGAATGTCTAGATACTGTAGAATCTCATGACTACCATTGCCAGAATCCTGTCTCTCATTGGCAGACAGAACTATGTCTGAAAAATAATTGATTTTGTAAGTTTTAATTCTTAAGTCAATGGTATTATACCTTATACTGCTAATTGTCCATATTTATAGAGGATAACATGTTTAGCCTATGGGCATTCTTCCACATGGTCCTCTGGTTAGTACATGTATATATGGGAAGCCTGATACCAACTTCATGTAATGCCTAACGTGCGAGGCATATCAAAGCGGGATTATGGCCCCTTTTGTTGTTGTGATCACAGTCCAATTATTACCCTGCAGATGCCAGTAACAGTGCAGTGAATTGCCTATTGCTCACCTGTGAACTGTATATCCTTCAACTTTTTATTGTGGAATTCCCCCAATCTGTCGTGATCTTGAAGAAGGAGAATTTTGGCGATTAGTGTTCGCTCAGGTACATCACTTGTTGCTCTGAAAGATTTAGAATTCATTTTACTGCATTATCATACTGACAGATTGCAAAACAAGCCAAGAAACAAGAATTGTATTTAGTTTAATGCCCGTTTTTAAGGATCACAGTTATAACAGACATGAAACCTTAGAAATATTCACATTGAAATTCATTTTCAACTTGCAGTTTGTGCGGCTTCAATTAAATCTTAATTCGACCACTCGACCATCATACCATAAATTATACCAAACAGGAAAATATATGAAAATCAGACAAGCATTTATAACTTAAAGTCGTGTTTACACACGTGTCAACACCAAAGGCGCAGTGTTGCAATGGAGATACCTAACCGTGTGGTATAAGCTGACAGTCTATAGCTAATCTATGTCTAATCATGGCTTTCTCATGTTTCCGGGCTTATGGTTGACGCATGTGTAAACACCACTTAAAACAATGCTCTTATGTAGAGTAATTAATAAACACAACAGCAGCCTACTTGCTTACCTGACTGCCTGAACTTCACCTGTTGTAAATGATTAGCATTGCTTCAACAGCTTCAGAGACTGTTCGGTAGTTTTCAAAATCAGTTGACGTTAAATCAAGTTCAGCCAATGTTCTCTGAAGATACATGTACAATTCTTTTATGTCTTCTGGATGAGGCAGGTGTACTTCTTGGTCAAATTTTCTCTGTTCAAGGATGACTCATGCTAGTTTGGTAATACGGGTTCCCCAAAAAATCTGCATCATTTTCAAGAAGTCTTCAGCCTCTTTCCTTTCTGCTTTGTTTCCACTGGTCAAAGCATGTCCTATCTTTCCATCCATTAACCTTTTTAAGTCAAACCCTAACTTTATTGCATTGCTGGGTTTAAGCAGGTCCTCCTCGTCGTCCAAGGTCCTCCTCGTCATCCATGTTACTTACACTTGTGACTAGAGTAGCTTGACAAACTGTATTGAAGTGTTCAGTTTTTAGGTTACTGGACATACATGGATCTGGTAGGGGTTTTAAATTCCGAAGATTTAAAAGCACATGTGCAACCAATCTCATAATTGCGGATGTATAAGCACCCCTTTTAATTTTTCCCTACATTTTTATGCATCCACAGATTCCCAAGATTAATTGTTAAGGATTCTCTGTAGCGAGCTGTCCAACATTGTCCATTTTCGATTTGGTGAACACTTCATTCACAGTGAGTTGCCAACTCCTGTTCATCAGGTTCAGGTCCTGTGTTGTTGGATGCAGGCGACTTGGCACGAGTTGCCAACTCCTGTTCATCAGGTTCAGGTCCTGTGTTGTTGGATGCAGGCAACTTGGCACGAGTTGCCAACTCCTGTTCATCAGGTTCAGGTCCTGTGTTGTTGGATGCAGGCGACTTGGTGCGAGTTGCCAACTCCTGTTCATCAGGTTCAGGTCCTGTGTTGTTGGATGCAGGCGACTTGGCGCGAGTTGCTGCCTCCTGTTCATCAGGTTCAGGCCCTGTGTTGTTGGATGCAGGCGACTTGTCGCGAGTTGCCGACTGCTGTTCATCAGGTTCAGGTCCTGTGTTGTGGGATGCAGGCGACTTGGCGCGAGTTGCCGACTGCTGTTCATCAGGTTCAGGTCCTGTGTTGTTGGATGCAGGCGACTTGCCGCCTCCTGTCCATCAGGTTCAGGTCCTGTGTTGTGGGATGCAGGCGACTTAGCGCTAGTTGCCGCCTCCTGTCCATCAGGTTCAGGTCCTGTGTTGTTGGATGCAGGCGACTTGGCGCGAGTTGCAAACTCCTGTTCATCAGGTTCAGGTCCTTTGTTGTTGGATGCAGGCGACTTGGCGCGAGTCGCGACTCCTGTTCATCAGGTTCAGGTCCTGTGTTGTGGGATGCAGGTGACTTGGCGCGAGTTGCCGCCTCCTGTTCATCAGGTTCAGGTTCTGTGTTGTTGGATGCAGGAGACTTGGGGTGAGTTGCCGACTCCTGTCCATCAGGTTCAGGTCCTGTGTTGTGGGATGCAGGAGACTTGGCGTGAGTTGCCGACTCCTGTTCATCAGGTTCAGGTCCTGTGTTGTGGGATGCAGGTGACTTGGCGCGAGTTGCCGACTCCTGTCCATCAGGTTCAGGTCCTGAGTTGTGGGATGCAGGCAACTTGGCGCGAGTTGCCGCCTCCTGTCCATCAGGTTCAAGTCCTGTGTTGTGGGATGCAGGCGACTTGGCGCGAGTTGCAGACTCCTGTCCATCAGGTTCAGGTCCTGTGTTGTGGGATGCAGGCGACTTGGCGCAAGTTGCAGACTCCTGTCCATCAGGTTCAGGTCCTGTGTTGTGGGATGCAGGCGACTTGGCGCGAGTTGCCGACTCCTGTTCATCAGGTTCAGGTCCTGTGTTGTTGGATGCAGGCGACTTGGCGCGAGTAGCCTCCTGTTCATCAGGTTCAGGTCCTGTGTTGTGGGATGCAGGCAACTTGGTGCGAGTTGCCTACTCCTGTTCATCAGGTTCAAGTCCTGTGTTGCGGGATGCAGGCGACTTGACGCGAGTAGCTGACTCCTGTTCATCAGGTTCAGGTCCTGTGTTGTGGGATGCAGGGGATTTGCACGAGTTGCCGACTCCTGTTCATCAGGTTCAGGTCCTGTGTTGTTGGATGCAGGCAACTTGGCGCAAGTTGCCGACTCCTGTCCATTAGGTTCAGGTCCTGTGTTGTTGGATGCAGGCGACTTGGCGTGAGTTTCCGACTCCTGTCCATCAGGTTCAGGTCCTGTGTTGTTGGATGCAGGCGACTTGGCGCGAGTAGCTGACTCCTGTTCATCAGGTTCAGGTCCTGTGTTGTAGGATGCAGGCGACTTGGCGTGAGTTGCCGCCTCCTGTTTATCAGGTTCAGGTCCTGTGTTGTTGGATGCAGGCGACTTGGCGTGAGTAGCTGACTCCTGTTCATCAGGTTCAGGTCCTGTGTTGTAGGATGCAGGCGACTTGGGGCGAGTAGCTGACTCCTGTTCATCAGGTTCAGGTCCTGTGTTGTGGGATGCAGGCGACTTGGCATGAGTAGCTGACTCCTGTTCATCAGGTTCAGGTCCTGTGTTGTAGGATGCAGGCGACTTGGTGCGAGTAGCTGACTCCTGTTCATCAGGTTCAGGTCCTGTGTTGTTGGATGCAGGCGACTTTGTGCGAGTTGCCGCCACCTGTCCATCAGGTTCAGGTCCTGTGTTGTGGGATGCAGGCGACTTGGCGCGAATTGCCAACTCCTGTTCATCAGGTTCAGGTCCTGTGTTGTTGGATGCAGGCGACTTGGTGTGAGTTGCAAACTCCTGTCCATCAGGTTCAGGTCCTGTGTTGTGAGATGCAGGCGACTTGGCGTGAGTAGCTGACTCCTGTTCATCAGGTTCAGGTCTTGTGTTGTAGGATGCAGGCGACTTGGCGCGAGTAGCTGACTCCTGTTCATCAGGTTCAGGTCCTGTGTTGTTGGATGCAGGCGACTTGGCGTGAGTTTCCGACTCCTGTCCATCAGGTTCAGGTCATGTGTTGTTGGATGCAGGGGACTTGGCGCGAGTTGCCGACTCCTGTCCATCAGGTTCAGGTCCTGTGTTGTGGGATGCAGGGGACTTGGCACGAGTTGCCGACTCCTGTCTATCAGGTTCAGGTCCTGTGTTGTGGGATGCAGGGGACTATGCGCGAGTTGCCGACTCCTGTTCATCAGGTTCAGGTCCTGTGTTGTGGGATGCAGGCGAGTTGGCGTGAGTTGCCACGTCCTGTTCATCAGGTTCAGGTCCTGTGTTGTGGGATGCAGGGGACTTGGCGCGAGTTGCCGACTCCTGTTTATCAGGTTCAGGTCCTGTGTTGTGGGATGCAGGGGACTTGGCGCGAGTTGCCGCCTCCTGTTTATCAGGTTCAGGTCCTGTGTTGTTGGATGCAGGCGACTTGGCACGAGTTGCCGCCTCCTGTTCATCAGGTTCAAGTCCTGTGTTGTGGGATGCAGGCGACTTGGCGCGAGTTGCCGCCTCCTGTCCATCAGGTTCAGGTCCTGTTTTGTTGGATGCAGGCGACTTGGCGCGAGTTGCCGCCTCCTGTTCATCAGTTTCAGGTCCTGTGTTGTGGGATGCAGGAGACTTGGCGCGAGTTGCTGCCTCCTGTTCATCAGGTTCAGGTCCTGTGTTGTGGGATGCAGGCGACTTTGCGCGAGTTGCCGCCTCCTGTTCATCAGGTTTAGGTCCTGTGTTGTTGGATGCAGGCGACTTGGCGCAAGTAGCCGACTCCTGTTCATCAGGTTTAGGTCCTGTGTTGTGGGATGCAGGGGACTTGGCGCAAGTTGCCGACTCCTGTTCATTCATCAGGTTCAGGTCCTGTGTTGTTGGATGCAGGCGACTTGGCGCGAGTAGCTGACTCCTGTTCATCATGTTCAGGTCCTGTGTTGTTGGATGCAGGCGACTTGGCGCGAGTTGCCGCCTCCTGTTCATCAGGTTCAGGTCCTGTGTTGTGGGATGCAGGCGACTTGGCGCGAGTTGCCGCCTCCTGTTCATCAATTTCAGGTCCTGTGTTGTGGGATGCAGGAGACTTGGCGCGAGTTGCCGCCTCCTGTCCATCAGGTTCAGGTCCTATTTTGTTGGATGAGGGCGACTTGGCACGAGTTGCCGACTCCTGTTCATCAGGTTCAGGTCCTGTTTTGTGGGATTCAGGCGACTTGGCGCGAGTTGCCGCCTCCTGTTCATCAGGTTCAGGTCCTGTGTTGTTGGATGCAGGCGACTTGGCGCGAGTAGCTGACTCCTGTTCATCATGTTCAGGTCCTGTGTTGTTGGATGCAGGCGACTTGGCGCGAGTTGCCGCCTCCTGTTCATCAGGTTCAGGTCCTGTGTTGTGGGATGCAGGCGACTTGGCGCGAGTTGCCGCCTCCTGTTCATCAGTTTCAGGTCCTGTGTTGTGGGATGCAGGAGACTTGGCGCGAGTTGCCGCCTCCTGTCCATCAGGTTCAGGTCCTATTTTGTTGGATGAGGGCGACTTGGCACGAGTTGCCGACTCCCGTTCATCAGGTTCAGGTCCTGTTTTGTGGGATGCAGGGGACTTGGCGCAAGTTGCCGACTCCTGTTCATCAGGTTCAGGTCCTGTGTTGTGGGATGCAGGAGACTTGGCGCGAGTTGCCGACTCCTGTTCATCAGTTTCAGTTCCTATTTTGTTGGATGAGGGCGACTTGGCACGAGTTGCCGACTACTGTTCATCAGGTTCAGGTCCTGTTTTGTGGGATGCAGGCGACTTGGCGCGAGTTGCCGCCTCCTGTTCATCAGTTTCAGGTCCTGTGTTGTGGGATGCAGGAGACTTGGCGCGAGTTGCTGTCTCCTGTTCATCAGGTTCAGGTCCTGTGTTGTTGGATGCAGGCGACTTTGCGCGAGTTGCCGCCTCCTGTTCATCAGGTTTAGGTCCTGTGTTGTTGGATGCAGGCGACTTGGCGCAAGTATCCGACTCCTGTTCATCAGGTTTAGGTCCCGTGTTGTGGGATGCAGGGGACTTGGCGCAAGTTGCCGACTCCTGTTCATCAGGTTCAGGTCCTGTGTTGTTGGATGCAGGCGACTTGGCGCGAGTAGCTGACTCCTGTTCATCATGTTTAGGTCCTGTGTTGTTGGATGCAGGCGACTTGGTGCGAGTTGCCGCCTCCTGTTCATCAGGTTCAGGTCCTGTGTTGTGGGATGCAGGCGACTTGGCACGAGTTGCTGCCACCTGTCCATCAGGTTCAGGTCCTGTGTTGTGGGATGCAGGCTACTTGGCGCGAGTTGCCGACTCCTGTTCATCAGGTTCAGGTCCTGTGTTGTTGGATGCAGGCGACTTGGCGCGAGTAGCTGACTCCTGTTCATCATGTTCAGGTCCTGTGTTGTTGGATGCAGGCGACTTGGCGCGAGTAGCTGACTCCTGTTCATCATGTTCAGGTCCTGTGTTGTTGGATGCAGGCGACTTGGCGCGAGTTGCCGCCTCCTGTTCATCAGGTTCAGGTCCTTTGTTGTTGGATGCAGGCGACTTGGCGCGAGTAGCCGCCTCCTGTTCATCAGGTTCAGGTCCTTTGTTGTTGGATGCAGGCAACTTGGCGCGAGTAGCCGACTCCTGTTCATCAGGTTCAGGTCCTGTGTTGTTGGATGCAGGGGACTTGGTGCGAGTTGCCGACTCCTGTCCATCAAGTTCAGGTCCTGTGTTGTTGGATGCAGGGGACTTGGCGCGAGTTGCCGACTCCTGTTTATCAGGTTCAGGTCCTGTGTTGTGGGATGCAGGGGACTATGCGCGAGTTGCCGCCTCCTGTTTATCAGGTTCAGGTCCTGTGTTGTTGGATGCAGGCGACTTGGCGTGAGCTGCCGACTCCTGTTCATCAGGTTCAGGTCCTGTGTTGTGGGATGCAGGCCACTTGGCGTGAGCTGCCAACTCCTGTTCAACAGGTTCAGGTCCTGTGTTGTTGGATGCAGGCGACTTGGCGTGAGCTGCCAACTCCTGTTCAACAGGTTCAGGTCCTGTGTAGTGGATGCAGGCGACTTGGCGTGAGCTGCCAACTCCTGTTCATCAGGTTCAGGTCCTGTGTTGTTGGATGCAGGTGACTTGGCGGAGTTGCTGACTTCTGTTCATCAGGTTCAGGTCCTGTGTTGTTGGATGCAGGCGACTTGGCGTGAGCTGCCGACTCCTGTTCATCAGGTTAAGGTCCTGTGTTGTTGGATGCAGGCGACTTGGCGTGAGCTGCCCACTCCTGTTCAACAGGTTCAGGTCCTGTGTTGTTGGATGCAGGCGACTTTGCGTGAGTTGCCAACTCCTGTTCATCAGGTTCAGGTCCTGTGTTGTTGGATGCAGGCGACTTGGTGGAGTTGCTGCCTCCTGTTCATCAGGTTCAGGTCCTATGTTGTTGGATGCAGGCGACTTGGCGAGAGTTGCCGACTCCTGTTCATCAAGTTCAGGTCCTGTGTTGTGGGATGCAGGCGACTTGGCGTGAGTTGCCAACTCCTGTCCATCAGGTTCAGGTCATGTGTTGTTGGATGCAGGCGACTTGGTGCGAGTTGCTGACTCCTGTTCATCAGTTTCAGGTCCTGTGTTGTTGGATGCAGGCGACTTGGCAGAGTTGCTGACTCCTGTTCATCAGGTTCAGGTCCTGTGTTGTTGGATGCAGGCGACTTGGTGCGAGTTGCTGCCTCCTGTTCATCAGTTTCAGGTCCTGTGTTGTTGGATGCAGGCGACTTGGCAGAGTTGCTGACTCCTGTTCATCAGGTTCAGGTCCTGTGTTGTTGGATGCAGGCGACTTTGCGCGAGTTGCCGACTCCTGTTCATAAGGTTCAGGTCCTGTGTTGTGGGATGCAGGCGACTTGGCGCGAGATGCCGACTCCTGGTCATAAGGTTCAGGTCCTGTGTTGTTGGATGCAGGCGACTTGGCGTGAGTTGCCGACTCCTGTCCATCAGGTTCAGGTCCTGTGTTGTTGGATGCAGGTGACTTGGCGCGAGTTGCCAACTCCCGTTCATCAGGTTCAGGTTCTGTGTTGTTGGATGCAGGCGACTTTGCGCGAGTTGCCGCCACCTGTCCATCAGGTTCAGGTCCTGTGTTGTGGGATGCAGGCGACTTGGCGCGAATTGCCAACTCCTGTTCATCAGGTTCAGGTCCTGTGTTGTTGGATGCAGGCGACTTGGCGTGAGTTGCAAACTCCTGTCTATCAGGTTCAGGTCCTGTGTTGTTGGATGCAGGCGACTTGGCGCGAGTTGCCACCTCCTGTTCATCAGGTTCAGGTCCTGTGTTGTGGGTTGCAGGCGACTTGGTAGAAATTGCCGACTCCTGTTTATATATTTCTAAAATAAAAAGCATTTAAAACTTACATTTCAGATATACCCTTATTAACAAGTGCTTGCACTTGAGGGGGCTTTGTCCCCACCGACACTATGAGTAAAATTATCTGCTATAATGTTAGAATAACTCTGTTGTTGAAAGGAAATTTGACTTACACAGGCAACTGTTGGCAACTAGGCCTTGATGCAAAGGTACCTTCATACCATATATCTAAGGTTTCTGTCAATAAATAAAGGCAGAATGGGCAAAGGTTGAACAAAAATGCTTTAAGCATCAGTAACCTTGACCTTGACCCCAAAGACCTTGAACCCCACAAATGTGTAGGGCCTAATGAAAGATACCTTAATACTGAATATATAAGGTATCGCTCAATAAATAAAGGCGCTATAAGCAAAAGTTGAAATAATCATTTTTATCATCTGTGACCTTCACCCCAGTGACCTTGATCCCACCCACGTGGGGGGCTCCATGCAAGGTACCTACATGTCAAATATAAGGTATCGGCAGATAAATAAAGGCGCTTCATATAAGCAAAAGTTGAAAAATCTATTTTTAGCATTAGCAACTTGACCCCACTCCACAGATAGGGTTCCATGCAAAGTACATACACACCAAATATCTAAGGTATCAGTCAATATATAAAAGGTTATCGGCAAAAGTTGAAAAAATTATTTTTAGCATCAATGACCTTGAACCCCACCCACATGTAGGCCTCCATGCTAGGTACCTACATACCAAATATCTTTGAAAGCGGTCAAGAAATGAAGGTGCTATGAGAAACAGTAAGAAAGTGTGACGGAATGACGGATGGACGGAGGGTAAACCTAAGTCCCATTCCTCCTGTTGAAACCATTGGGGGAGTAATAAACAGGATTCTTGGCAGCCATAAAAAACATAAACAAAAACTGAGTTCAAAAGCTTGTATGCCCCAAGCTGCCAACTTTTTCTTTTCTCTTGCTTTGCTGCCAACTTTTTCTACATAAATCCTGGGCCTTGAAAGTGGTGTATGAATGAAGATCAAAAGCATAATTAATAAGAATAGAGAGATGCTCTTGTTTCTGATGAAGTTTTTAACTTGACTGTACTGTGTTTGGGTGTTAACATAATATGTTCAATGTATATGATTAAAATTATAGTAGCTGAAAATACGGAAATATGATGGTACTTACCCCATAACCATTCAACATCTGAAAGGAAGCAATTCAGCATGGTCATTTGTCTCTTTTTTGTCAGTGTACCTACAAACACGACAGTTGCTAATTAAAGTAAAATGTTTAATAGCCAACACAATGAAGATTGAAAATATCAGTTCAGGTCTCCTTGTAGACCTAAATAAAATGTTGTTGTATGGTGTTTAGCGTCGTTTTCAACAATTTTTCAGTCATATCGCGACAGTGTCTGCTTGAGACAGTATTCTGAGCGCTGTCACACTGGAGTATCATGCCGCAGACACATGGTATGATACCCCACCCAGTCACATTATACTGACTCTTCCCGCAGACCTAGAACACTCCTCCAAATGCTGAGCGTCAAGCGAGGAAGCTTCTAGTACCATTTTTAAAGTCTTTGGTATGACCCAGTCGAGGATCGAACCCACGACCTTCTGCATGCGAGGCAGACGCTCTACCACTTGAAATAAATGGTTATATAAAGGCTTCCATTTAGTGTAATCTGTCATAAATTAAAAGAGTAAAATGAAGGCTTACTTTGCTGAATTATTAACTTTATCTGCTCTTTCCTTTCACACAGCCAACAGCGTCCAATTCAAAATTACTATTGTCAATCTCAATATGTTATCTCAATTTAAATAGACACAAAAAACTTGCAACGAATGTTGCATTATTTGGATTGAGGACATACTTCTCAAAAAGAAGCAAACTTATGGTCAATTGTTGAAGAAATGCAATTTAAGTCCAAGAAAATTTGGAAATTTTTTATTGAAAATGGTGCAATATGTAAATAACATTTATTGAAAATGGTGCAATCTGTAACAGTCTGGACCAAAAATATAGGTTTGGAGTGAAAATTAAAGGTTATTTCAGGTTTTTCAGAAAATATAAAGGTTTTAAAGGATTTCCCCCAAAATAAAGGTTTTAAAGGTTTCACTAGAAGGTTTGCCAGTTTTTGTTTCAGTCACAATTTTTGTTGTGCTTAAAAGAAAAAAATACCTGATAATCACTTCTGAAGTATAATTTGTAAATCTAGCAACCAAGCTCTGAAACATCACTTAACTTGTGAGCTGCCACACACCAATCTTGAAAAATATGTCCTTCTGGTTATAAGTTTTGACACAGGTCACTGCCTCTCAATCACATAATTAACTTATAAACAGGCTTGAGACTTCATTTTTTCATATTTCTTTAAAAAAATTAGGCTTAAATCATAGCCCAGTCATTTCTATTGGTAAGGACATTGACAGATTTTTTAAACAATCCAGCAAACGAAAATTTTAAAGTATGATTGAGGGGCGTGATCATCTACCGTGATATAAGGAAAATTAAGGATCTAAAAGCCTGAAATCTGGACCTGGCTTGCAATTAAGACCTATATAAATTTACTATCTGCTGTGGTTTTAGTGCTGGGAAACAGTATCCTATAGGGCTGTCACGATATACCGGCATATTGCAATACAGATCAAAGCAATATCGTACCGCGATACGGAAGCCTCGTACCGTTTTTTTTTCAATATTTTCTGCAGTTTCATTATTCTTATGTTTGTTTATATTTTGTCCTGCTATTCCGTATTTTGCTGGTGTCATTGATTAAAAACGAAGTGAATAATGTTCCTCATTTTAATCGAGTTAACTCCGAGTCTGAGGGACCCCCACCCGGAGTCCTATAAATAAGACCTGACATAACTTTTTTCAGATTTTGATGTCCATCAGTTATGTCAGTTGTAAAGTAAAATTGAAATATTAACTGACAAAATAATGGATGTTGAAGGTAAAATGAGCATGTACAGCTGTACATGTCTAATATTATTTACTACCTGACCCAGAGTTAACTCAATTAAAATGCGGAACATTATTCTGTTTTTATAGCGGTATACAATGGAACCACGTGTTTTTCGTAAACAACAATGGCTGATGATTATGATAAAATACTTAATGAAAATGCCAAAAGTGAAGTTTGGAATCACTTTTGGCTTAAACAAGATAAGAATGCAAAGGTGGTACTTGAATTCTTATTTTTAATTACTAGTATTATAGTTGAATAAATATTTTTTTAAAAAAGAAGTTAAAAATTGTTCGAAACTGTAACATACTGAATGTTGCAATAATATCGTGATACGTATCGCAATACGCTGCAAGTGTATTGTAATATATCGTGATACGTATCGCAATACGCTGCAAGTGTATTGTAATATATCGTGATATGCTCAAGGCGTATCGTGACAGCCCTGGTATCAAGCCATAGTCAAAATAACAAGTAAATAAAACTTTCAATCAAGGCCATGACTGAGTTAAATTGGATTACAAAACTGGCAGTGTGATTTTCTGGTGAACAAAAAAATCAAACATTCACCTTTTTCATTTCTTGTCCTGGCAACTGACCAAATTTTTGTCAAAATTTAACAAAAACAAGGATGTGTTCAATAAAGATGTGTTCAGTGAAGATTGACTCAAAAAGTGGCCTCTAGAGTGTTTACAAGGTTTATCTATGATTTGACCTAGTGACCTAGTTTTTGACCACACAAGACCCAGTTTCAAACAAAACTTAGAAATCAACAAGGTAAACATTATGACCAAGTTTGATGAACATCAGACTAAAAATGTGGCCTCATGCCCATTTTTTTACCTTTGAACTCTGTGTGTGACCTTGACCTTTGCACTACAGACATGGATCTTGTAACTGAAACACTGTCTCGTCATAGTGAACACTTGTACTTAGTTATTTCAAAATCCATTAATGCATGGCAAAGTTATGGAGCGGACACGAATTTGATACAGACTAATGAACACAAACACACAGACGGACAGTGGTAACACTATAAGCCCTTGCCATTTCATGGTGGTGGCATGAAAAACATACAGTATATATAAATGTACTTACTCTGCATCATCTGACTTCACAAAGCACAGCACATTACTGTTATTCAACTGTTAAACAACCTTTGTTGGCCACATCGGACACCCTCGTAGTTTTGCCCATACAAACGTGTCCCAAACTACTGTGCTCTAGAAAATGTAAACTGTACCTTAAATTCTGCACTATAAATAAGAAAAACATTTTCTCAAAACAAAGTCATGCACTTGAGACACACTTATCCTAAAAGCATTACTTTTGGTTATAAAAAAGTTGAAAGCAGCCATATACCTTTAGGCAAAACAAAGGCATCAGGACAGCCTATTAAAAACACAGTGGTAATTATACACACATTTCCTGCTTATCATGTGCAACTAAACTTATAACTGTACTTTTGACAGTAAGAAATTTGTCAAGAGATAGTGAGGCACTGCCTACAATTATTTGTGTATAAAGACACCCTATTGTTTATTGATTTATTATTTTGTAAATAATGATCCATGTAAAACAAGCTTGTACAAGTGAACGGAAAGTGGAGCTAATAAGTCCTGTCACCAGACATTATCTTTGATAGTATTGAAATAAATTGACCGTAAACGCAAACTTAACCATGTTAATCAACGTACGCGGCCGCCCAGGTGGTAATGGCAATAGCTCTGCTGGTTCTCCTAAAAGTGGAGCTAAAAATACACATCACACTGTAACAAGCAATTGTAATACTTACAGACTGACTGGCACCTCTTTTGTCAGGCCTTCTTCGTTTTCTTCCCATTTTCTATAAAATATCAAAACTAATTTAAGAAGTAGCATTACTAGTGAAGAATCACAAAGCAGTTCATAGTCGTCTACTGGTTACACTGTGTTATCACCTTGTATTTGTGAGCTGCAACATGTGAACCTTGAAAAACACAGTTTCTCTGATTTAACACTAGAAATGCCCACAGGCAGAATGTTGAGCCTGCATCCACAGGATGAATTCTGACTTAAAACCTGGCCACACAGTACAGTGCGGTGATTTTTTTTTTAGTTTTTCGTAACTACCAGTGTTTTTCACAAGCCATTTAAGTCAACGGGCCTGATGCTCCTTAATTCCAGAATTCCCGCGTCAAGCCGCGTATTCGTATGCTAATTATTTTGGTACTGATTAAAAATGTAAGGCGCATTCCTATTGGTTGATTACACACTATCACCAAATCAATTCCCTTTAGAACCCTTTAAAAAAATGCGTCCAAAAAATCATGATCAAATTGCGTGGATATTTCGCAGTTCCTGTGCCAGGTATACCACAATCGGGAAGCCTTGGTATTCACAAACCCCAGGAATTGTCAATTTTGTTCCTTTTAATATTAAATGAATCTATGTTAGGGCATTTTGTTGTATTCATAGAGCAACTCAATCATTTTATTTCAACTCTGAGGGGACACTACAGTAAATTTTGGCTAGGCGAAGTGCCTGTATTTGGCAGTAAAAAAAAATCAAAAAAAATCACTAAGTCATAAAGAAAGAGTGAACAGATAATGTATAAAAACCACTGATACACCCTTCTGGAGAGGTATTTGTGGGGTTATTTACATGTACATCTATAACTTGTAGGTAAATTGGCTTCTTATGGGTTGCACCCCAAATAATACTGAATGTATCTGAGATTCTACCAGATTCTACCTATTTCTTTATTGCATTTTTAATGTCGAAGACATTCATTTTAATCTGACGTTGCCAACTGCTCCGTCGGGCAATGTCGGATGGTAGAGTAGAATCTTTCAGACTTTGAAATTTACAAAGAAATGATCGTATCCCGGGGTATTGAAAATACGTGACAATTAGAAATATTAAAATCTGAAATACGTGAAATTAACTTCTAGCACAATGTGAGAAACATGACTGGTATTGTTTTTGAATAAAAAAGCACCTATCTGAAATGTTATTTTCTTGTAAATTGCAATAATAAAACAGCATATACAGGTAAGTAACTAAGTGTTTCAAATTCGGACAAGGGGAGCGGTGGTGTAGGGGTTCAGGTGGCAGCCTCTCAACCCAGAGGTTGCGGGTTCGAACCCCATTGGGGTCACAACCGTAACTTTTCATTTGACACCAGTACTGGTTTTTCCAGGAAGCAACCTCGAAAGTCACTGCTATAAGCTTTCTTCACAATCAAGCTAAAATAAATTAGTATAAACTTAATTCGGACATATTTAGGATATTAGAATCTAGTTGTTTTGTTTCTTCTTCCCTTTTCACTGTAATTGAAAAATATGCAAGTTTACATTTTTTATGTGTTTACTTCTTCAATAAAATAGGGTATTACTTATGTTAGAAATTTCAATAGGGTGTGCCCTGTGTTTAATTTTTTTTAAAGTTTTTAAAGTGTAGGGCACAGGCGCTCGAGAACACAGATTTTACGGCCTTGTCCGGCTTTATGTATTGGCGGAACTTACGGTCTTTATGAATATGATCCAAACTTTTTAAAAATTACACATGTGAATAATTTTTAAAAGTTTAGATAAGGGAAAGTTTGGATACAGTATACAGTACAGTGTTCCCGCGTCTTGCGAAGATATCGGATACAATTGCCAATTGCAAAGGTCACATGAGGCATGGACGTAAAATAAATTTCATCGAAAGGCGAAAAAGACGTATTTGTAATGAAAATCGCCATTTTGCACAAAAGTACATTGTTTTGAGTGTTTGTTAAAATAAAATGCAGTAAATAAGCTATTTGGAATTCTTTTAAATCATATTCATGCAGCAGAATGGTGTGGTTTTTAAGATAGTTTTTCCAAATACCTTTTTGACGCTGATTTTTTTCAAATTGTATACTTCTATTTGCACATACGCTGTTTTTGAATTTTTCGTTTTTTTGTGTCTCCCAAAAAGTTGGTATCTTGCAGGTATGTCCTTTTTGACTGAGACCAACGATATACAGTTAAAATCAATAAAAACACCACTACTGGCTGCAGCCGGGACTTTAACCCCTCGATAGTTTCGGCTGCAACTACTGTGACCAGTAGAGAATTCCACAGTCACAGTGCTCGGGAAGAATGAACCTTGGTGATACAGTCATGGAGGGTGGCACAATGTATTTCCAGGCATGACTTCGAGTGCTGGTATTGGTTGGAAGGACATTAGGGTTGGGCTGTCACTATAGTGATCACGTGGTGGCGATCCTGAACATCATTCGAAACCATGAAAATTGCGTATACAATTTAACACCAGAAACTGCATTTTAGAGCGAATAATAATGAAGCCAAAAAACAACTGGGGGCAAAAAGGTACTATAAAATAGGCGAAACATTTTGTACTTTGTGGGCGAAAAATAAAAATTTCATAAAATTTTCAAATCGCACATTATAATAGCAAATTGTAGGAATATGGCTCTTTTGCATGTAATACTGTCTTAGAATTTGATAAACTCATAGTGGGATTACAATGACTAACATGTCATATATTATGTAATGGTCATATATTATAACATGATAATGTCAACCATATACAGAGAAGTGTTCTAGGCTACAATTATAGCAGTTGTGTGATATCAATATTTTTATTTTTCGCACTGTATTTTCCCACGCTGAAAGGCACAGGGATACAGCTCATTGATTGATCATAAACTAGTGTTGGACAACCTAAAAACACGAAACAAGTGTCAAAAATAAGTTTTGAGACCAAAACCCATTCACTGTCAGGGGTCACACTGGCTTTCAATTTCTTTGAGCCACTGCTTTTTGTCAAACGCTTAAAATGGCAAAATTGTGCGTGTCGAGCCTTTCTACAGCAGTTATAATTTTTATCTCAGATTAGGCTTTGCCGGTTTTTAAAAACTGTGTGTAAATTTAAAGAATAAAGTGCCTTCTATAAATAGTATTAACTTCAAAGAATAATTTGCATACAAACAATATTTCATTATGCACATTAAGGGAGATTAGAGTCAATTCCAGGGAGGTTTGGCCACATGACTTGCAATCTCTAATTATATGCTGTTTAATACTGTGATTCATCTTATTCATGAACATTTACTAATAATTAGAAATTATATAATACAAATACAGTCATACATGATATGAAAAACAATGCACTTCCCATGTCAAGGAAATATGTAACAAACATGTTTTGTCGATATTTACTGGATATGTTTATTAGATAATAAAAGGGAAACAAGTCTCACACAGAGACGTCTAAATTTATGTATACAGTGAATGGGGTTTGGTCTCAAAACTGATTTTTGACACTGGTTTTGTGTTTTAGGTTGTCCAACACTAGCTTTATGACCAATCAATGAGCGGTACCCCTGTTGGCAAAGGTAGTTACGAAAATTTAAAAAATCACTGGTGCTGTGTTGGGACAATGCTTAGTCCAACTTATTGTAATCGAAGTCCAGATATTGTGTTACTTTGGCCATATGTCAATACTGGGGATTCTGACTAAGCATAAAAATGTCTCAGAATCAACTGAGAACGTCAAATTATTTTGACTATGACAATGCCTCACCTGCCCCACACAGTTCACCGTCTTATTGAGCATTAGTTGTCTATTAAAATGTCCTTACAAAAAAGCCTGATGAAAAATATGTGCGTCTTCCAAAACTAGTTTGCATATTGTCCACTAGGTGATACTTTTAATTTCAAATAAAAATCCATTATCAAACTTGATGCAATTACTTTCACATAAAAAATTATGAACAAAACGTCTGTGTCTTCTTGTTAAAATATATGGCATTTTGCATGGCTTCAGCTGTTCTCCACATGGTTTTGGATATGGGTAGCGTATCTGAAATATTCCATATCCGAGTTCCAGATAACATAAAACTATAGACAACAGTAAAATATTCATAAATTGTTTCAAACAGAAGCAGCTATTACATCTAGAAAAAAAATATGTTACTGTGAACTATCGACGACACAATTTTCCAACGCTGACAAAAGAATAAAAATTCGAAGTTTGTCTTCTCACTTGTGGGGTGAAAAATGGCGGAAAACAATTTGCGAGAAAACACGTGCGCATAAATATCACGCATCTTAGCAATCGGGAAGCCTCAGCCATCTACAGACAGGTGTGCTTAGAACCGGATTGTTATATTTTAATATTGGCCGTTTTCCGTAGCATGTCCGACGCGGTCGTAAAACTTGTGGGGTGAAAATCCAAACTTTTACTTGTGGGATGAAATGAACAGAACTTCACTTTCAGATCAATATTTTGTCGGCTGCAAGCCATAAGTCACAAAAATCCCCATAAGTATGCCCTGTACTGGCAAATAACCCCACAACAGCCTCTCCAGAAGAGCAGATGGATGTCCGTCCTTGTGTCACCAAATTCATGTCCGGGCTATTTTTCTACAACCTCTGGTTAGAATTTTATGAAACATGCTACGATGCATCACTACCAAGTGGAGATGTGCATAATATCTTTTCGTTCTAGTTCGGTGATTTTTCACAGAGTTATGGCCCTTTGATTATGTTTGTGACCAAATTCTTGTCCGGGCTATTTCTCTACAACCCAATGTTGGAATTTTATGAAACTTGCTAGGATGCATCACTTTTAAGTGAAGATTGCATAATTTATTTGTGTTCTGGTTCAATGATTTTTCACGGAGTTATTGCCCTTTAATTGAGTCTGTGACCAAATTCTTGTTTGGGCTATTTATCTACAACCTCAGGTTGTAATTTTATGAAACTTGCTAGGATGCATCATTACCAAGTGCAGATGTGCATATTGTCTTTATGTTTCAGTGCAATGAGTTTTCATGGAGTTATGGCCCTTTGATTTTGTCTGTGACCAAATTCTTGTCCGCGTTATTTCTCTACAACCCCAAGTTGGAATTTTATGAAACTTGCTAGAATGCATCACTACCAAGTGGAGATGCGCATATTGTCTTTGTGTTCTGGTTCGATGATTTTTTATGGAGTTATGGCCCTTTCATTGAGGCTGTGACCAAAATATTGTCCGTGCTATTTCTCTACAACCTCAGGTTGGAATTTTATGAAATTTGCTATGTTTGTGTTCCAGTTCATTGATTTTTCACGGAGTTGTGGCCCTTTCATTCTGTCTGTGACCAAACTTTTCTCTGCTCTATTTCTCTACAACCTCTGGTTCGAATTTTATGAAACTTGCTGGGATGCATGATTACCAAGTGGAGATGTGCATATTGTCTTCATGACGCTATTGCGCTACAACCTCTGGTTTTAATATTGTAAATCTAGCTAGGATATGCACATATTGTCAATTTGTTCCTGTTCAACGATTTGCGAATGAGTTCTGTCAAGTGCAGAGTCACATATTGTTCCTGCTATGTAGTTTGGTATTTTTTTAACCAAGTAACCATCAGTACTAAGGGAATATGGTACAGAGTCAAACACTCACTTGGGGAGCATCCATCGGTTCCACCGATATTTTCTTGTTTTGCTTTATATTATCAGTGATGTAGCTTCCTATAGGCATATGTCTGCACTTTTTTTCTGAGAAATAAAAAAAAAAAAAATGCCAAAATAATCCGACCCCTAGGAAGGCTTCTTCATTTTCCCTTTATTCAAGTGAACAAACATTAAAACATAACATTTAATATCAATTTATTTGGTTATAAAACAATGAAATCAATGTTAATATATTACGGATAACCAGGCCCCTAAAAAACATAATTTTCACCAAAACGCACAGTATAGCCGATTGTTTTTAGCTCACCTGAGCCAAAGGCTCATAGGTGAGCTTTTGTGATTGCCTGGTGTCTATCATCTGTCGTCCATCGTCTGTCGTCTGTCATCCGTCGTTAATTTTTAACTTCTAACAACTACTCCTCTGCAACCACCAGGCCAATTATGATATTACTTTACAGAAATGTTCCTTGGGTGACACTCTACCAAGTTTAAGTCATCTTGATTCATCAAAAAACATGGCCACCATGGGGCTGGGCAAGTTTAATTAGTAAAAACTTAAAAAATCTTCTTTTCAGAAACTACTGGCTCGATTTTAAAATAATTTCAAAGAAATGTTCTTTTGGTGACACTCTACCAAGTTTGTTCAAGCCATCTTGATTCGTCAAAAAACATGGCGGCCAGTGGGTGGGGTTGGTTTACTATCCTTTTACTTCATATATACCCCTTTGGACACCTAACATTGAAAGCATTAATTCACAACATATCAGCAATGGGTGAATTATGTTTAAGCCATCTTGATTTGTCAAAAAACATGGCGGCCAGAGGGTGGGGTTAGTTTACTATATAAGCTATCATAAACACTTAAAAAATCTTCTTGTCAGAAATTACTGGCTCGATTTTTAAATAATTTCACAGAAATGTTCTTTTGGTAACCCTCTACCAAGTTTGTTCAAGCCATCTTGATTCGTCAAAAAACATGGCGGCCAGTGGGTGGGGTTGGTTTACTATCCTTTTACTTCATATAGACCCCTTTGGACACCTAACATTGAAAGCATTAATTCACAACATATCAGCAATGGGTGAATTATGTTTATATTAACTGACAGAGTGGAAAACAGTGCAGGAAGTGTTCAGATTGCTTGTTACGAGCAATCTGAACTCTTCCTGTACTGTTTTCAATGGCCTTCAGTGATTGTTGCTGGAAAAGGCATATCTATGGAGTGAAGGGCTATATAAGCTATAGTAAAATCTTAAAAAATCTTCTTGTCAGAAACTACTGGCTCGATTATGAAATAACTTCACAGAAATGTTCTTTGGGTGACTCTCTACAAAGTTTGTTCAAGCCATCTTGATTTGTCAAAAAAAATGGCAGCCAGGGGGTGGGCTTAGTTTTATGTCAAATTACTTCCCTTGTTTTATAGCATAAATGTCTGTATATAGCAGTTATTATAAAATGAGGTAATAAACTCTTTAAATAAACTTTTTCTTTGCTATAATTATACAATATTATACCAGACATAAGTTTTAAAAGATAATCCATCATAAAAAGATGAATGATACAATCATAATCAATGATTGAAATATTAAAATATTATTCATACACCATGAACCATTTTAAAATAGGTGTTTTTCTGAATATAAACGTCAGAGTATTTATGGTTCAGACAGGGATGGTTTACTGCTTCGTAATAAAGCAATGCCATATTTTTAGCTAGTTTCATCACAGCAAGAAGTCTGCTTGAGATTTTCAGTGTCAAAGTTTACTTGAAATCTTGGAGGAGGAGCCTAATTGTTTTTGGAGGAGAGTGCACTGTGACAAAATTCTTTCAAGTGATAGACTTTGGGAAGGCTTGTGTTTGAAACTCATAGGAATATCTATTGTGCAGGAGCTGGGGATTGTTTCATGCACAGTAGTTAAGTCTGATGTTTTAGTTTGAAACCGTTCTCAAACATAACAGGTTAATTTTGTGCTGGAACTGGATTTTTATCTTAGTTCGAAGATTTAGCAGCTATAGTAAAAACTTCAAAAGCCTTCTTGTCAGAATCTACTGACCTGATTTTGATGTAATTTCAATGACATTTACCATGGGTGAACCTCTACCAAGTTTGAACTCTTCTACTCATGTTACATCTTCAAAACAAATCAAAATTCTAACTACTTGCCCATCTCGTCTTTCTGGAATTTTGAGTGTACATGTATTATATAATCTACTTAGGTTGATAGATGCCTCATGATGACTGAGCTAACTAGGCCCAGCAATATTTGGTGTGTAAAATACAGGTCAAGTTTTGGAAAAAAATATTGTTGTTTTTTAACTCTTTATGTTTTTGTAATGGGGTTGAATGCCAGTTTAACAGTTTGAAACAATGGAAGATAGAGATGTTGACTAATAAAATGTTTTAAACATACATTTATCATTGTTTTGTTTCTCCCTCCGCCCCCCCCCCCCCCCCCCCCCCCCCCCCCCTTCCATCTGCACCCCATTTTCACCATTAATTTCCCACTATAGAAGAGACCTGCCCCCATTCCCTCAAAACCAAAAAATAACAACTAATAACTATAAAAATAAAAATTACTACATGGTAACAAACAATAGCTCAAATGGCGTACATGTTTAAAACAATTACGATTTTCTACAGAAGTTGTTTGTCCTACCTATCCTTAAATAGCTGATACAATTCAATACAGTTATTTTAAGAATACAAAAGCAGCCTTAAACATGTGACACTTTGTCCATATTGGAAAACCTATTGTGTCATTGCTACTCTAAACTGTCGAATTGCTACTGTATTGCTCAATTTCATTGAACGTTAGCGATAATCTTGACGCAAAAAACGTCCATGAGGGGGTTCCTGAGACAGTCTGAGTGAAGTTTAATCAACAAATAGTTCTGAGATAAAGAAAATCAATTTTGTGGAATCTGTTTGGACTAATTATTACACCTTTCTGTAGACTCAAAGGATACTGTCAGCGTTGTCAATAATAATTGTCTACAAAATACAAGATGGTATTATGGTTTAAGTGTATACTGGTGACTTTTGCTGGCTCGGTTGTCAAACTGTGACATTGTTGTTCCTAACCAAAACACTTTAACTTAAACATGCCTCATGTATATTGCTGATATTTTTTCGATCTTAGCAGTAAAATTGCACATTTGTGTCAAACATTATGGGCCGTCATTAAAAAATAAATTGTTTGCCGTGCTCCTATCTACTCGCACAATATTGCAGCTACCCAAACTTTTTTATGACTTTCAAAGCATTTAATTTTATTTTTTTTATAACTTCTGTCCATATTTCTTTAAAATGACTGTGAAATCAAAATTAAGCACAAAAAAAAGAAATAGCTACCTACCTAACCACACGAAAAATACTGGGTTGGAGCACAGCAAACAAATATTTTTGTAAGGATGGCCATATAGTATGAATACACTGTTACTGCAGCAATACATCTCTGTGGAATGTTTGCCCATTTTTGGACTAAGGCTTGGCACAACTTTTGTAGTGTACACTCGACGTCCAAACTCATCCCAGATATTTTCAATTTCTTGCAAGAAAACAACATAATTTTCATGGACTGGCCACACTGTCCCCAGATATGACTCCAATTGATACCGCAGTGTAATTGCTATAAATGAGCCCCATGATTAAGGCATTCAAATTTGTTCAAATAAACAGCTCAGTGTTTATATTCTGCCACCCTGGATTATCATGCAGCAGACGCATGGTATGATACCTCACACAGTCACATTATACTGACACCAGGCTGACCAGACCTAGAACCATTATCTAAATGCCAAGTGCCTGGCGAGGAAGCTTCTAGGAGTATTTTTCAAGTCTTTTGTATGACCCAGCCAAGGAGCAAACCTACAACCTTCTGCATGAGAGACAGATGCTCTACCAAAAATTTAGACCACCAATGTGACGTTGAAAGATGCACATTAAATATATTGTAAATAATCCTTTAACATACATGTTTTGTAAAAATTTTTTTATACATTTCAAGAGTTGCATAAAAAGTATAGTGTATAAGAAGTACCATTTTTCAAGTCTTTGGTATAACCTGGCCAGGGATGGTTTTGATTAATTGATTGAATATTTAGCTTTATTTTTATGCCATCGAGGGCTAACAGACGATCAGTTAACCTAACCACTGTTTACTGGGATTAACCAGTACTTGAGCACACCCCATCTCCGCAAGTAACTGATAGCTTTCCCACTTGAATCAGTGGTGAGAGACGAATGATAATGAGACACAATGTCGTATATCAATCATCATGGAGACTGTTGCCGGGCGGGGGATGGAACCCATGACCTACCATTAGAGACGGATGCTTTGCCACTAGACATCACTGCGGTGCACTGCCTTAGTGGAGGTGTTGCATATTTAATTTCCCTGATAAACAAACTCGGTGATAAAGAGGAACAGTGTAACTGAATTATAATGAATTGTATTAGGCCATTATAAATTAATTGCTAGATTATCATCCAAATTTATTTTAAAATTGGGGAGGGTGGAAGGATTTTATTTTTAGCTCACCTGAGCGGAAGGCTCACAGGTGAGCTTTGGTGATCGCCTGGTGTCAGTCGTCTGTCGTCTGGTGTCCATTGTTAAGGGGGCGGGGCAAGTTTAATTAGTAAAAACTTAAAAAATCTTCTTGTCAGAAACTACTGGCTCAATTTTAAAATAATTTCACAGAAATGTTCCTTGGGTGACCCTCTACAAAGTTTGTTCAAGCCATCTTGATTTGTCAAAAAAACATGGCAGCAAGGGGATGGGGTTAGTTTACTATATAAGCTATAGTAAAAACTTAAAAAATCTTGTCAGAAACTACTGGCTCGATTTTAAAATAATTTCACAGAAATGTTCCTTGGGTGACTCTCTACCAAGTTTGTACAAGCCATCTTAATTCGTCAAAAAACATGGCAGCCAGGGGGTGGGGTTAGTTTTATGTCAAATAACTTCCCTTATTTTATAGCATAAATGTCTGTATATAGCAGTTATTATAAGAAGAGGTAATAAACTCTTTAAATAAACTTTTTTTTTGCTATTATTATACAATATTATACCAGATCTAAGTTTTAAAAGATAATTCATCACAAAAAGATGAATGATACAATTATAATCAATGATTGAAATATTATTCATATATCATGAACCATTTTAAATTATGTGTTTTTCTGAATAAAAAAGTCAGAGTTTTTATGGTTCAGACAAGGATGGTTTACTGCTTCATAATAAAGCAAAACCATATTTTTAGCTTGTTTCTTCACAGCAAGAAGTCTGCTTGAGATTTTCAGTGCCATCTTGGAGGAGGAGCTTAATTGTTTTTGGGGGACAGTGCACTGCGACAAAGATTCTTTTAAGCGATAGGCTTTGGGAAGGCTTGTGTTTTAAACTCATAGGAATATATTGTGCTGGAACTCTGGATTGTTTCATGCACAATAGTTTAGTCTGATGCTTTGGTTTGAAACCATTCTCAAACTTAACAGGTTAGTTTTGTGCTGGAACTGGATTTTTATCTTAGTTCGAAGACTTAGCATCTATAGTAAAAACTTCAAAAAGTCTTCTTGTCAGAATCTACTGACCTGATTTTGATGTAATTCACTGACATTTACCATGGGTGAAACTCTACCAAGTTTGAACTCTTCTACGCATATGTTACATCTTCAAAATAAAACAAAATTCTAACTACTTGCTAGCCCATCTTGTCTTTCTGGAATTTTGAGTGTACATGTAATATATAATCTACTTAAGTTGGGTGACTCAAGGTCAGTTAGGTGAGCGATATAGGGCCATCTTGGCCCTCTTGTTTCTTTTCATTTTTAAATTTATTTATTTTTTTTTTATTTATGAAAATAACAAGGGTCGGGGCGGAATGAAAATTAGTGGGCGGATGAGGATGATAATCTAGCAATAAATTTATTTTGGCCTTATTTGAACATTTTTATTTGTTCTGGAAGGGTCTTCTGTGGCCAAGTGGTCTAAGATGCCATCTCAGATCACTTAACTCTCCTGCTAAGGTTGTAGATTTGAGTCTCCCTCGCTCACTCCAAAAACTTAATGTGAGAAAGTTTGCCAGTTACTTGTGGAAGGACGTTGGTTCTACTCAGATTCATTCTAAGGTCTTCCTCCATCAGTGAAACTGGATATGCCATATATAGCCTGAAATGTTTTGAAAATGGTGTTAAACCCCATTAAAAAAAATCTTGCAGAGTACCACCATTAGAAATAAGAATTGCTTCCCTGGGGTAGTTGCATAGTGGCGGTTATAATAATCCTTGTTTCTTCTTATCTAAAAATGCATTTTCCTCATTTTAATGCTCATATTTTTTATTTGAAAGGCATTATTGATGTATTTTGAAAGCATTGTTTTGTTTGAATTGTGAATTTAGAAAAAGAAATTGCTGCTTGGAAATTGGGGAATGAATACAGTCATGGTTTCTGACATCTACTTTCACTTTGTCTATGCGCCGAAAACAAAACAAAAATCTCTTCGTTCCCAACCATGACCCCTACTTTTCTTGTCAACTTTTGGTAGTGTAGAGAGTGACAACTTGTAAAATGAATGCAAGTATAGAATAAAGAACAAAAATGAATGATTACAGCTACAAACAAGTACAATTGATGGTTATGGTGAGAGAAATATGGTCACACCGAACCTCTAGTTAAATACACATATTCATTGATTATTAAAATTATTTCTGTCAAAATGAATCAATTTGAGCAGTCACAAGCCTTCATCAATGAATATTACATAAAGTCTATTTATACAAAGTGAGGGTAATGAACCACGGCAAGTGATGGCTTTATAACATTAAATGGACTCCTTTCTGCCAACTACATTGATTCAGTCTAAAGAAAATTGGTACCTCCTGATGAAATTGGAACAATAAAGCAAAAATAGTTGGCTATCCTTTTAGTAGTTTCTTAACTTTTCAATTAAGAATATTTAAGGGGCTATTATTTTGTGTGAAGGGCCATTATTATACATCTGCGGAAATAAAGGGGTATGATTTTGCAAACTGCATATAAATAATGTTTCAGGGCCTGTCATCATCTTATTTTCATCATCTTGAGTATTTCTAACTGTTGAGACTTGAGTTCTCCAAAGAGGATTTGATATTCACAGTCACTTAATTAACAGCAGCTGCAGGTGCTTTTTGCAATATCTCATGTTTTTAATAATGTGACCATGACCCCCCCCCAATTAATAATTTATTGAACTGAATGATATTGGTTGTTTATGTCATTCGCTGTTTTATTTTACTTCTGTCAGTGACATTTATAATGTAATTAAGTCAGTGCCACTGGTTATTTACATGTCTGGTAATATAACACCCATTATCTCACATATAATGTTCTGGGCCAGACTTTTTGTTTCCCCTCCCGTGACCCAGGTAGTTTTAGTATGGGTAGGAAGGTAGGTAAAAAAATTATTTTTTTTTTTCATTTTTACCTCTGCTGGCCAAAGGCCAGAAGTGTGTTGTCTGTCGTCTGTCGCCTGTCGTCTGTTAGCAGCACTTTCCCTGAAACCACTAAACCAATTAAATTGAAACTTCACATGCATGTTTCTGTTGCATAGGAAACTATACAGATTTTCAAAATGTTTATGTAGTAATGATGACCAATTATAGTTTTGTTAGATTTTTTTCAAATGGTGTCGCTAGGGTTAAAAATGACACCGCCCCGAGGGTTCAATTAGGGGACACATTTCAATATAATATATATATATATGTATATATATATATATTTTTTTTTTAAATGGAAATGATTTTGCCTATATCTTCACAAAAGCATTGTTAGGTGAAGGAGTTTCAGATTTGTAAAAATGACTGGGTTCCTATGTCTTAAGGGGTCAGGACGGGCCCCAAAAGGGTACAAGTTGGGAATTACTAAAATCGTTTTCTTAAGAACCGGTATGTCAGATTTGCACATATTTTATATAAATTATCCTTATGTGTAGGGGTTTGATTGCAGATATGAATTTAAGGGCTAAAATTTATAGGGGCCCTTTAAGGGGACTTAGAATTTTACATAGGGATACAATGGGCAAACTGAAAATTCTCTTTTTTTTTCATTTATTCTGAAACCACTAGGCCAATTAAACTGAATTTCACATGGATGTTTCTATTGCATAGGAGATATACAGAAGATTTTTTTCGATCTTAAATTCAAGATGGCCACTGTTACTAAAACTAGTTCAAAACTTAAAAACTTTTTTTCTCATGAACGGCCCAACATATTTTCAAAATGTTTATGAAGTAATGATGACCAACTATAGTTTTGTTAGATTTGGTCAAATCGTGTCTTTAGGGTTAAAAATGACCCCGCCCTGATATTTCTATTGCATAGGAGAATTTCAAAAAGTGCTATGGCCACTATATGTCAGTAGAGCATCCTCAGGCCCTCTTGGTCCTCTTGTTTTCAAAGTAATGGTCAAGATATGTTGTATTTATAGTTTAACTAGAAGGAGAATACCAACCTACACAATGTCTGTTTTAAATAAACTTACGGTAAAAACAATAACAACATTTCCATTTGAACCATTTAATAATTCACTTAAACTAGTATTAAACTGAGTTTTATATAATGTATCACCTTTAAATACTTGCATGCAGGAATAAAACTGCTAAAAAACTGACTAGACTTTTACACCTGGCATATGACAAAACAATTCAAACTCACTGAATCGCTGCTTAATGCAGAAATTTTTTGATAGACTACGTGACTAGAACTGAAAATAGTAAAAAATGTACCCAATATAAAAAATCCGCTTGTTTACACACCACCATTAAGTGCTTGTGCTCATTTAAAATGGTAAAAGTTCATTTCACTGGGTTTCTTTTTGGGATTTCCTTTTTTAGTCTTAAGCAGTCCACACAGACAGGTAAGACAACACGAAACTGTTGACACAACTCTTGGTTTTTCTCTGCCCCAACAACATCGCAGTGGACACATACATCTTTGACATAGAAATTAGATTTTCAAATTGGAATATTACTATTTAAATATTAAAAGATTTTTTTTTCTGGCTCTGTGCAAGTGAAATAAGAATCATGGTTGAAAGCAAAATTAATACCTTCATCCACCTCTCGATCACCTACAACTTCTCCAAAATGTCATCAAGGGTAAATTTTGTGGAAAACTTACATAATTTTTTGCTTACAAGTAAATTACTTTCATTTCTTCTATCGTTTTTTGTTTTCACAGAAACACGAACGGCATGTTTTGCTATTTTGTTTTAAGATGAAAATAGAAAACCAATAAGTGTCGAGGCAATTCTGATTAGTTTCATACTCAAGCAGACTCGAAACGAAGCGTTTTCGTCCCATTTCATACTATACTAAATAAAAAACCCTCATTTTACGTCAGAGAATTTTGCACTTTATTACTATGCTATCTACAAATTCCAATGCACTGGCACCACTGCATTAATGTCGGGATCTATCGGAAACGCACCACCCCCTCGATCACAGAACTCTCTGACTTGTAAACGCGACGTCATGCAGTTATCAATTAAAATGCCTATGATGCTGAAACACTCTTCATCCAATAGTTTTTGTAGAGCATCCTTTGAACCCAGCGTGCACATATACGTTCCATTATTTAGTTTTCAGTCAGTAATTTATGTGCTGTTGCAACCCAGAAATCGTTTTTTAATGCAAAGTCCCACAGAGTCTGGCACGGGTCATGTCTCACTGCATTGAACATGTACGAGATCAAAGTTTCAGTGATTATTTATTGCCAATCTTCCGTCTTCTTTATACATGTAGTTGTACAGAGAAGATCTTCAGAAAACCGTCTGTGCCATTAATATTCGAGGGTCACCGCTACTCTGTGTCTTTTCTAAAATCATCTTTGTTTCCATTGGCGTCTTTCCCAATTCAACACAAATTTAATGAATGTCTGCTGCTACACTGTGAACTCTGAACTCATAATGACAATTTATTTTTCACTGACTCATTTATTTATCATGTGGATGGCACCAAACTTTCACAGATTGACACAAGAATCGTAACGTCTGGATCATGTTTTGATTTATACCTGTAACTACGTGCTCCGGGTACTCCTACCCATGACCACTCCCACAATAATTATTGTACAACTGCTTAATAATTATTATTTCTTTGTTGTTATGAGTTGTAAGAGTTTTCTTTATGCTTCTTCCAAATTTAAACAAAGACCGTAACAGATATTATGAATAAAACAGGCAATGTCTCAAAACTTTCTGAATAGCCCTTAATAAGTACATGTAATGGATTTTAGGAAACAGTAGATTTTTGTGGTCAATGTAGGGGCAATAAAAAACCTATGTAGTTTAACAATAATATAAAATTAAATGTTTATATTAATACTTTTTATTTTGTAAAATTCAAGATTGCCACCATCTAAAACTTCTTCTCATGAACCGCTTTTTTAAAATATTTTTGTAGAAATAATCAACAAATACAGTTCTATTATATTTGTACAAGAGTGGTGCCCCTGGGTTTAAAACTGGCCAGAACTGTCCAGACAAATTAGTTCATAGTTGGTATATATGGTCTGTGTGATGAACTAAGGTTCACTGGGATCACCAAGTACCGCTTCAAGATTTTCAGTTGGCAATGTTCAATTTGATGCCGTTATATTATATATATTAGTAATGTGAGTCTATTGTTCATTCTTGAAAGATTATAATTGTTAAATAGGTAGATTAAGCCATTATTAATTAATTGCTAGATTATCATCAAAATTTTTTCTTAAAAACCGGAAAGGGCGGGATATTTTATTTTTTATTTTTAAAATTTTTGATATTTATATATATATATTTTTTTATGAAAACAAAAAGGGTCGGGGTGACATGAAAATAACAGGGCGGGTGGGGATGATATCTAACAATTACTTTATTATGGCCTTATGTACATTTTTTCTCACTTTATAGATTTTTTTTCTCAATTTGTATGATTGTAATCTTTAAATCCATTCGTCAGATAACATTAAATTAATTACAAAAGTATGTGTTACTTTTTAGGGAGAGAGCAACTTACCATTGTGGACCTCTTGTTCCTTTTCAGGCCGTGTGACAGGACAGGTGAAGATCTAGATATTATATACTCTCGCTTGAAAGATATAAAGGTGTTCGAGAAGTTCCACCCAATGTTGCTACAACAGATCTGTTACTATGGATACTATGAGGATTTGGAAAAAGGAGTAACGTGTAAGTTGTTGGATACTAAATTTTAGTTCCTGATAGAATATATTAGTTTTTTGACACTGGTATACGAAGAATGGTGAAATTGCATTTAGTGTTACTGTCTGTTAGTGCAGCAAATTGGCTTCTGATCAATAACTTCTGAAAAGGTCTAGAATATATTTAATTATATGGACACCCAGCTGACCAGACCTAGAACTTTCCTCTAAATGCTTAGCTCCAAGTGAGGAATCTTCTAGTATTTTTTTTCAAGTCTTTGGTAGGAACCTGCCACTTTCCACATGCGTGGCTGATGCTATACCACTAAGTCACTGCAGTGGTTTCTTGAGAAGAACAAAATGTAGATTATAATTTATGTCATAATAATATGTACTTAAATTTTGTTAAAAAACACATTTAACAACTACAATAATAGTAAAATTGTTGTTACATGTACTTATCCGTCGCACATATAAGGCAGTGATGCATATTTTACAGCATTCAGTATTTTTTGTTTCATTTAAGACTGGTCCTCCATGGTCAAGTAGTCCAAGTGGTCTCAAGATCACTTCTCACCGCTAAGATTGTAGGTTTGTTTCTCGCTCGCCCCTCACTCCAAAAATTTATATGAGAAAGTTTGTCGGTTACTTGCGGAGGTTCTATTCGGATTAATTCTGAGGTTTTCCTCTGCCAATAAATTGGCTATTCCACATATAACCTGAAATGTTTTAAAAACGGCATTAACCCCCATTAAAAAAAACATTAAAGAAAATCTTCATTTCACTTAAGAGTTGTATTAATTGATCTGGCAAACATATACTAATTCTAAGCAGCAAATTATGCTTCAATTGTTTTATAATGTGTACCACAAACTGTCTTCTTTATAATAATGCCTTCCTTTGAAGAAATGAGGGTTACATAGGTTTGCACTTTGTTTGTCGATCATCATGATTTCCAGATGATAACAAACAACCACATGGCTTCACAGTCCTCAAACTTTGCACAATGATTTGTCTTCGTGAGCAGATGAATATTTAGGTGTATTTATAGCCTTCTTGCAAATAATAACATATCTACATTGTATATGTACAGTTTGTTGGGGGATGGCCCACCCCGACCCTCACAAACCTATTACGGGGTGATTAAATGGGTCACGTTTTAGTGGTTGAAATTTAAAAAAAAAAATATCTACATTTGATTTCATTTACATTTCAGTGTTCAGGCAAGGTGACATTGGTACTAACTGGTATACAGTCCTGTCTGGTTCCCTGGAAGTGCAAATATCCGAGTCTGGACTGCTGTCTGTAAGTCTCGTTGGCAGCTGTTGTTTAAATTTCATGTAAATCTTTTTCTTCTACTTTTTTCGTTATTTCCAGCAATCAGTTTTTAATTATTATACGGAAGTCTCATTTTTGAGGGAGGTTTACAGGCATTTGCATCATTGATTAACATAGAAGTTTTGTGAGATCTTTTATGTGCATTGGGTAAGACCCTCCCTGTACAACTGCTTTAAATCCCCTCCCAAGCATTGCATGTTTTCACAGTACCTTGCTCAAAGGAGGCATTATAGGAGTGCGAAACCCCACCGGGATTAGATAAGGGGACCTCTTGGTCTCAGAGCATGCATGCTAACCACCAGACCACCACAACTCCCACTGTGTTTCGTCATTGTAAAAAACAGCAATAAATACAATGATGTCAAAGTTGCAGGTTGCGGAAGAAAATGTGCATTTGTAATACTGATGTTACATACTTTTGAAAAATGATAATATCACAAAGAAACATTTAGATAAATATGTCAATTTAACACCTACAAGATTGAGGACTTACAAACAGTTCAGGACCAGAGTCAGGTGCACAGAGCTGGCAGCCATGAGGTTTTGTATTAATTTTGTTATTAGATACTGAATGTATTTATTGCTGTTAATATCTGAAACAAAAAGAAGAAACAACTTTTTGGCTCACCTGAGCTGAAGAGTGGTGATTAGCTATTGTTATCACTCCTTGCCTGTCTGTCCGTACACACAAATGCATATTTAAGTGTCTAGGGTTTAGGATAAGTAATACTGTTGAATGGTTGAAAAACAGTTAAAAAAACTATGTGGCTAAAAAAATGCCTTTACATGACTAAAATTAGCCACACAAATAATCACCTCTGTTTAAATACCCATTTGCTAGAACGTCTGTCTGTCCATCTGTCCATCCGTCCGTTTGTCCGTCCATCTGTCTGTCCAAAATCAATTGCCTCAAACAACATCTGTGAATCAGCTCCTCCAGTTTAAATCAAACACCTTGAGTGATCCTTGGATGGTTCTCTACCAAAATAGCTAAAATGAACTTGATCCATGAGGAACTCTGGTTGCCATTGCAATGTAAAGTAAAAACTTAAGTAAAGAAAGGCAGTAGTGCCGCAGGCTCAACCTGATATCTCTCACCAGTAAGTCTGTAGTATGGACTCAGCTCTCCAGATTGGGTCCGCAGGGTTTCCCCCAGAGTCATAACACATGTCGCATGTGACATCCCTTCAAAAGATTTGGTTGATTAGCGAAATTTCTTAAGTGGCCTGACATGCCTTCCGAACCGTTGCGACTACCGTTAGATAATCCCATTACACAAGCCCATCAGTAACTTAACAAGTGACCCCGGGATCAATTGACCTATTTCACAGACTTGTCAATCATTCGAAAGTGGGAACTGGAGGTGTGTACAGGTAAGTCAATCAGAACGAGTCATTTGAAGGTTACTCGACTGCCTCAATATAGAAAGTGGTGTCCTGTTAAATTTCTTGATCCGAGATTGTTTTTCACAATATATAAAATCGACTACTGACCAAGGTGTCGGCATAACCTTTCACTTGATTCATTTACCTCCCAATCACGCGAAGTCTATGTTGTATGTATGCAATCAATCGGAAAGAAACACTTAATAAAGCTAGTCATGACCATTTCTCAGATCAAGACAACTTGAAATATATCACAGTGTCTAGTAAGGGCTTTATGCAAGTAAGCAAAACAAAGGGTTTTCTCAGCATCTTATTTCAACAAAGCTGAAATAAAATCCCCACATAAAATGGTTTATTTTGTACATAAATTGAAGAAACAACTGGATGTTGCCTACTGGATGTTAACAAATTTGATAAACCTGGTCTGAAAGTCAGCCGGTCTAAAAGTCAGCGCCTTAAAAAGTTGGATCCTAAAAAATAGGTGCATCGGTTATAGCGGTCCCGTTTATTAGGGATGTTTAAAACTTAACTATTAATATTTCTTTTTATAAAATTTATATTTATTTGGAAATACTCAACACTGACTTAGCTTTGAAATATGACAAGTTGTCCATTTATAAATACTCCTTTACTATATTTTTATGGCAATAATATTCTAATATTGGGAAGAACATATATTTGAAATGCACATTAATAGATAGTTGGATACCCCCGGTTTCTCAGCATCTTATTTCAACAAATAAAATCCCCACTTAAAACAATTTAATTTTTTAACATAGATTAAAATATTTTCGTTCATTGGAAATACCCGGATGTGGTGACGGTCAAAATTTGGTTACTGTGGTCCTGTTTATGCAGGATATTTAGGATACATATATAAGGATGATCTTTTAGTGTTTACTTTTATAAAATTGGTATTCATTTGGAAATACACAAATTCTATATGAAAAATATAATTTTGCTTATAAATATTGAATCAAACATTAAAACATATAAATTGTAACATTCAAATATGACTAGTCATCAAGGACTTGCATAGAACAGGATAGAAAACTTGTATTGGATAGGAAACTTGCATCTAAACATTAAATGTTGATGAAATAACACACAAAGGATTAATTATTTGGCTAGATATTGAAGCTTGAAGGAAAATGTTTCATAATTAACTTGTTATTTTAGCTACATAATAGATATTTTGTAATTAGCAATTGTTTCAGCAATTTTAAACACAAATTTCTGGGAATGGTATTGTTTTGATGAGAATATCTCTCTGCAATGCAAGAATTTTGAATTTTTGAATTTGAATTTTGAATGCAAGTTAAGATAATTGAAAACAAGATATTGCGAGATTTTGTGTAAATACACGAACGTTCACAAAATCTCAATCAGTTGCCTTTCCTTCTCTATATAATTCCTTGCTAGTCATCCATTAAAAAAACTTTAAATTTCTTTGTGTTCATTTTATTGCAGCAATATTCTAAAGAGAAACACATACTTAAAAATGCACCATTCATGAGTTTCAAACTTAAAAGAAATCAACACAGGAGGGGAAACCCCTCCCGTACCCACCCCTCCCATTTTTAGCAACATACTTTCAAAAAATTCCGGGGGGAAATCCTGGTCCGTTAAATAGCAATGTTGGGAAAACACATTTGAGCACATTGATTGGTCATTAGCTTCAACTGCAATTTTAAATGACATTTAGTAAGTGTTCAATTACCATGCATTGTGGAACAGGCAAAGTATTCCCTGCTTTTTCATTGGTGGTTAATAGACCGGATTCGAGAGATATCGGGTTCTGGTATAGATCATCAGTACACTAAATATTGGCCCAAGGAAACGGATGCCATTCATAAAAATGATAAGCTCTGAGCTTACTTTGCATTTAAGCTAACATAAATTAGTATAAGGTTAGATAATAATCTTTTAATATTATACAGTATGTTTTGTCAATGTAGGATGCTGTAACGCTGTGTACACTTGGACCAGGCACATCTTTTGGTGAATCGGTGCTCACTAATCGTCCCAGACATGCCACAATCATCACGCGTGATTACACAGAACTTATTCGAGTGGAACAAAAAGATTTTAAGATTCTGTGGGAGGTATGTGTTGTTTATCATACGGTTTCTGCTTCAATTTTTTCTCCATCTAATAATAGATGACTCATATATGTCAATTAATATCTGATACTAAGGCATAGTAACTGTACCTAACATATACACACACACACACACACACACACACACAGAGTCAAAATTGTCTTAAACTGCCAGTCAAGGGAAGTAGCAAAAGTGACTTTTTAAGACGGGTTGTTACTTAATACAGGTTAATTTGCTCGTAAAGGTATAGAAAGGAAAGATAGCAAATGCGGGTGCTTAACACAAGTGGCTGCTTAATAGAGGTGACCATTTACACAGGTTTACTTGTATATTGATACTTTGTACATCCCTGCTGCACTGTTAAAGCTTTGGTTTGTAGCTATGCTATGGATGATGTGATTGTAAAATTATGATATAGGAATGTACAGCATGAAGACAGTTTGTTCCATGTGTAAGTCCCACCATATAAAGGTCAAGAAAACTACAGTGGTCAAAGGTTAGATCCCTTCTGAGCTGTAACTCTGCAGTGGATGATTTGATTGTAAAATTACGATATAGGAATGTACAGCATGAAGACAGTTTGTTCCATGTGTAACTCCTGCCATCTAAAGGTCAAGGTTACTACAGCGGTCAAAGGTTAGATCCTTTCTGAGCTGTAACTCTGCAGTGGATGAGGAGATTGTAAAATTATGATACAGGAATGTACAGCATGAAGACAGTTTGTTCCACGTGTAACTCCCGCCATCTAAAGGTCAAGGTTACTACAGTGGTCAAAAGTTAGATCCCTTCTGAGCTGTAACTCTGCAGTGGATGTTGAGATTGTAAAATTATGATATAGGAATGTACAGCATGAAGACAGTTTGTTCCATGTGTAACTCACGCCATCTAAAGGTCAAGGTTAATACAGTGGTCAAAGGTTAGATCCCTTCTGAGCTGTAACTCTGCAGTGGATGATACAATTGTAAATTATGATATAGGAATGTACAGCATGAAGACAGTTTGTTCCATATGAAACTCCCGCCATCTAAAGGTTAAGGTAACTACAGTGGTCAAAGGTTAGACCCTTCTGAGCTGTTACTCTGCAGTGGATGATGTGATTGTAAAATTATGATATAGGAATGTACAGCATGAAGAAAGTTTGTTCCATGTGTAACTCCCACCATCTAAAGGTCAAGGTTACTACAGCGGCAAAGGTTAGATCCCTTCTGAGCTGTAACTCTGCAGTGGATGAGGAGATTGTAAAATGATGATATACAAAAATTAAGTACATGAAGATGATGAAGGCTGGTGCAGGAACTCTGGGAGAAAGTAATCAGACATGGGTCAGACGATCATTACAAACACAAGGATGAAGATACATACTGGCGGCATCAGTTTGTCATGAGGACACATTTCTAGTTAGCTCTGCTAGTTTGTTATAGCCAGTAGTGCTTACATGGTGATAATTTGTCTATTGTCCATAGACTTTTTATCTTGATATTATTTTTGATCGGATTTTTTTTTATCAAATTTGGATGTTTTGTATAAACTACTGTGGTTCCATTATAATGCAGGCTGATATAATATGAAACTCGTTTAAACTCCATGGCTCCCAAGCTTATATTGCTACTTTAACAATTGATGATTTTATTGTAAAACTTTGAACTGAATAACATTGTATATGTTAAGTCGTAATTTTAGTCATAGAGCAAAGCAAAAATATTTATGTGGAGCACCTGGTCCAGTGCTAAAGCATTGGCACCATGATCTAAGGGTTATGGGTTTGATCCTCCGCCAGGACTATATGTGGTGTCCATGAGCAAGACATTTTTCTGCATATGTTTATTACTGGTTCTACCCAGGAAGATTTTGAACATGATGTGTAAAAGTCATTATAACTTGTTAATAACAAAGTAGAATAAATAAGTTTGAAAAAAAGAAAGAAAACTAAAGATGCAGAATTGCTCAAAGTGAAGTTCTTACTATTTCTTTTTTAATTTGTAACCCCTGTGAGGTATCACGGTTCTAGGTTCATTCTGCATAATTATTTTTTTATGTGTTTCTTTTTTTTTTAAATCTGTATGGTAATTTGTAGTTTTTGTACATGTAGAGTGAACCTGGAATCGTTCTTCCTGTTGGCGTTGAATAATCTACAACATGTTGGTGTGCCCAATATCTGATTTATTCATTCGTTCATTTTTAACCTGTTGTCCATCATATGTATATGTGTTTCAATGTAAAAAATGTATTGTTATCTGTCGTAATACTATCCTTTGCATTAATGTGAAACAAGGAAGTTAATACCAATGTCTGTATCGTGGTAAGAAAACATTTTGAGGTAGGAAAATCTCCATATATATATATATATATATACAAACATGTGAACATGTCATTCATTTGGAGACTGTCTTCAATTAATATCAATACATCACGGTCAGTGATTTGTTTAATAAAAAAGAATGGATCTTTGCAATACAATGTGACTCTCCAGTAATGAAATCAAAAGTGGTCTTTAGGAAATAATCAGGAAACAACAAGTGATAATTACCTAATAATGGTTTGTGATGGATGATCAGTGTCTGGTGGGTGATTAAAGTGCCAACGGTTAGTTATTGATCATGTTTCATCATTTGCCACGCGTACATACATGTGATATTTTCAGGCCCCCATTCTGTGAATTTAGTGGTTAGTTACTGTGAGATTCATGCGTAAATCTTTTTTAACATATAGTTTAGCGTGCAAAATTCAATCATTCTTATAAAAATTTACATATGTAGATAAATGGATTTAATTATGAGCATCATAATGATGTTTAAAATTAAGACTGTATAATTAAGTAACTTCAACATCTAACAAGAAAACAAGTTTCAAAAACAAATATTTTCTTTATTTATATTGTACTTTATTTTCATGATTTATGTAATTTTTCTACTCATTTCTACATTGTTTCTATAACATTTCAATTCCATACTTTGAGTTTAATTACACACACCAAGGTCCTGTATAGAAGGACTTCTTTTTATAAAATTCCTTCCGCACTCTCTCTCTCTCTCTCTCTATTTCTCTCTCTGCAGTTTTAAAAAGACACAGTCTTGTTCAGTTTGATACTTTTGACTGATTATTGATTTTGACACTCAAAAGATTTAATAATTTCACTTTTAAAACTGGTAGTTCTGTTGTTCGGGGGATGGTGTATTCTTTAGTCTCTTCCTCAACCTGGTTGATAGACATTACTGGTCTATATATTACAGACAGAGTCTGATATTGATTATTTTTATTCGTAATCATTTGTAATATTAAATTGAAATAATTTTAAATATTTTAATTTTCATTTTTTCCATTTTTAAGCATTTCCAGCATCCAATTCAATATGAATGTTTTTCATCCTGATCTTGTGCATTCACCTAAAATATATATATACACACCTTCCAAAACAGGCACCTTATATCTAGTCTTTGGACACAGGCACTCCAGGGATCAAAGAACACCTCATGGAATGACAAACGTGTAATCATCTTTCCAACAACCTGGTAGAACATAGATCATCTGAATAAATGTAATATATATATTGCTTTAAAAATACGGATAAAAAACTTCAAAGATTGACCTAAGATCACCAAACATCAATTCAATGCATTAATAATCAGTTATTAAAATACAATACAAATCTCTTCTATCTGTTTACCCACCAACGATTGTCCGTAGATCCTCCATCTGCCAAACACTCATTTTCTATATGATCTGCTGAGACAAATGTGTTTCCTTTAAGTCATAAACCGACTACAATTATAAATATTATCTACCAGTTGTTATCATTTAATTAACACCTACTCCCCTGAGGCATATTGTTATGGACACATGTTTTGTTTTGCAAATTACCAGGTGCACGTCATACGGTTTACTGGGATTTGTTCCCCAAAACCAATAAGCATAAATAAGCTAAAAGGCGAACGTTACTGTAAAACTCGAAAAATAGCGGTCAATTTCTGTACTTCTTTTGAAATATGGTTTAACCATGAGATTTTGAGCAGAAACCGTGAGACCATGAATTGGTAAAAAAACTGTGAGGTTATGTCTCACACCATGAGGTATGTATGCGCGTATTGACGATTTCAAGGGCACTGCTTCTCAAAGTTAGAAACCTTGAAACAATTACTGTTTTCAGTGGAATTGTCCAATAGCACTAGATGCATATTGTTAAAACAAAAAAAAGGCTGTGAATTCATGGGAATGTTTTGTCTTTCTTTTTCTTTTTGTTCCCTCATGTACTATTAATATTTTTAAGCCTTTATAACTTTCTTCTGAGTCCTTTTCACTTTGGTACTTAATATATTGAATGTATATTGTGAATGTAATATTGTTTAAAGCAGCATAACCAATATTTGACGATAATCATTTTAATAATCATTTTTCTTCTTCTTAAAAATACATTTTCCTTATTTTAATGCTCTTTTTTTTTATTATTTAAATGGCATTATTGATGTATTGGAACAATTGGAAAGCATTGTCATGTTTGAATTGTGAATTTAGAAGAAAAATATCATGCTTGGAAATTGGGGTATGAATACATGATTTCGGAAGTCTATTTTCACTTTGTCAACAGTGTAAACACATATAGAAAAAAATCTCTTGTATGACACATGACTGCTTTTCTCATCATATTATGTTTGTGCAGGGGTTGACGAACAATAAAATGGAAGTTCACTTCCTACATTTGGGTCTCTGTATGAACGACAAGCATGCAAACTTGTTTTATTTCCTATAGAATAAAGAAGAAAATCTAGCGGTGTGCTAACTCTTCCTATAGCACAGTCCTCCAGTTGCATCATAATTTCTGGAGTAATCGCCCTAGGATTGTTTGAAATTTAAGGTTTATGTATTTATTAATGATGATGAAATATTTGTATTAAAGACACGACACTTCAGTCGAGACCCACGACAACAAAAAAAAGTGGATTCACCGAAGTACCTGCTCATTTTTGTACAGTAGTTTAACAAAAAAAAAGTTCCATAAAAGGAGAGCGCGCTTTTAAATTTTCAGTACCTTATTAAATTGAATATATTGAGATATTGACATAACCAAAGCCCTCAAAATTGCAATACATGTTTAAAAATAAATTCGAACATGACGCAGTTTATAGATATACGAGATTCAAATCTTCTGGGATGTAATATTTGTAATGCCGTTGACTGTTTTGTAATTTTGATGTTTTTTGGAAATGTAATATTGACAAAACTTCAAAAGGTGCAGCAAAAATTGGTATCTTCAAATTTTTATCAACTTTTTTATATTGAGAGCTTATTGTCTGAACTACCATTTTTGAAAAAATTAGATACCAAACAAACGTTGTATTTTCACTGCACCTTTTGAAATATGGTACTCATCAAAATGTTAACAACAACGGAATGCTATCAGCTGATTTGATAGTAGCCTCGACACCATGCAGAAAATCACAATAAACCCATTTGAATAAACACAAATTTTGCTTTTGTAATTAAATGTGTTAATAAACTTAAAAATATATCAAATTGGTAAAAAATTATTTCAATCGACAATTCAATATAGCCTAACTCCGGAACAATGGGATCCCCAGAGATTGTTGGTCACCTTGGAAGACATACCATTTTTGTTTACATATTTTGACATGGAATAAGCACCTAATATGAATTTGCTTCGCTATTTCTGCAAAAAGTGGCTTGTGAGTGCTTTTGTAATAGTTTCTGATGATGGATTATTATAAACAATAGGGTAAGTGCGTGTTTTATTTGTTTAATTCATTAGAAACATTAATTTAAATGCGGCCATGTGAGCAGTGATTGCCGTCAGATCTGATTTGTCGGAAGGGCTGCAGTATTCTCCTTTTTTTGGCTAAAAAAAATGAAAATACTCATTTATGGTACATAAATAATTGTGAGTAGTTTTTCATGTCCATTACAGAAGGCATATTGTTTATCTTCGTATATTTTTCAGAAATACCGAATAATTCGGCCTCGTGTTATTTGAAGCAAGCAGATTGTGAGAAGCTGTTTCAATTTTTTTTTTTTAATCGGTGTAAAAACAATTTATTTCTTAATTAGTACATGGTGTTTCAGTTTAGAAATGTAGTTGTATTATTCATGCATCATTTGGTACTTAAATATATTGCTAAATGCTTATAAATATACCTTTGTTAATAAGACAACTGGGTCGATTGAATATGCCATGGCATCATTTAAAGGGGTTGTCTCGAAAGTAACTAAAGGCTCATTTTTTTTGTTCCTCTGTTTATTTTCTGAGTCAGTATTGTTTGTATTTATTTTTAATTCGATTTTATCTCAATTAAATTTATCATGGTAATTTTAAAATATGATTAATTAGGATAAAGCTATGTTTGAATCATTTTTTTTTTAAATTTTTAGTTGAGAAAATAAAAAATAAAGTGTGTGTTTGTGGAAAAGAAGTCAGTGTTGGATAGATGTAATTTCTTAAGTGTAAAATCTACAATAATAATCTCTAGTATTGATGAAATGTAACATAACAAAAAACAACTACAGTATATGTCACTTACTTCAAACCACGCCGCTTTGTTTTAATAAGGTGAAAGTAAATTAGAAATTCCTGTTCCTGTTTAAGTTATGTAAGGGTTACTGTATAATTTTCTAAATGTCATTACTTCAAATTCTGGTCTTTGTAAATGGGAAATAGTATTGTTAAAATTGGCTAAAAGTAAAAACATGTTTTCCACTTTAACATGTGTTTATTTACTCATTGACCCTGTATTGCCAAAAGGATATCTATTTAATATAAAACATACCACAATAATATATTGAAAAGGGATTTCCTAACCTGGGCTACACTTCTAGGTTAGACTAAAATAGATTTCCAGCTTAAAAACATATTTTATGACATATTAAATGAGATGCACGATTTCAGTTTGATTTCAATTTGATTTGAATCACAGGTTTACATAATTGTTTATCTAAGAAAGAGTCTGAATGACGGTGCGAAGGTCGCCAATCACTGTGTTGTCTATTTTTAGAATGTGAATTTTGTTTCATTAAGTCAACCACTCCAATTAAGATATCAATTTTTTGTGGATTTGACATACTTAACTGTTGGGATTTTATTTATTAATGATAATGGGAAGCTTTTCATCCATTTTAAAAATAATTTTAGTTTTTTAGAGATTTATAGTGTTTTTTTCCTTTTTAAGACCCAGAGGTCCTGGTTTGATTCTCAGTAATTTTTCAAACACTTCAACTATGCCTTATTCAGTCAAGGTGCTGTAAAAGTATGCCATCATTTTGAATTTTGATGTAGAGTCAGTCCCATGTGCAGGGCCTGTGAGACCAAGTGCATGCTGAATATCTCACTGAACTTCAGTTTTAATCCGTGAATCAAATGAACATTGACCTTGCTCAGAAATGAAGCTTTTGCAAGAAATAGTTTTACAATCATTTTGATTGAAACTGTACATGGAAAGAATCTAAAAAGGAAGATTAGTTTGCTCAGTATTAATTGACTTATACACCATCACCGGTTGTTTAGTAAAATTGCACAATTTAGTTCGGATATCACTTATCAACAGTTTGCATTTGTTGCAGAAAATGATTGATGTGCAAGTTTACATGTTTAAATATGTATTGATCAATTTATTGAATTGGAAATTACTGATTAATCATAATTTTGATTTAAATTGTGTTACAAAACAGGTGGTAATGAATAGAATCCCTCTTTCAGATAGCAGCATCTTTCAGATAAAAACGTTGGTGTAGCTGTTGTATTGAATGAGTATGGTGGGAGAATGGCAAACATTTTTTTTTAAAAACAGCGTGATATTAAAAATGAAAAAATTAGTCCTTGCATAGTCTCACTTATTTCTTGAAGATTTTAACAGGTATCAAATGTATTTTCAGGTTGCAAGATTCACAGTGCTACATTTAACCATGGTGTATTGCTTTTAAGCAGTGAATATACCGATACATGTATATCAAGATGGTTACTCAGTACTTATTTTTAGTTCACTTTGAGGTAAACTAATCTTAGTTGGTTGTATGGTGTTTAGCATCCCTTTCAAAAATAAATTCAGTCATATCACAACAATGTCTATTGGAGACAGTATTGTATTGTAAATGCTGCCATGCTGGTTTATTATGCTGCAGACACATGGTATGATTCCCCATCAAGTCACATTATACTGACACTGGGCCAACCAGACCTAGAACTATCCTCTAAATGCTAAACACCAAGTGAGGAAGCCTCAAATACCATTGTCCAAGTATTTTGTTTGACTCAGGATTGAACCCTTGACCATCTGCCTTGCATGCAGATGCTCTATCCCTAGTCTAGACCACCACTGTAGTTCAGCTAAACAAAGATTTACATTCACTCTGATTAACTGGATTGAAGTCACACACATACCATAACAAAGAGATTATCATTCAAAGAGAAATAAAGATTCCATATGTCAATTCTCCATGTGCAAAAAAAATATCACACATATAATGACATATTTATAAAAAGAAGGTGGTTTAGGTCTTGCTTTGAGGGGAATTATTAATCCACTGTAAAATAAATGTAAATTTGTATGAATAAATCTTAAAATTAATTTATGAATAATACCAGCTTCTAGCAAAGCTGACCTTCACATTGTCAATATTGATTTCAGCTCAACTATTCAAAGAATAAAGAGAGCAATTCTACTCTTGCAAAAATATTACGAAAATTATTGCCATTGGTTGACTTAGAAATTCTGTGTTTAAAGTTTTGCATGCAAGTACTGTCAAGTCCATATCACAACATTTATAACCATTCAATGTATTTGATTGAAACTTTACGTATGGCTTTGCAGTTATGAAACCAACTAAATTAATCAAGTGGGATAACTCTTGTCAGATCTTTTTGCAAAATATGGCCTTTGTTTGGCATGTATTGGATTGAACATTCATACAAAGTATTGAAGTTATGAGACCTACTCAACGTAGCTAGTTAGATAACTCTAGCTGTCAGCTCTTGTTCATACAGTCATGACAGTTGTGACAAATTGACATATGCATCTTATGGGAATGAAGGCCTCACATCTCAATATTTAAGATTTTATTTTTCACAGGTATCTGAATTTTAGTTTTTATTAGATAGATATACCACACAGTAAGTAAATAAATATTTGATGTTTTATAGTCTATCAAATTAATGAAAATTTCAATGAAAAAAATCCATTTGCTATCAATATTTTTTTTCCAGATTCATGTTACAGTGGAAGACTGGATATGATCATTCACAGAATTAAGCAACATTGGGTGTCTAATGAGAGAAACTGGGGTTTCACAAGAAGATGGTAATTTTTACATGTCTCTGTATTTTTGGTTTTAGATATAATATTTATTTGTGGTCATTTTGTTTATGTTTCATACAATGAGGGCTTTTGACATTTTAATATAAAAAACAATGAAATGAAATAACAGACTAAATTAAAAAAAAATGTAATTAAATTTTTAGATCGACTATTCGTAGAGTAGGCTGCTATTGTACTTGCCCTGGTGTCAGCGTTTTTTTCTTCAGGTTTTTCAATATGCAAACTCCTGTATGAGAAGATTGAATAAAGTGGTACTCACCTCTACTTTCACTCTGCTAATAGTTTGTGAGGTACAAACCGTAATAAACAGGAACCGGTTTATCTGGCTGTTTCACGTTTATCAAAATACAGGAAATGTGAAACAGCTGTTTAGATACACATTGTATTAATAATATTTTGCATGAAAGGAAAATTATTTGTGTAATGGGTACGCTTAATAATAAAATTGTTTGCGTTTTCCATGAATTTATTTGAGTGAAATATGCAAATACGCAGCTTGTCTGGAGCACTGAATATACAAGGTTTATGATATTCTTAACTGGACTCTTCGTAGAATTGGGGGCTGTTGTAATCACCCATGCGTTGTTTTTTCTGGTTTTAGTTTTTTATCAGGTAAGGTATCTATGCAACCACTCATTTGATATGAATGGAACTTCACATGTGTGTTCAGCATCGTCAATGGAACTCACAGACATTATAAGACTCCTAACTCTGGGTTGCATTTTGGCAGAGTTATGGCCCTTTTTGGACTTAATTTTTCAGATTAAAGTTTTTTATCAAGTAAGATATCTGTGCAACCACTCATTTGATATGAATGAAACTTTACATGTGTTTTCAGAGTCATCAATGAAACTCACAGACATAAGAACCTTAACTCTGGGTTGCTTTTTGGCAGAGTTATAGCCTTTTTTGGACTTAATTTTTTTAGATAAAATATCTATGCAACCACTTATACAATATGAATGAAACTTCACGTGTGTTCAATATCATCACTGGAACGCACATAGATAACAACCATTACTCTGGGTTGCATTTTTACTGAGTTATGGCCCTTTTGGAGATTTTTAGAGGTTAAAGTTTTTGATTTGGTACTTATTTCATCATTCTATCAGGAATGAAACTTCACTTGTGTGTTCAACATCCTCTAGGAAACTCATAGTGACAAAAATCATAACTCTTGATTGCATTTCGGCAGAATTATTTCCCTTTTAGGCTTAGACATTTTGTTTTTAGCAGGTTAAAGTTTGTAGTACAAGGTCTTGATCTTAGATGTTTGACAAATTGGGTCAGTTTGTGGTCCTCTTCTCAAATTTGTTCAAAACCATGACACTGGGGGCAAAATTGGCACACCCTAAGTGGAAAAAAAAAAATCTTTTTTTTTATTTTTTTTTATTAAAGTTTTATCTATTTTTCTTTTTTGTAAAGTTTAATCCTTTTTTCTCTTTTTAAGGATTTATTTTCTTCATTTTCATGAAAGGGTTTCCAGCTGTGATAAACTGTGCATGCTGGTACAATATTATTTCAACTATAGATCCATTTTGATGAACTGGTACCGATATATTGCCCTCAGAGGTTAAGTTAGGGCATAGGCCTATATGTCATGCTGAATTAAATAATACTAAGGCAATACGAGCCATCCATTCACTTTGATAATGAAAATAAATAGCGTTGGTGAATTATTTTGCTAATTTATTTTTAACAGATAAGCAATAATTATAGTTTAATTTTACCATCCCTGAGTTTTAATTGTCTTCCATTTGGTACTTATTTCCTGGAAAAGCTCTTGTTTTGTTTATTTTAAAAAAAATATATGACAAAAGTCCATGAACACGTCTGACTCATTATAATTTGGCTTCAAGCACCATCAGGAAAAACAATAGCAACAACCTCTTCAGAAGGAAGAGTGGACTGCATGAACAAAGGTGGAGCATACTTAAGATCCTATGTTTAGATCTTACATGTTATATCCTATTTGAGGGGCCTTGGAACGAAAACGAAATTCAAGTTGTTCATTTAGGACAATACAGAGCTGCACTTATGACCATCATAAGATCACGTTTCTAGTCCGAAGTCTTCGTATAAATATATTATTTTTTATGTTATGGTAAGAAGTGGTATGTAAATATAGTCACTTGTTAAGAATTGATTTGATATACATGTATGTATGCGTATGTATATATTATGGGTGTGTGTATGTATGGTATGGTATGGTATGGTATGGTATGGTAATGGTGTGTGTGTGTGTGTGTGTGTGTGTGTGTGTGTGTGTGTGTGATACAGTGCCCCGGATAAGAATTGACTGAATAGGGTGAAAACTCTTCGAAATTAAAATAATTGAGTGAAATCTTATAATCAAAGATTTAATTGGGTGATTTTCACTCAGTAAGTTTGCAGTAACTGAGTGAAACATTGAGAATTGTCTAAATGAAAGTATGTATTATAGTCAGTCACTTATTAATTATTGTATTTTATTAGTTCGATAATGTAAAAATTAAACCCAATATAATACTGGTGTGACATAATCTATAGGTACATATATTTAGTCATTAATCTGAGAGGACCTAATTAGTTTGAACTTTTGATAAATTACACTGTCAAAAATAGCATACAACAGAGCTAAGAATAGAGAAAGTTAACATGTTTTATGGGCATTTAGCGAAATGGACATCTGTGCAGGAAATACCTGATAAATAATGACTGGTATGTGAATTAAGTATGACTATTATGACAATCAGTGGGAGTAGTTTGGATTTAGTTCTGACTATTATGACAATCAGTGGGAGTAGTTTGGATTTAGTTCTCAAGTAGCAAGAGAATAAAGGCAGTTTTACTTCGGGATAAAAGACGGGTTTAAGTTGAGGGAGAATACTTTGGGATGCAGAAGGGTTAAGATGCATGGTTTGATCGTGATGATGGTTAGTAGAAACAGTTATACAAAAATGGGGAATGTGTTTAGAAGCGTGCATATGGGTTAATAGATTTTGTTAAAGTTTAGAATCATCAGTGGATTGCACAGATACAAGAACCATAACTCTGAGTTGTATGCTGGCAGAATTAAAGCCCTTTTGTACTTGGCAAGTTTGATTAAAGTTTTGAGCAAGTTCGAGTTTTTGAGCAGGTACATTATATAATTCATCAACCTGTCATTGGATTTGATGAAACTTCACAGTGTGTTCAACATCATCTAGAAACTCATAGAGACAAGAACCCTAACTTTTGATTGCCCTTTGACAGAGTTATATTCCTTTTAGACTTATAATATATACCATATCTATTCACGTATTAAACGCATCGTGTATATCACGCATCTATGTTTTAAGACCAAGAACTAAAATAAAAATACAATTCTCCTATATATGTGTATAGAGCGCATCATCAGTGGCACTTTCGCGGTAGTGACAATTTTGAAGTTTCTCAAGAGAATGCTGTTAATTTTTTTAATTTACGTTTATACACACTTAAAATACATGACACTTCCGTTAATTTTTTTAATTAAAGTTTTATACACACTTAAAATACATGACACTTCTCATCACTCTCTCAAGACATACTCAGAATTGTGAACACCTGCTCAGGTGTGTAATTAAGATGTCAACTAATATGCAGAAGCCACATGGCAGCACAAACTTTCAATACTCTGAAATGATCGGTGACACTTGTACACAGTCATGTTATGTTGTTTTTTAAAAATCTGACAAGATTTTTTTTTATCTTAACAAAATACTGCATATTATATTGATTTTATTTTATAAACATAAACTACTACAAACCGCACAAACAAAAAATACTGGATGTTGTTTAAAAATGATTGATTTTCAACCAAAGAACAGTCATCTCTTTGACATTCACTCCATCACGCTTCATCATCGCTAACATATTTTCATTAAAAAATCAATAAATTATATATCGGTATATATCCCATACTAAAAGATTCAGGCGTCATGACAATTCCATAAGATAAACACGTTACGGTCACATAATCATGAAATGGCCACTCAAAGCCAGACTGGTTTACACTTAAGTAAACATTACGGAAGCAAGATAGTATGTAACAAATAAATGTGAACCAGTCCGTGTTTTTATTTCGCGATTGAATATGTCTATAACAGCCGTCTATAACGCCTACACAATTTATTTTTGACCTTGCGCCAATGTGAGATGTTGTCAATCTGGCAGTTTCATGCATCATTTTACGTAGCGTTCTATTCTAAAAATAGCGTAAACACTTTTTTGAATTGTCAATCGTATAACAGTACAGCGACTTAAAATCAGTGTTTAGATAAATAGATCAGTTAGGGTTAGGAGAGTTGTGTAAGCAGGTCATGCATCACCTGATTGTTTTATCACACATTTACAAGCAAAGGAATGATGCCCTAGGCAAAGTGTTTCGTAGATAATTCGGGATTAAAACTTACAACAAAGAAATAAATTAAAGCAACACGTATGGCAATTTATAGACTCGAAATAACAGAGAGCAATCATTATTTTACTTAATCTTTTGGGGAAAAAAAATGCGCCTAATACGTGAGTAGAAACGGTAGTTAGAGTTTGTAGATGTTTGACAAATAGGATGAGTTTGTGGTACTCTCTCAAATTTGTTCAAAACCGTAGACCTTTTAACCTTTTGCTTGTAGACTCGATAGCAACTTCATTTTTCATTGAATCTTAACCAAACTTAAACAGCATTTATATCACCATAAGATCTCGAACAAGTTGTTGAACCAGTGTCATTCGACCACAAATGCCCCCGGCACAGAGCTTACAAGCACATTTTCAGGAAAACTTTTAAAAACATTTTATTTGAAAGTTCAAGGCCTCTACCTTAGATAGTGTACATGTGGCATTGCATGGATGTCCTCTTAAAGATTTATTAAAGTCAGGTCCCTGGGGTCAAATTTGGGGTCCCCACAGGGGTCACTGGTTTACATAGAGTTATATAAGGAAAATGTAGATGCGATAGTACCTTCATTTTTCATTGAATCTTAACCAAACTTGCACAGCAGTTATATTACCACAAGATCTCAAACAAGTTCTTGAACCAGTGTCATTTAAACCCCCCGCCGCAGGGCTTATAAGCACATTTTAGGCAAACTTTTTTAAAACATATTCTCTGAAAGTTCCTAGACCTTTGATATTTTGCTTGTAGCATTGTCTGGAGGTCCCCAAAAATATTTGTTGAAGTCAGGTCACTAGGGTTATATTTGGGGTCACCACAGGGTCACTGTTTTACATTGATTTATACAGGGAAAATGTTGTAAATGCAATAGCATCTTCATTTTTCATTGAATCTTTACCATACTTGCTCAGCAGTTACATAACCACAAGATCTCAGACAAGTTCTTGAACCAGCATCATTCGACCACAAATGCCCCTGCCACAGGGCTTTATAAACACATTTTTAGTAAAATTTTAAATAACATTTTCTCTAAACTTTTAATGCCTAGACCTTAGATATTTTACATGTGGCGTCTGTTGCCAGTAGAGCGATTCAGGTTCTCTAGGGCCTCTTGTTTATTTATTCATTTTCATAAAAGTTTAATTTCCTGTATTAAAATTCTTCATTTTCATGAAAGGGTATCAAGCTGTGATAAACTGTGCATGCTGATACAAGATTAATTCAACTATAGATCCATTTTAATATTTCATGAACTGGTACTGATATATTGCCCTTTGATAGGAAGTAAGTGCATATGTTGTATATGTAAAACATTGAAACAATGTAGAATGTGAAAGGATATCCAGCTGTGATAAACGGCATGCTGGTATAAGATTTCAACTACCGGTATATGTCCATTTTCATGAACCGGTACCGATTTAACTTGCTCCATGATTTGAAGTTAGTGCATACATTATAAATATAAAACACTGAAAGAACGTAGAATGTGAAAGGGAATCCAGCTGTGATAAAACAGATCCATTAACAAGAACTGGTATATTACCATATGATTATAATTATTAAATTCCATTTGGTACTTATTTCCTGAAAAAGCTGTTGTTTTAGACGTTCAGCATCAAATAGTCAAGCGCACTGTCCCTCCAACAGCTCTAGTTTTTTCCACTGTTAAAAATAATGAAATCGAAAGACTATGTTGTTATCATAGTGAGATTTTTGAATGATATTTATAGGGGCCTTGTATTGGGATTTCAAATTTTACTTAGGGATATTATAGGAAAACAGAAAATTCTCATTATTGTTCAATTTGAGTTCTGAAGCATCATCTTATTATAGAAAATAAAGTTTGATTTAAAATTGGATGTGTTGGGTGGGGGACGGGCGACTTTCGATAAGGGTCAAGGCGGGGGTCACAAATGGGTTAAAATTGAAATTTCAAAATCTTTTTCTCAAAAACCTGTCAGTTATATTTTTTCATTTTTGATAGGAATTATCCCTTTTTGAAGTTTGTTCAAATCAAGGGGCTAGTGTTTACAGGGGCCCTGTAAGGGGACTTTGAGAGTTTTACATTATAATTTTTTCATCAATTTTTGAAAAAATTATTACCAGTATTCAGTTTAAGGTCTTAGCATCTTCTAGTCATGGCAAATTAAATTTAGTTTAGTTTATATGCAAGATTGAATTTCTGGTGCGGGGAGGGGTGGGGGATGGGGTTATTCTGTCGAATATGGTATCTGAATTAATTTGTCTATATTTAGATGAATAGAAAGTAAATTTACAGCAGTTTTGTGTACATAAAAGCAAACTTACTTATTGTGCTGGTAAAACTTGAGGTTCAAGTTACACTCCTAATATATTTATCTTATTATTTTCAGGTCTGGTAAATTTCCAGAAGAAAGATCTAGCTGATAACAAGATAAACAGACTGCTGACTTTATTTTGTCACTTGGAAATAGTTAAATCAATAAAGATAAATTATGCTTACTTACTGTTTCCTTTTATCTCAAGTCTATGTTTTATGTGGTAAAATTATACAATGTATTAGATAAGGGAAGAAAAAGAGAGAAATATGTTACTTTCTGTTAAATTACTGAAATAGAATCAAACAGTCCTAAGCAGCCAGTCAAGGGAATGAGCAAAAATGGCCTTTTAAGACAGGTTGTTGCTTAATACAAGTAAATTTGCTCTGAATGCATAGCCATGGGAAATAGCTAATGTGTGGCTGCTTAAGACAAGTGTTTGCTTGATAGAGGTGACCACTTACACAGGTTTGACTGTAAATAAGAAATAAGAAATAAAAGAAAATGAACGTAATGTTTGTGGCTGCATTACATGGTAACAGTCATAAGCTGACTATTACATCCAATGTCATATTGATTGACAGTTACTTGGTCAACAAGTTCTGTTAAAAGGATTGTGTTTGTTTGTCAGTTGATTGATAATTGAAAAATAAATAATAATATTAGAATGTATTGACATACTGTATTATTTCATAAGCCCTTTTGTGGCTGGAAGAATGGTCCACATAGTATAAACTTATTAATGTGATAGGTTTTCTTGTTAATAACTTACTATAGGACCATTAGCTACAAGAGCTTATCTTTAAAGCTCACCTGCACAAAGCTCAAGATGAGTTTTGTCATCCCTCTGTGCACATATTCATAAACTCAGTTACATTCTTGCACCTGCAATTCTTTCACTTACCTCTTGCTGCTAAGGTCGTAGATGTGAGTCCCGCTTGCTCCAAAAACTTTTTGTGAGAAAGTATACTAGGACTTGCGGAAGGACAGTGGTTCTACTGTTTCATTTTTCCTCTACCAATAAAACTGGATATGGCATATATTACCCGAAATGCGTTGAAAATGGCATAAAACCGCATTTATTCCATTACAGTTAAGGTCCTTGAATTGTCAAAAACATTGCCATATTTGACCTTGTGCATATGTGAGCGCTCATAGGTTTATTAGATCTTCATCAAAATTACATAGCAGTTATTAAATCATAATGTACATGTATATCATAATATCAAGATAATACAAATGGCAGAATGGGATGATTAACCTCAGAGTTGTGATCCTTGAATCATCAAAAGTTACATTACAGTAGTTGACATTTTATTCCATAGTGATGGCTGTATATTTTATATGAACTGCAAATATTCTACTAGCTGTTCAAGTGGGGTGGTAATCTAATGGATAAAGTGTTGGCAACTCATGCCAGAGGTTGCGAGTTTGATCCCCAACTTGACCCGATGTCTCTCATAAAACAACACTCAGTACTGGTTCTACCCAGGAAGAGGACTTGAGAACGGTTCATATAAGCTCTGAGCTTTCATTACAGTCAAGCTAAAAGAAATAAGTATAAGCCTAATATTCCATTACAAGAATTTGTGTTTAATAGTTATTTATAGTTAAAATTTGAAGTTGTAAGTTTAAGATCTCTTTATTATCCCGCAACACTTTATATCTCGTGTAATGACTCTTGTCAATATAATACACATTTGTACTGGAGAAACGTGAAGGTAAGGTATCTCATTACATTGTTGTCCATACATTGGTTACCAGTATAATGATAAGGAAGTTTGTCTTTCATTTTATGCTGTTTTTCTCTTTGATCTCAATAGGTTTTTTTTTTATTTCTCATTTGATTAAGAAGATATTTGGTAAATGGATTAGAAAAGATAATAGTAAGAAGAGGTTTTATTTTTTGCTAAACTGGTCAAGCCATTTTCTGTTGATCATTCAACTATTCCTGTTCTGGAAGCATTTTTTTTTTTCCATAGGTTTAAAAACTTGTTAAGGGACATAATTATTCGCCACTTATGTAAATTGTTGAAGATGTAGTTATTTCCCTTGAATTATATATATATATATATATATATATATATATATATATAATAATGTGGAACTTAGGTCATAAAACATTAATTGCTTGATTGTTATCCCCATATGACCCCCTCCCTCCCCCACCCCCAATTTTCATGCATCTCCTTCTGTCTTCTTGGTACTCTGGTGAATCAGGTCTGTTCTATTTTGACAATATTCTACAGCTGGAAGACACTTATAAAATAAGGAAAATCTTATATTACATTTATTGTCTGTTGAAAAGAAATGAAATACAAATATAACATGCCTATGTAACTCATACAATTTGCTTAATGACGTGTATTTTGGGTCAGAGGCCTTTGCTAATGAAATAAAACATTGTATATTTTGGTGATGTCACAAATTATACTGTTTCTGTGGTCAAGGTATGGACTCTTTAAGGTTTAGTTCATCTGACCCTTTCAAGGCCATGTTATGTGTGTTTGCATTGACTGTTCTTTTTATTACTATAATAATTATTTTGTATATTGGTTGTTTTTGTTGCTGGTGTGGTGACTGTGTCGCCTACTGTTGCATATAATATTTTACAGGAACAAGTCAAATCTTTTGCAATAGAGGATGACCATAGTGGATTTTGTAATGCCACATTCATTCTTATACTTTAATACGATTAAAACAGCATTGTAATTAATGATAATTTCGTAATATATAAAAAGCAATAATAGAGTTTCTTTTAGAATGAATGAAGTTGTACCAGTGATAACTATAAGTTGTTACTGCACAAATGAAATAATTTTTATTCTGAGGTGTCACAATTTGTTTATACACAAACTTAAGACTTATGAAGGTTAGTGAAATGCACTTCTATTGTTTTCAGTTATTTGAAAATAATTCATGCACTCATCAAGTGGAAGGATTGTTTCATAATTGCAAAACATGAGTGAATTATTTTCAGGTAAACTAAAACAAAAGTTGAATGAACTATTAATTACATTTCCCCTTGTAAGCTTTCAGACATGTGAACTCTCCCGCATTGTGCGGGAGTCTCTCAGAATCAAAGAGAAAACCCACGACTCCCAGACGGGAGTCAAAATCTCCCGCAATTACTATATCCTGTGTATTGTATTTTTACTCCCCCTGCCATTTGTTGTAAAAACAAACTAATTGACACTGTGAATGTCAATCATTGTCCTAAACATTGACCAAGATACATAAGCTCCGCCTTTATCGGTTGTAAGCCAATCAGATTGCAGATATCAGAAACTTTCAACGTGATTACACATGAGAGGTGTTTCAATTAAATTCGACACAGCACGACTAATTGACATATATCTCGTAGTCTTATCGTTTTTCATATAGTTTACCGCCGAAACAACGATAAAAAAATCAATATATTAAACTGTATACAAAATACGATCTTAAACACGTCCGAAATTTTTAGAAAAGTGCGACTTGAAATTCGAAGCACAACTGTGCCACAAGACCAAAAATAAACAATCTGAAAAACTGCGAAAAAGAAATGACCCAAAATCGTTTCTGAAATAGTTACAGTAGTTATTCTTTCTACATATCAAAGCAATTATAATTATTAAATCATTTGCAAAGTAGACATTGAATGTTCCTCAGCAATAAGTTATAACACGAGGATATTCTTGTTGAATCTCCAAGGAATCTATTCATCGCAAATCGTTCGCCATTTTCTTGTATAAGGTATCGAGGCGCGCATGCGCGACATTCTAATATCGATTTAAACAACGGGCTATTTTCCGGTATTTGCCGTGTTTTTTTATTGGACGGGAAAACTCCGGGATCAAAGTGAATATTTTCATGAAAACGCCACTTTGATAAGATGGTGTTAAAACATTAGCTGTAAATGGTTCTATTCTGTTCAAATACAATGCTGCAGAGCTAGTGTAATTTCCCACGGGTGATGGATGGAGAGCATCTGAATTGACATCCGTGGGTATCCGATGATGAGGACACACAAGTATCAATCAACATGCTTTATTTGTTTTTTTAAACAAAGATTTAAATAAAATACACAATACAGTCAAACCTGTCTTAAGCAGCCAGCCAAGGGAAAGGGCCAAATTGGCCGCTTAAGACAGGTGGCTGCCTACTACAGGGTCATCAATTTTCACCCAGATTAGCGAAGTATTTTTGTATAATGGCACAATTTCACAACCTCAACACGTTCATCCGAAGTCAAACACTTCCGTTTTGGTGGCATTGTTAACACGCTGACGATCAAAACATTTATCATTTAAGTCACAATAAATCATTTCCAAATTTTATATTTTTCCACAATTAGCGCTTTTTACAAGTGTGAACTTAATGAGTTAATTCCTTATCGTTCGTTAAAAGCGCGAACAAACTGCTATTCTAATTATCGTCTCAAAAACGTTAGCTTCTCTAATCTTTTTATATGCCGACTTTTTCACAGTTAACGTGTTTACACAAAACGCTTTGATTTGTCTATTTTACCAATTACGCAGGCTAAAAATAGAGATGTGAAAATTATCACGCACTACACTCGTGTTTGAGTCGGAAAAATTGCGATTATGTAGAACACAATAACAGCTTTGTTTGGTTTGTTTGCGGCCAATTAAGAAAGTTTAAACTAAAAGAAACTTATTTTAAATTAAAGATATATTATAATTATTTGATTTATTTGGTTTTTAGTACTTTAATTAAATATTAATTCTGTGGCCGTAATGAAATTTTTATATGCCAAAATCGATATTTTACGGTAAAATTTGTTCATTTGGTGGCCGTTTTAGGAGGTTTTTAATGCATTTGGGACCAAAAATGTTGGCCGCTGGCCGCGTTGACCAGGTGACCGCCTATTGCAGTTAAATTATATAGTAAATTTCGACGGGAGGGTCTAAAACTGGCCGCTTAAGGCAGGTGGCTGCTTATAACAGGTGACCGTTAGTACAGGTTTGACTGTATGTGTATAATTGATGCAAAATTTAAATGTTCAAAAATATACTTCTCCACAATTTTGTTCATATTTGATATAAATTACACCTATTAGCAGGTGTAGAAGTTTGTCGTTTGGACTCTTTCTAAGATGAAACAATTAAATATCATTTAATACTTCACAAACTATGCTGCAATTTTAAGTGAGAATATATTTTAGTCTTACTTAGGTGTGTAGCCAAAGTTAGAAAATGTTTTTTCATTATATTATTTTGGCATGTTTAAATAGATATCATTTTGGCAATACGGCATCATTGAGTATTAATGGGCATGATATATTATGAAAAAAATGTTTTTTTTTAAAATCCTGATATAGTCCCTTTAAAAGTCAGAAAATACGATATGATTACAAATAAAGATAAAATCATAGTTATCCAGGATGAAATACATCTGCAATACCATGTAAAAAGTGTTTATTGATGAGCTTAGCATTTAAAAAAATCAGTTTCATTTAAAATGGAAAAGTATCTTAGAAAAAAAGATGAAAGAAAAATGAAAAAGCCTTTATGAATGAAAGGAAAACCAGTAAAGGGGAGCGGTGTAATCCATTCACCTGGTGTATATGATAATGTGGTTAATCCATTCTAAAAATGGGACCGACTGTCAAAGTTAAATAGTTGACCTAGTTAGGTTTGTTTAACACTGTATTGGCGGTAGTTTAACTGCTCAACCTAACATGTGTTATTTATTCTCAAAATATCGCTCTCAAATTGACCATCAAGTTGGCAGATATCTGATTTTCTGAATGCGATAAACTGAAAGAAATCATCTGCTGGAAACTTGTCAACATTTTGTGATTGTTATTATAGACAAATACCCGGTTTTACATTGGTTGAGTTAATCACACTGTGTATTTGTTTGTTTTGGTGCATTACAATAGCTGGAATATAGATTGTTGGAGCTAAGGTGAAATATAGGAATTAACGGTACAACACAGGAATAAGGGTACAGTAGTTGGAAGCTATAGATGTGACAGACATTGCTGGATGCTTGGCTTCAACCGTTCTGCAGGGATACCAACACTGTATTTTGGTGAGTCTTGTTACACTTGTATAGACTAAGATCTTCTGGGCTCCATGAGATCTGCTCTCTGTATGTATCTGTTATTCTATCCATTTTCCACCATCTTTTGTAAGGTCTATCTTTTATGATGTGGGTGTCTGTCTTTTGTGATCACTCTGTCCATGATCTCTCTTTTATGATGTGGATGTCTGTCTTTTTGTGATGTGAATGTCTGTCTTTTGTGATCACTCTGTCCATGGTCTCTCTTTTATGATGTGGATGTCTGTCTTTTTGTGATGTGGATGTCTGTCTTTTGTGATGTGGATGTCTGTGTTTTGTGATCACTCTGTCCATGGTCTGTCTTTTATGATGTGGATGTCTGTCTTTTGTGATCACTCTGTCCATGGTCTCTCTTTTATGATGTGGATGTCTGTCTTTTTGTGATGTGGATGTCTGTCTTTTGTGATGTGGATGTCTGTGTTTTGTGATCACTCTGTCCATGGTCTATCTTTTATGATGTGGATGTCTGTCTTTTGTGATCACTCTGTCCATGGTCTCTCTTTTATGATGTGGATGTCTGTCTTTTTGTGATGTGGATGTCTGTCTTTTGTGATCACTCTGTCCATGGTCTCTCTTTTATGATGTGGATGTCTGTCTTTTGTGATGTGGATGTCTGTGTTTTGTGATGTGGATGTCTGTCTTTTGTGATCACTCTGTCCATGGTCTCTCTTTTATGATGTGGATGTCTGTCTTTTTGTGATGTGGATGTCTGTGTTTTGTGATCACTCTGTCCATGGTCTGTCTTTTATGATGTGGATGTCTGTCTTTTGTGATGTGGGTGTCTGTGATTTGTGATCACTCTGTCCATGGTCTCTCTTTTATGATGTGGATGTCTGTCTTTTTGTGATGTGGATGTCTGTCTTTTGTGATGTGGATGTCTGTGTTTTGTGATCACTCTGTCCATGGTCTGTCTTTTATGATGTGGATGTCTGTCTTTTGTGATCACTCTGTCCATGGTCTCTCTTTTATGATGTGGATGTCTGTCTTTTTGTGATGTGGATGTCTGTCTTTTGTGATCACTCTGTCCATGGTCTCTCTTTTATGATGTGAATGTCTGTCTTTTGTGATGTGGATGTCTGTGTTTTGTGATGTGGATGTCTGTCTTTTGTGATCACTCTGTCCATGGTCTCTCTTTTATGATGTGGATGTCTGTCTTTTTGTGATGTGGATGTCTGTGTTTTGTGATCACTCTGTCCATGGTCTGTCTTTTATGATGTGGATGTCTGTCTTTTGTGATGTGGGTGTCTGTGATTTGTGATCACTCTGTCCATGGTCTGTCTTTTATGATGTGGATGTCTGTCTTTTTTTGATGTGGATGTCTGTCTTTTGTGATATGGATGTCTCTTTTGTGATGTGGATGTCTGTGTTTTGTGATGTGGATGTCTGTGTTTTGTGATGTGGATGTCTCTTTTGTGATGTGGATGTCTGTGTTTTGTGATGTGGATGTCTGTGTTTTGTGATGTGGATGTCTGTGTTTTGTGATCACTGTGTCCATGGTCTGTCTTTTATGATGTGGATGTCTGTCTTTTGTGATGTGGGTGTCTGTGTTTTGTGATCACTCTGTCCATGGTCTGTCTTTTATGATGTGGATGTCTGTCTTTTTTTGATGTGGATGTCTGTCTTTTGTGATATGGATGTCTCTTTTGTGATGTGGATGTATGTCTTTTGTGATGTGGATGTCTCTTTTGTGACGTGGGTGTCTCTTTTGTGACATGGGTGTCTATCTTTTAATGATGTAGATGTCTGTCTTTTGTGATGTGGATGTCTGTGTTTTGTGATGTGGTTGTATGTCTTGTGATGTGGATGTCTGTCATTTGTGATGTGGATGTCTGTCTTTTGTGATCACTCTATCAATGGTCTGTTATTTATAATATGGATGCCTGTCTTGTGATGTGGATGTCTGTCTTTTGTGATCACTCTATCCATGGTCTGTCTTTTGTGATAGGATATGGATGTCGTGTTTTGTGATCACTCTATCCATGGTCTGTTATTTATGATATGGATGTCTGTCTTGTGATGTGGATGTCTGTCTTTTGTGATCACTCTATCCATGGTCTGTTATTTATGATGTGGATGTCTGTCTTTTAATGATGTGCATGTCTGTTATTTATGATGTAGATGTCTGTCTTGTGATGTGGATGTCTGTCTTGTGATGTGGATGTCTGTCTTTTGTGATCACTCTATCCATGGTCTTTCATTTATGATATGGATGTCTGTCTTTTAATGATGTGGATGTCTGTCTTTTGTGGTGTGGATGTCTGTCTTTTGTGGTGTGGATATCTGTCTTTTGTGGTGTGGATGTCTGTCTTTTGTGATGTGGATGTCTGTCTTTTGTGATCACTCTATCCATGGTCTTTCAATTATGATATGGATGTCTGTCTTTTAATGATGTGGATGTAAAATGTAAAATGCTGATTTGCAATGTACATTTCTGTATCATTACAATTATTTTGTTTCAGATTACCTCACCATTGTTTTGGTAGGGGCATAATATAGAGTTATGTAATAGTTACTTAGAAATTGACTGTGTGTGCTGCCATATTGAAACGTCGCAATTAACAGAAAACATGGCGCTTACCATAAGGAAGTCACTAAAAAAAAATGAAACAGATTTATTTATTTAATTTCAACATTTAACATCAGTGTTTATAACTGGAGTTTTTGTACTCGCCACAGCATCCACATCATGATTGTCCCGTCTGCCTCAAAGTTTTTAAAGCTATATATAAATGTGCATGCTCACAGTTACATGTGCATGCTTATACTCTTATGCAGTATATAACTTATCTGGACTTCTAACTTCAAAGTCAAGGTCATATTGCAGGTTAAAAGGTCATAGCTTTAAAATCACTAATAATGTTAAAATATATAAAATTATTTTTTAAATGGGTACAAAGCATCTCACTATCAGTAAACTATTAACTATCCTCTAAATACTGAGCACCAAGCGAGGAAACTTCTAGTACCATTTTTCAAGTCTTTCGTATGACTGGGCAGGGGCTAAAACAATGACCTTTGTATATGCTCTACCTTTAGACCACTGCTGTGGTGTAGCATGTTAAAGAACAGTTGAAATCTTTTTGATGATAGGAATAAGACATGATTCACAGATGTTTTCATGTTTTATCCTTCAAACCTCTGTGGAAAGAGAAGCCTAGTGGTCTAAGATGCAGCCTCTAGATTCCTTATCTCTCACCTCTGAGTTTGTGTTTTTGACCTAGTTTGATCCAATGATACTTTCTAAAGAACTGTAATTTTTCTACTCTGTCATGTTCAGACATATGACTTAGCATGGTGCTTCTCCACCAGCAGTATTGGTTGACATAATAATTGACTTGACACGAGCTGTCTATAAAACAAGTCAATAATCCAATCAGTGAACAATATTGTTTTCAGGACTGCCAGTTTCCTTAGACAAATGAACATTCTCTAAGTAAACAGTACATTGTATTACATTGTATTTACTTGGACAAACAATGCCATGTGGCCAGTTGGTGGAGCGGTAGGTGCTCTCGTGTCATGTCAATTACAACCTGTTATGTATTGAAATGGTCTTCATCCCGTTTTAAGAAAACCTCTGTGGTCCATCCTTTATGTTAAAATACCTGTTTTAATGACCAGGGGGTCCCATTTTACTCAATTAAAAAAATCTCAAATATATTTCTAAAAATGATTGTTTGAAATTTGTGACACATTAATAAAATTATGATTTTTTAATGGGATTTAACACAGTTTTCCACATCTTTCAGGTAATATATGGCATATCAGGTTTTATTTGTTGAGGAAAATCTCAGAATGAATCTTAGTAGAACCACCGTCCTTCTGCAATAAACTTGCAAACTTTCTCACATAAAGTTTTTGGAGTGTGCAGGACTCTGAATGTACTACCTTAGTGGTGAGAGGCAAGTGATTTTGAGACTGCACCTTACACCACTTGGCCATGGAGGACCCTTCAATATGGAATTAAATTAGGAACAAATGTTTATTCACTGGTAGCCCATGTGGTTCCGGCTAATAATAGAATCACTGCCGATCTCTACAGAGGGGTAGGAATCCTCCGTATGGGTGTCATGTTCATTTTATCATTTTTTGTCATGTTCACTATTGTGGTTAAATTATCAACCCCTGTGTGGTTTCAGGGAGCCATATGAGTGATGGCAAGAATACGATCACTGTGGCTCATGCATGTCGTAGGAAGCGGCAATTTAAGTAATACGATAGAATTTGCTGAAACTCTGCAGTTCTGCAGGTATAAAGGTTCTAGGTTCATTATGCATATTCATTTGTAGTGGGTCCTCCGTGGCCGAGTGGTCTAAGGCGCTGTCTCAAGATCACTTACCTCTCAACGCTATGGTCATAGGTTCGAGTCCCGCTCGCTCCAAAAACTTTATGTGAGAAAGTTTCCAGTTACTTGCGGAAGGACGGTGGTTCTACTCAGTCTGACTCATTCTGAGGTCTTCCTCCACCAGTAAAACTGGATATGCCATATATAACCTGAAATGTGTTGAAAATGGCGTTAAACCCCATTCCAAAAAAAAAAAAAAAAAAAAATATTCATTTGTAAGTGTATTTTTTTAATCTGTATGTTAATTTGTTGGTTTTTTGTACATGTAGAGTGAACCTGGAATCTTCCTTCCTGTTGGTGTCAAATAACCTATAATGTGTTGGTATGCCGTAAAACCCTATTCATTCATTATTCTCTGGTATAGGACAACAATCAAAATGATCAAAAGTAAGTGTTCTGAGTAATGGCAAATGTTCATCCGAGATGTCAACTGTAGAACAAGAGAACATTGTTGTTACATGTAAATGAAGTTTTTAAAACTTCAATGTTGAGGTGAAAAAAGGCTCAAGTTGAGATGTTTAGCAAAACTAGGGAATTGAGTTACATAAATACACAAAGTCATATAATGTAACATGAGATCATATAGGTTTGTACACCTGCTGTGAAAAACTGTGAAAAACTGTGAAAAAAATACAAGGGCTATATTGCATACAATCTAAAGTTGATAGACAGACAAGTGGCGATCAGAAGGACTCGCATTGAGTAATCAGCTCGCATGGGCTACATTTAGAAATGTTCTTCCACTCCACATGAGCAACCTCTACCATTTATTTTGTGTGTCACATGACATTGTAATGTATGCCCAAGCGAAATGTGCAATTTGAATGTCATTAGTGTCTAAACATTAAGCTGGGCAGTAGTATAGTTGTTGTTGGTCTCGCATGCGAAAGGTTGCGCGTTTGATCCCCAGTTCGGCCCAATGTCTCAAAAGAACACCAGTCAGTACTGGTTCTGCCAGGAAACGAACTGTAGAGAGGTTCATTATTATAAACTTTGAGCTTTCATCGTAAATGAGCTCAAATAAATTGTGTTGTTTTTAGTTTTAATGCTATAGCTTCAACAATAAATGATCATTATCTGAGCACTTCCTGCTAAGATTCTTCCACATTCTTTTTAGAATGTGTATCAACAATGCATGCATAGTCCATTTATAATTGGAATAAATGAGCGTGAAAATGTATACATAACAAGACAATTTCTGAAACTATATTTTAGGTCTTTGACATGTGAAAAAACAACATTGTGCACAATAATTACAATTTGCCTATCTTTTACGTAATTATGAATGACCTTTCAAATAATGAATGAAATTATAATATGGGATACGGGGGAGGAAAACTGAATAGCATTATAGTACCAGCATTATAAACCGAAGTATTGACAATAGATTTGCATTGTTAAATTGCCAATGCATTAACAGTTGTGGGCTTTTGAGTAGTAAATTTCTTGCGTTTTTGAAATACACTTCATGGTTTCTCTGACTCCTGATCCTCTGTCTACCAATCTGTTCTTGTTGTCTTAAAAAAACTTTGGACCAGTCATCAGTTGTTTTTTCGTCCCAATGGGGAATCTGATATGTAATGGTAAATACACATTTGTTTTCAACATTGAACTAATAAGTGTAACCTAACCTTTCACCGTCAAGGCAGTAGATTCAGATCCCATTGACTTAAATTACTTTAAGTTGGCCAGTTATTTGCAAAAGGACAATGGTTCAACTAAGATTCTGAGGTCTTCCTCCACAAATAAAACTGGATATGCCATCTATAGCCTGAAACAAAGTCGTTTTCACCTGTGAACATTGACCATTAATAAACTGAACATTTCCCTTGATTGAGAATGAAAGTCTGTTTCGAGATTATAGTATTTCTTGTACTTTTCTGACATGGAAAGAATGTACATGTATTGTGTTAAATCTTTAACAAGTCTCACCATTATTTATTCATTATTGTATGTATTTATACACAAAAGAGAAACAAAGTTTTCATTTTGTACCTTATTTCTGTGAACTGTCTCTGTTAAGACTTCAATAAGTATTTAACTTAAAGATGTATTTCAGCATGAAATATATATATAAAAAAAACAGTTTTAATCAAGCTAGTGTAGTATACACTTGACACATAATCTGTATATGTATATAATTATTAGATTACATAATATCTACCCATGTTGTCATCTGACTCCTTAAACACTGGTACCTTGATGTATAATTGTAGCTAGTGGTGTGTTATTGATGACCTCCAACCCCTCCCTGGCCTGGAATGTGGTGTTGGGGCATATAGCATTACATCCATCATTTTAAAATCTTCATGGGGATCCTCTGTGGCTGGGAAGTCTAAGGCACCGTATCAAGATCACTTACCTCTCACTGCTAAGGTCGTAGGTTCGAGTCCCGCTTGCTCCAAAAACTTTATGTGACAAAGTTTGCAAGTTACTTGTGGAAGGACAGTGATTTTACTCAGATTCATTCTGAGGTCTTCCTCCACTAATAAAACTTGATATGCCATATTACCTGAAATGTGTTGAAAATGGCGATATGCAACATAGACACAATTTTAGTTGTATCTTTGGTCAACTCAGGCAACTGACCTGTCGAGCCTCATTTCTTGCTATTCAGTAGTAAGCATGCATGTGTGCAGGCTTCATTTGTGTTGTTCATGAACTCCCACCCCAACACTATGGCAACATTAAATGTTGTGTGTGTAGTTCATTATACAGTATATGTGTACTTACACGGGATTGGTAGATAAAATACATCTTTATCAGCTTCTCTTATTTAACTATGTCAGGTACAAATATTTGTCATTTTGTAACCATGACATTCTTCACATCACCAGCTGTTCGGCAGTGTCTGTTTTGTTTTCATTTGGAATGTGTTTCTGTATCTGAATAAACTCAGGAAATTCATAAAGATTGTTGCAAGATTTTGGAAATTAATATTTATGGTAAATGTATGTTTCTGTTTTATAAAGTTTTAAAACTGATAAGATTACACTGGTATATTACATTTCAGTAATATGTGAATTACTAATTACATTTCAGTAATATGTGAATTACTGATTACATTTCAGTAATATGGTGAATTACTGATTATACTTCAGTAATATGGTGAATTACTAATAACATTTCAGTAATATGATGAATTACTGATTACATTTCAATAATATGTGAATTACTGATTACATTTCAGTAATATGGTGAATTACTGATTATATTTCAGTAATATGGTGAATTACTGATAACATTTCAGTTATATGTGAATTTCTGGTTATGTTTCAGTAATAGAATTATTGATTACATTTCAGTAATATATTGAATTACTGATTACATTTCAGTAATATGTGAATTACTGATTACATTTCAGTAATATGTGAATTAATGATTACATTTCAGTAATATGTGAATTACTGATTACATTTCAGTAATGTGGTAAATTACTGATTACATTTCAGTTATATGTGAATTTCTGATTATGTTTCAGTAATAGAATTATTGATTACATTTCAGTAATATATTGAATTACTGATTAATTTCAGTAATATGTGAATTACTGATTACATTTCAGTAATATGGTGAATTACTGATTATACTTCAGTAATATGGTGAATTACTGATAACATTTCAGTAATATGATGAATTACTGATTACATTTCAATAATATGTGAATTACTGATTACATTTCAGTAATATGGTGAATTACTGATTATATTTCAGTAATATGGTGAATTACTGATTACATTTCAGTTATATGTGAATTTCTGATTATGTTTCAGTAATAGAATTATTGATTACATTTCAGTAATATATTGAATTACTGATTACATTTCAGCTGTATGGTGACTTACTGATTACATTTCAGTAATAAAATTACTGATAACATTACAGTAATATGGTGAATTACTGATCACATTTCAGTAATTGAATTACTGATTACATTTTAGTAATATGTGAATAACTGATTACATTTCAGTAATATGTGAATTACTGATTACATTTCAGTAACATGTGTATTTCTGTAACATGTGAATTATGAATTGCATTTCAGTAATAGGTGAAAGTAACAGTTAAGCTGGAAGAGCCAATCAAATGTTGATTGTTCATTCTAGAGCCCATGGGTTTGATCCCTGGCTTGACCCAATGACCTCCTAACACAACCCAGTGTACCGATTCTAATTTGGAAACGGAATCAAGTGCGGGTTTACAAAAACTCTGAGCTTATATTGAAATCAAACTTGAATAAATTAATATGAATTAAAGTAACTTATTATTGAGCTTCTCTTTATGGATAAAAAAATCTAAACATTGTCCATCTGGTTATTCCAGAATCTGAAGTTGCACGTCAGCTGGCGAACATTTATGATTGTGTCATTTACTTCCCAGGTAGCCATCCGTAAAATATGTGTAACACAAATCAATGAATAAGACATTAAACCCGTCATTTGATGCGTTGAAAGTTAAAAACCTATAGATACATGTTAACTAGTTTAAATAAGAGGGCCTGCTTGAAGAAGAAGAAGATGAAGATTTGATCGTAGTACACCCACCATGATTGTAATGTTGTAGTGGTTTGATATAATCTTGTAATATATTACATAAGATCATTTTCACTTTACAAACAGACTGGTGTCCTAAATAGGTTATCAACAACAGATGATAACAGCCAGTCAAAATGTAATCTTGTAGTACTGTGCAAACAATATTGGTCCACTTCAACCAGTAATAGCCTTTCAATAACGCTGAAATTGAACAAAATTGAGCGGTCCATACAAATAAATGTATCAAATATTCTCCCTATAATAGTAAAATAAATGCCTTACAAAGTGTAAAATTTTTCTTAAAACGATATCTTGAAAATGATAAAATTGTGCAAGTGTCATTGATTTCAAAGAGGTAGACTTAAATTGGATGACACACTTGTTAAGTTAATGCATTGTTGGAATGCCAATCATCTCTTTATGAACATTTAAATTTCTATTTTTACCTATAAAATGCATAATTTAATACAGTTATGTGTGAAGGAGTGACTTTGGTAGATATGCGGTGATACAGATAAGTATTTATCAGTGAATACTTGACATTATATAGGCAAATCTTACCTGTTTGGTGTTTGTATGAAGCATAATTATGATTATGAATATTTGTAAGTTACCTAGTGTTGTTTTCTAGGGTGCAGGGTCTCAAACACGCGTGTTAAAAATATGTTGAAATGAAATTTATGTCACCCAAGTGGTCAAGGATGTAGCTCAGTAAATTTAGTGCAAGTCACTTTTATAGGATTTCAACATGTGCCTGTATTTATGAGCATCTGAGGACTTCTTTTTAAAAAAATCTCAGGGTGTCACTGCACCCTCTTTAAAATAAACCAAGCTGGTGAACCTACCAATAACTGTGCATTTTTAAGTGGGTATATATTCCTGCTATTAAAAAAAAAAAATACTTTAAAAATTTCTATATGGAATATTTTTTAACATGGAAATTCTAGACTTTATTTTATATAGAACAAAGAACAAAATTCAATGTATGTGTGCTAGGATCTTGGTCAAACTGTGAAGTGAGACCTAAAACACCCTGCATGTGTGCTGGGATCTTGGTCAAACTGTGTAGTGAGACCTAAAACACCCTGCATCTTGGTCAAACTGTGAAATGAGACCTAAAACACTCTGCATGTGTGCTAGGATCTTGGTCAAACTGTGTAGTGAGACCTAAACATCCTGCATGCATGCTTGGATCTCGGTCAAACTGTGTAGTGAGACCTAAAACACCCTGCATGTGTGCTGGGATCTTGGTCAAACTGTGAGGTGAGACCTTAAACACCCTGCATGTATGCTGGGATCTGTGTCAAACTGTGAAGTGAGACCTTAAACATCCTGCATGTGTGCTAGGATCTTGGTCAAACTGTGAAGTGAGACCTAAAACACTCTGCATGTATGCTGGGATCTGTGTCAAACTGTGAAGTGAGACCTAAAACATCCTGCATGTGTGCTTGGATCTTGGTCAAACTGTGTAGTGAGACCTAAAACACTCTGCATGCATGCTGGGATCTTGGTCAAACTGTGAAGTGAGACCTAAAACATCCTGCATGTTTGCTGGGATCTTGGTCAAACTGTATATTGAGACCTAAAACACCCTGCATGTATGCTGGGATCTGTGTCAAACTGTGTAGTGAGACCTTAAACATCCTGCATGCATGCTGGGATCTTGGTCAAACTGTGTAGTGAGACCTTAAACATCCTGCATGCATGCTGGGATCTGTGTCAAACTGTGAAGTGAGACCTAAAACATCCTGCATATTTGCTGGGATCTTGGTCAAACTGTGTAGTGAGACCTAAAACATCCTGCATGTGTGCTGGGATCTTGGTCAGACTGTGAGGTGAGACCTTAAACACCCTGCAAGTGTGCTTGGATCTTGGTCAAACTGTGAAGTGAGACCTAAAACACCCTGCATGTGTGCTGGGATCTTGGTCAAACTGTGTAGTGAGACCTCAAACACCCTGCATCTTGGTCAAACTGTGAAATGAGACCTAAAACACTCTGCATGTATGCTGGGATCTTGGTCAAACTGTGCAGTGAGACCTTAAACATACTGCATGCATGCTGGGATCTTGGTCAAACTGTGAAGTGAGACCTAAAACATCCTGCATGTGTGTTGGGATCTTGGTCAAACTGTGAAGTGAGAACTAAAACATCCTGCATGTGTGCTGGGATCTTGGTCAAACTGTGTAGTGAGACCTTAAACATCCTGCATGCATGCTGGGATCTTGGTCAAACTGTGAAGTGAGACCTAAAACATCCTGCATGTTTGCTGGGATCTTGGTCAAACTGTGTAGTGAGACCTAAAACATCCTGCATGTGTGCTGGGATCTTGGTCAGACTGTGAGGTGAGACCTTAAACACCCTGCATGTGTGCTGGGATCTTGGTCAAACTGTGAAGTGAGACCTAAAACACCATGCATGTATGCTGGGATCTGTGTCAAACTGTGTAGTGAGACCTTAAACATCCTGCATGTTTGCTAGGATCTTGGTCAAACTGTGTAGTGAGACCTAAAACATCCTGCATGTATGCTGAGATCTGTGTCAAACTGTGTAGTGAGACCTAAAACATCCTGCATGCATGCTTTGATCTTGGTCAAACTGTGAGGTGAGACCTTAAACACCCTGCATGTATGCTGGGATCTGTGTCAAACTGTGTAGTGAGACCTTAAACATCCTGCATGCATGCTGGAATCTTGGTCAAACTGTGAAGTGAGACCTAAAACATCCTGCATGTGTGTTGGGATCTTGGTCAAACTGTGAAGTGAGACCTAAAACATCCTGCATGTGTGCTGGGATCTTGTTCAAACTGTGTAGTGAGACCATAAACACCTTGCATGTGTGCTAGGATCTTGGTCAGATTGTGAGGTGAGACCTTAAACACCCTGCATGTGTGCTTGGATCTTGGTCAAACTGTGAGGTGAGACCTTAAATACCCTGCATGTATGCTGGGATATGTGTCAAACTGTGTAGTGAGACCTTAAACATCCTGCATGCATGCTGGGATCTTGGTCAAACTGTGAAGTGAGACCTAAAACATCCTGCATATGTGCTGGGATCTTGGTCAAACTGTGTAGTGAGACCTAAAACACCCTGCATGTGTGTTGGGATCTTGGTCAAACTGTGAAGTGGGACCTAAAACACCCTGCATGTGTGTTGGGATCTTGGTCAAACTGTAAAATGAGACCTAAAACATCCTGCATGTTTGCTGGGATCTTGGTCAAACTGTGAAGTGAGACCTAAAACATCCTGCATGTTTGCTGGGATCTGTGTCAAACTGTATAGTGAGACCTAAAACACACTGCATGTGTGCTTGGATCTTGGTCAAACTGTGAGGTGAGACCTTAAACATCCTACATGTGTGCTTGGATCTTGGTCAAACTGTGAAGTGAGACCTAAAACATCCTGCATGCATGCTGGGATCTTGGTCAAACTGTGTAGTGAGACCTAAAACACTCTGCATGTGTGCTTGGATCTTGGTCAAACTGTGAAGTGAGACCTAAAACATCCTGCATGCATGCTGGGATCTTGGTCAAACTGTGTAGTGAGACCTAAAACACTCTGCATGTGTGCTTGGATCTTGGTCAAACTGTGTAGTGAGATCTAAAACACTCTGCATGTGTGCTAGGATCTTGGTCAAACTGTGTAGTGAGACCAAAAACACCCTGCATGTGTGTTGGGATCTTGGTCAAACTGTGTAGTGAGACCCAAAACACCCTGCATGTGTGCTGGGATTTTGGTCAAACTGTGTAGTGAGACCTCAAACACCCTGCATCTTTGTCAAACTGTGAAATGAGACCTAAAACACTCTGCATGTGTGCTAGGATCTTGATCAAACTGTGTAGTGAGACCTAAAACACTCTGCATGTGTGGTAGGATCTTGGTCAAACTGTGTAGTGAGACCTAAAACACCCTGCATGTGTGCTAGGATCTTGGTCAAACTGTGTAGTGAGACCTAAAACACCCTGCATCTTGGTCAAAGTGTGAAATGAGACCTAAAACACTCTGCATGTGTGCTAGGATTTTGGTCAAACTGTGAAGTGAGACCTAAACATCCTGCATGCATGTTAGGATCTTGTTCAAACTGTGTAATGAGACCTAAAACACCCTGCATGTGTGTTGGGATCTTGTTCAAACTGTGTAGTGAGACCTAAAACAATCTGCATGTGTGCTGGGATCTTGGTCAAACTGTGTAGTGATCCCTAAAACAATCTGCATGTGTGCTGGGATCTTGGTCAAACTGTGTAGTGAGACCTAAAACACCCTGCATATGTGCTGGGATCTTGTTCAAACTGTGTAGTGAGACCATAAACACCCTGCATGTGTGCTGGGATCTTGTTCAAACTGTGAAGTGAGACCTAAAACACTCTGCATGTGTGCTGGGATTTTGGTCAAACTGTGTAGTGAGACCTAAACATCCTGCATGCATGCTGGTATCTTGGTCAAACTGTGTAGTGAGACCTTAAACGTCCTGCATGCATGCTGGGATCTTGGTCAAACTGTGTAGTGAGACCTAAAACACCCTGCATGTGTGCTAGGATCTTATTCAAACTGTGTAGTGAGACCTAAAACACCCTGCATGTGTGCTGGGATCTTGTTCAAACTGTGTAGTGAGATCTAAAACACTCTGCATGTGTGCTGGGATTTTGGTCAAACTGTGTAGTGAGACCTAAAACACCCTGCATTTGTGCTAGGATCTTGTTCAAACTGTGAAGTGAGACCTAAAACATCCTGCATGCATGCTGGGATCTTGGTCAAACTGTGTAGTGAGACCTAAACATCCTGCATGCATGCTGGGATCTTGGTCAAACTGTGAAGTGAAACCTAAAACACCCTGCATGTGTGCTAGGATCTTGGTCAAACTGTGTAGTGAGACCTAAACATCCTGCATGCATGCTGGGATCTTGGTCAAACTGTGTAGTGAGACCTAAAACACCCTGCATGTGTGCTGGGATCTTGGTCAAACTGTGAGGTGAGACCTTAAACACCATGCATGTATGCTGGGATCTGTGTCAAACTGTGTAGTGAGACCTTAAACATCCTGCATGTGTGCTAGGATCTTGGTCAAACTGTGAAGTGAGACCTAAAACACTCTGCATGTATGCTGGGATCTGTGTCAAACTGTGAAGTGAGACCTTAAACATCCTGCATGTGTGCTTGGATCTTGGTCAAACTGTGTAGTGAGACCTAAAACAGTCTGCATGCATGCTGGGATCTTGGTCAAACTGTGAAGTGAGACCTAAAACATCCTGCATGTTTGCTGGGATCTTGGTCAAACTGTATAGTGAGACCTAAAACACCCTGCATGCATGCTGGGATCTGTGTCAAACTGTGAAGTGAGACCTAAAACATCCTGCATGTTTGCTGGGATCTTGGTCAAACTGTGTAGTGAGACCTAAAACATCCTGCATGTGTGCTGGGATCTTGGTCAGACTTTGAGGTGAGACCTTAATCACCCTGCAAGTGTGCTGGGATCTTGGTCAAACTGTGAAGTGAGACCTAAAACACCTTGCATGTATGCTGGGATCTGTGTCAAACTGTGTAGTGAGACCTTAAACATCCTGCATGTGTGCTAGGATCTTGGTCAAACTGTGTAGTGAGACCTAAAACATCCTGCATGTATGCTGGGATCTGTGTCAAACTGTGTAGTGAGACCTAAAACATCCTGCATGCATGCTGGGATCTTGGTCAAACTGTGAGGTGAGACCTTAAACATCCTGCATGTATGCTGGGATCTGTGTCGAACTGTGCAGTGAGACCTTAAACATCCTGCATGCATGCTGGGATCTTGGTCAAACTGTGAAGTGAGACTTAAAACATCCTGCATGTGTGTTGGGATCTTGGTCAAACTGTGAAGTGAGACCTAAAACATCCTGCATGTGTGCTGGGATCTGTGTCAAACTGTGTAGTGAGACCTTAAACATCCTACATGCATGCTGGGATCTTGGTCAAACTGTGAAGTGAGACCTAAAACATCCTGCATGTTTGCTGGGATCTTGGTCAAACTGTGTAGTGAGACCTAAAACATCCTGCATGTGTGCTGGGATCTTGGTCAGACTGTGAGGTGAGACCTTAAACACCCTGCATGTGTGCTGGGATCTTGGTCAAACTGTGAAGTGAGACCTAAAACACCCTGCATGTATGCTGGGATCTGTGTCAAACTGTGTAGTGAGACCTTAAACATCCTGCATGTGTGCTAGGATCTTGGTCAAACTGTGTAGTGAGACCTAAAACATCCTGCATGTATGTTGAGATCTGTGTCAAACTGTGTAGTGAGACATAACACATCCTGCATGCATGCTGGGATCTTGGTCAAACTGTGAGGTGAGACCTTAAACACCCTGCATGTATGCTGGGATCTGTGTCAAACTGTGTAGTGAGACCTTAAACATCCTGCATGCATGCTGGAATCTTGGTCAAACTGTGAAGTGAGACCTAAAACATCCTGCATGTGTGTTGCGATCTTGGTCAAACTTTGAAGTGAGACCTAAAACATCCTGCATGTGTGCTGGGATCTTGTTCAAACTGTGTAGTGAGACCTTAAACACCCTGCATGTGTGTTGCGATCTTGGTCAAACTTTGAAGTGAGACCTAAAACAATCTGCATGTGTGCTGGGATTTTGGTCAAACTGTGTAGTGAGACCTAAACATCCTGCATGCATGCTGGGATCTTGTTCAAACTGTGTAGTGAGACCATAAACACCTTGCATGTGTGCTAGGATCTTGGTCAGACTGTGAGGTGAGACCTTAAACACCCTGCATGTGTGCTTGGATCTTGGTCAAACTGTGAGGTGAGACCTTAAATACCCTGCATGTATGCTGGGATATGTGTCAAACTGTGTAGTGAGACCTTAAACATCCTGCATGCATGCTGGGATCTTGGTCAAACTGTGAAGTGAGACCTAAAACATCCTGCATATGTGCTGGGATCTTGGTCAAACTGTGTAGTGAGACCTAAAACACCCTGCATGTGTGTTGGGATCTGTGTCAAACTGTGAAGTGGGACCTAAAACACCCTGCATGTGTGTTGGGATCTTGGTCAAACTGTGAAGTGAGACCTAAAACATCCTGCATGTTTGCTGGGATCTTGGTCAAACTGTGAAGTGAGACCTAAAACATCCTGCATGTTTGCTGGGATCTGTGTCAAACTGTATAGTGAGACCTAAAACACACTGCATGTGTGCTTGGATCTTGGTCAAACTGTGAGGTGAGACCTTAAAAATCCTGCATGTATGCTGGGATATGTGTCAAACTGTGTAGTGAGACCTTAAACATCCTGCATGCATGCTGGGATCTTGGTCAAACTGTGAAGTGAGACATAAAACATCCTGCATGCATGCTGGGATCTTGGTCAAACTGTGTAGTGAGACCTAAAACACTCTGCATGTGTGCTTGGATCTTGGTCAAACTGTGAAGTGAGATCTAAAACACTCTGCATGTGTGCTAGGATCTTGGTCAAACTGTGTAGTGAGACCAAAAACACCCTGCATGTGTGTTGGGATCTTGGTCAAACTGTGTAGTGAGACCCAAAACACCCTGCATGTGTGCTGGGATTTTGGTCAAACTGTGTAGTGAGACCTCAAACACCCTGCATCTTTGTCAAACTGTGAAATGAGACCTAAAACACTCTGCATGTGTGCTAGGATCTTGTCAAACTGTGTAGTGAGACCTAAAACACTCTGCATGTGTGGTAGGATCTTGGTCAAACTGTGTAGTGATACCTAAAACACCCTGCATGTGTGCTAGGATCTTGGTCAAACTGTGTAATGAGACCTAAAACACCCTGCATCTTGGTCAAACTGTGAAATGAAACCTAAAACACTCTGCATGTGTGCTAGGATCTTGGTCAAACTGTGAAGTGAGACCTAAACATCCTGCATGCATGCTAGGATCTTGTTCAAACTGTGTAGTGAGACCTAAAACACCCTGCATGTGTGTTGGGATCTTGTTCAAACTGTGTAGTGCGACCTAAAACAATCTGCATGTGTGCTGGGATCTTGGTCAAACTGTGTAGTGATCCCTAAAACAATCTGCATGTGTGCTGGGATCTTGGTCAAACTGTGTAGTGAGACCTAAAACACCCTGCATGTGTGCTGGGATCTTGTTCAAACTGTGTAGTGAGACCATAAACACCCTGCATGTGTGCTGGGATCTTGTTCAAACTGTGAAGTGAGACCTAAAACACTCTGCATGTGTGCTGGGATTTTGGTCAAACTGTGTAGTGAGACCTAAACATCCTGCATGCATGCTGGTATCTTGGTCAAACTGTGTAGTGAGACCTTAAACGTCCTGCATGCATGCTGGGATCTTGGTCAAACTGTGTAGTGAGACCTAAAACACCATGCATGTGTGCTAGGATCTTGTTCAAACTGTGTAGTGAGACCTAAAACACCCTGCATGTGTGCTGGGATCTTGTTCAAACTGTGTAGTGAGACCTAAAACACTCTGCATGTGTGCTGGGATTTTGGTCAAACTGTGTAGTGAGACCTAAAACACTCAACATGTGTGCTGGGATCTTGGTCAAACTGTGTAGTGAGACCTAAAACACTCAACATGTGTGCTAGGATCTTAGTCAAACTGTGTAGTGAGACCTAAAAGAAGAAGAAGAAGAATATTTTATTGATTTAAACTATACATAGTTTCTCATCAAATTACAATGTTGTAATAACATGTAAATAATTAAACACATAAACACATAACAAGTTGAGTAATTAGCATGCACACATTTTCACACACGCACACATCCTGCATGCATGCTGGGATCTTGGTCAAATTGTGAAGTGAGACCTAAAACATCCTGCATGTGTGCTAGGATCTTGGTCAAACTGTCACGATATATAGTTCTCACATAATGTCAGTGATAACTGTATGAGTTATAGCCATTAAAATGTCATAGTTGCAAATGAATTTTAATAATTACTATCTGGGGATGTTATCATGACAGTGTGATCCCACATATGTTGCTTTAAAGAGAAATATTATTTATGAGGAAGAAAAAAAGATAGTTGTTTTACTCTTCCAAGGGTGGGGTGGGGGGGGACCAGTCAGTTGCCCCAGCTACATTTACATTGGTTGTATAAGCGGCTTAGGTGTAAAGTTTGACCCAACTACATTTATATCCAACTTTATTGTATATAAAGAAACAAGCTAAAGTCTTTAATCAGTTCATTTCAAGGTAGCCAGGCTTTAGGCCAAAGTCATAGCATTCCGTATGTCCTCGTGATCAAGCTTTGCATTTTGTGCACTGTCAAAATGATCCTTTGTGACAGGGACTCATTTCATTAATAAAATTTCTTTTAAACAAGCTCTTGAATTGTAAAGAAATGCATGATAATTATGTAACAGCCACTCTGTCAGCTGTATGTTAATATAATCTCTATTATGCCAGCTGCATGATAATACAGTCTCTCTTTTCCAGTTGCATGAAACATAGCTTATTCTTCATTAGACGCCGTGTGCAAATAAAGGGCCAGCTTATAGATATGTTTAATGTTTATTGAAAAAAAAAAAAAAATATATATAATATATATTTGTTTATCTTTTGATCTTTTTTTATAAGAAAATTTAATTGAATTTGTCATAATTTTTTTTTTCAAAACATGTGTGTGGGTCAATGGTAGAGATTGGCCCCATGATCACAGAGTTGTTGGCTTGATCCTCCATCATAGCTGTGTAGTGTCTTTTTCCGCATATGCTTAGTACTGGTTCCTGGGATCCTCCCTGGCCATGTCTCTCAATATCACTTACCTCTCACCGCTAAGATCATAAGTTTGAGGGCCAGTGGTTCTACTCAGATTCATTATTGGTCTTCATCCACAAATAAAACTGAATGTGTTATAATTTTATATAACCTGAAATGTGTTGAAAAAAAATTGAAATAACTTGTTTCACAATTGAAGTAAAATAAATTAGTTCAAACTTAAACATCTTACCTGTGTCAAGTTGAAGGGCATCCTTACATTCAGGTTAGTCATGTGTTACTCTTTTAAGTTTGATTTATGTTTCTGATCTCACCTCATAGTATACTTCTCTTTGAGATGCTAATCTTCTAACCACAAAATGACCAAATCCCACTTAGATATTAGACCTGGAAACTGTCATTACTGTATAAGGTTACTTCTGTGTCGTATATTGTTACTTCTGTGTCGGTAATGTGTAAGTGATATTTCTAATTGTTTTTTTGTTTAAAAATGGTGAAACATCAAAAGGAAACATTGCGATTGTCGCCCCTCATTATTGGAAATATGACAATATCAAATATTAAAATGGTGGCTAAGTCATGCAACACAAGACTGTGACAACACATATTGAAGATATCATAGAATGATACAGACGTATCTTGTTATTATGGATTTGTAATTAATCATTATTTGTTATGCTTCATTTAGTCCGTATTGTAATATGTTCAACTATTCTTCAGACCAATGTCTGGTCTGTCTCACTCGATAATCTCATAGTTTACAGTTTTGTCAAGCTTCGTACTTGGATATATTTGATAACGAAAAGAATTTTACATAATTTGGAATACAAGTGACTTCCTCTTGGATTGGTTGTAAACAGGTGACTGTTAGTTTCAACTTGGTAGACTTGTAGCTGTGCATACAGTAGATAAAGGTCAAATACATTTCATTTTGAGATTTTAAAGTGAGTTTACCAGGAAAAAATACAATAACTGTCTTAAAAAATAAAATAATTTTTAAAATGGATAAAAAGCATGTCATTATCATTAACCCTTTACCCCATAGATACGCGTTTTCCCGCACCAATCACAGAAGGCCTTTGAAAAAAGTGCAGGAAGAGTTCAGATTGCTTGTAACGAGCAATCTGAACACTTCCTGCACTGTTTTCCTCTCTGTCAGTAATATAAACATAATTCATCCATTGCTGATATGTGGTTAATTAATTCTTTCAATATTAGAGGTATCCAAAAGCATCTATATGAAGTAAAGGGTTAATACATAAAATCAGAATGGCTTTGAATTTCAAATCTACCGAAACTTGACAAAATCGATATTTCAATCGGAGTTATAAACTTGAAACAAAATCCCCATTCTTAAAATGGACAGCACTTCAATACTGTTCAATGACCTTCAAATCATTATTCAGACTCTTTCTAAGATGAGACAATTTTTACTACATGTAAACCTGTATAAAGGATCAAATTGAAATCAAAATGATAGCACGTGACTCATTTAATATGCCACAAAATATGTTGCAATTTTAAGCGGGAAGTCTTTTTTAGTCTAACCTAGGCGTGTAGCCCAAGTTAAGATATCCCTTTTTCAATGTTATTTTGGATTGTTTAAAATCTATATCATTTTTACAAAACGAGGTCAGTGAGTACCGGTATAATATAGGCATGATATATATTGGGGGAAAATATTTTTAATTTCAAAATTTTTAAACAACCCGATATATTTCCTTTTAACCCTTTACTTCATATAGATACCTTTGGACACCTAATATAGACGCCTTTGGACACCAAATATAGACGCCTTTGGACACCTAATATAGACGCCTTTGGATACCTCTTATATAGAAAGCTTTTGAATTATTGGTTGAATAATGATTATATTAATTGACAGAGTGGAAAACAGTGCAGGAAATGTTCAGATTGCTCGTTATGAGCAATCTGAACTCTTCCTGCACTGTTTTCAAAGGCCTTCTGTGATTGGTGTGTAAAACGTATATCTATGGAGTAAAGGGTTAAAGTTGACCTGCTTGTTGTGCCAGAATGATATGATGTGACAATTTACTGCTCTATTTACCCTGGAATGGTATTTTCAGTGGGGTGAAATATTTGGATATTAATCAAATCTTTATAATCAATGTTGTAGATTAGAATTAAATAAGAACAAGGTTAACTAACATTATATTATGTCTGGAAGACAAGGGAAATGTGTAACAATAGATGGTTGTATGGTGTTCAAAGTTATTTTCATGTAATTTTCAGTTATATTGTGACGTATATTTCTGCTTGAGACAGTATTCTAAACTTTGCCACACTGGAGTATCATGCGGCAGACACATGGTATGTTAAACCACCTAGTCACATTATACTGACACTGGGCCAACCCGATCTAGAACTATCCTCTAAATTCTGAGCCCCAAGTGAGGAAGCTTCTAGTATCATTTTTCAAACCTTTGGTATGACCCAGCCGGGGGTTGAAGCCATGACCTTCTGCATTGAGGTCAATAGAATGGATCATAAGCTCTTTTTATTGTGCAGGTACCAAGAACCAAATCTGTTTTGGTTTAAACATATTTATTCATAAATTATGTACAGCATATTCCACAACATATTTAGTAAAAGGATTGAAACGAAAAAAATATTTCTTATATAGTTTCTCTCCTCATCTGTTTTACAAGGTTAATGTTCAACCCCACATTATTAATCAGTTTTACAAGTTCATGCAGTTAAGGCGCCGTCTCAAGATCACTTATATCTCACCGCTAAGGTCGTAGGTCAGAGTCCTGCTCGCTCCAAAAAACTTTATGTGAGAAAGGTTCCAGTTGCTTGCGGAAGGAGGGTGTTTCAACTCAATCTGACTTGGTCTGAGGTCTTCCTCCAGATGGCAATCAAATACTGCTTGATAACTTTCACATCACTTTCACATCATCATTTGGACTCTAAAATGAAACAAACTCAACAATTTGCAATCCAGCAAGACTTAAATTAAAATTAGAATGAAATCATACAACTCACTTAAAAATGATGTTGCAATTTTAAGGAAGAAATCTATTTATGTCTAACCGAGCCCTATTTGTTAGCTCAGTTGGTAACGTGTCTGACTATCAATCCAATGGTCGTGAGTTTGAATCCCTGCCCGGCAAGAGTCTCCGTGATGATTTATTTACGATATTGTGTCTCATTATCATTCATCTCTCACCACTAATTGAAGTTGGGAAGTAATCAGTTACTTGCTGAGATTGAGTGGGATCGAATACTGGTTAACCTGTCAGGAAACAATGGTTAGGTTAACTGATCATCTGTTAGCCCTCGATGGAATAAAAATGATGCTTAATATTCAATTCAATCAATCTATTTATGTCTAACCTTGGTGTGTGGGCCAAGTTAGGAAATTTCAATATATTATTTATGCTTGTTTTATGCTTGTTATCTATTTAAGATATCCTTATGGCAACACTTGGTCAGTGAGCTTTATATTGATATGATATATTAGAAAAAAAACTTCCTTAATGAACGATATGTTTCTTGGGGTGCTACTGTTTGATGAGCAATACAAAGTCCCGATTCTGAAGGCAACAAACCGCAGCAATGGTCTAGTGTCCGCTTCATATGCCGAAGATCATAGGTTCGATCCCTGGCTAGGTCCTACCGAATACATGAAAAATAGTACTAGAAGCTTCCTTGCTCGATGCTCAGCATTTAAAGGATGGTTATATGTCTTGTTGGCATGGGGACAGTATAATGTGACTGGGTGGGGTATCGTACCATGTGTCTCCAGCATAAAACTCAGTGTGGCAGCACTTAGATTATGTCTCAAGTAAACAACATCGAGATATACCTAAAAAAATTGTTGAAAGTGACACTAAACAACATAAACCATCCGACCAACTGAAGACCACAACAATGACTGTTGGTGAACAACTTCCTGAATATATACAAAGACTGGTTTATGTGACAGCCAGCTACTGTAACTTTGTTAGGTGATGTGTGACATAGCTCCAAGCCTGGTACAGGTGTAACCAAAACTATACAGTACTAGCATTATTAATAACCTGAATGTCTCATCCACCATCTGTGATCGTGTCTCATCTAGCTATGGCTTCATTCATGCGGATCTTAAGGGGAGTATATTAAGAAAAAATGCTACAAAATGTCTTAAAAAATATTAAAAATTAAAATTGCTAAAAAGCATCTCATTATTATTAATAAATAAAATCTGAAAGGTTTGGTATGTCAAATTTACCAAACTGTGACAATAATGATATTTAAATTGGAGTGGTAAACATTAAACGTAATTCCCATTCCCAAAATATACAGCATTTTACTACTGCTTGACGTCATTCACACTCTTTTTCTAAGATGAAACAATTTTTCGTATGTGTAAACCTGTAGAACAGATCAAACTGATTTCAAAATGAAATCACGTGACTCATTTAATACATTACAAAATTTTGTTGCACTTTTAAACAGGAAATCTATTTTAGTCTAACCTAGGCGCATAACCCCAACTTATGAAATCCCTTTTCAGTATATTATTTTAGCATGTTTAAATAGATATCCGGGGTCAGTTAATATATATAGGGTATGGTTTATTGGAAAAAATGTTTTTAGCCAATTTTAAAAGTTTAAAAGAAAAATCACTTTAAAGAGAATATTTTCGAAATTTTAATTTTTTTCTTATGTCTATTATGCTCACTGACTCCTTATTGCTAAAAGGATATATTTTAAACATGCCAAAGTAATATATTGAAAAGGGATTTCCTAACTTGGGCTATGCCCCAATGTTAGACTCAAATATATTTCCTGCTTAAAATTGTAACATTTTGTGACGTATTTATTGAATTACATGATTTCATTTTGATTTTTACATGATTTCATTTTGATTTCAATTTGATCTGTTAAACAGGTTTACATGAAGTAAAAATTGTTTCATCTTAGACAGAGTCTGATTGTATTGTGAAGGTTGTCAAGCAGTATTTAAGTGCTATGTAATTTTAGAATAGGTATTTCATTTTAAGTTTAAGACTCCAATTTAAATATCAATTTTGTCACGTTTTGGTAAATTTGACATACCAAACCATTCCGATTTTATTTACTTATGATAATGTTTTTTATCCTTTTAAAAATTATTGAATTTTTTTGACATTTATAGTGTTTTTTCATGATATACTCCCTTTAAATTTCTCTCTTTCTCTCTCACAACATAACTAAGATATTCTATTCAGAGTACTGTAAGGTATATAAGTACTTAATTGTAGTTTTGGCATATCAATGAAATGATTGGTCACTGATAATGTCATGGTACACTTTGTATTGTGTAAACTGTCACCCTGGGGGAGCTGAGTTTGTCATCATACAGGTGTATTGCTTTGTGGGTGTTTTATGTCCACTACCATATCAGGACAATACTTGGGAAGGAGCACCAAGCTTTGTTTATATCATTGCGACCACGGCATGGTCTAGTGGTAGAGTTTTGGTCTCGCATGTGGAAGGTCACGGGTTTGATCCCCAACCATATCATTGCAATGACTTTAAAAAATGGTACTAGAAGCTTCCTCGCTTGACGCTCAGCATTTAGAGGAAAGTTTTAAGTCTGGTCGGCCCGGTGTCAGTATAATGTGACTGGGTGGGGTATCATACCATGTGTCTATTGCATGATACTCAAGTGTGACAGCACTCGGATTACTGTCTCGGGTAGAAACCACCGCAATATGACTGAAAAATTGTTGAAAGTGACGCTAAACACCATACAACTACAACAACATTATATCATCGCAGTTTCCTGCCAGGTTTATTGATTTTAGGTGTGTTGTATGGATGGGGTGGTGGGTGAGTAGGTAGGAGCATCTGTGTCATTAAACACCCTTCTAGTTTACATGACAAGGAAGCGTCCTCTGGGCGAGTGGTCTAAGGTTCTGTCTCAAGATCATTTACCTCTCACCACTAAGGTCCTAGGTTCGAGTTCTGCTGACTCCAAAAACTTTATGTGAGAAAGTTTTTAGTTACAGCGAAAGGATGGTGGTTCTACTCAAATTCATTCTGAGGTCTTGTAGACTTTATTTTGTTAATTCTGCATAAAAATCTTTGATACATTATACATTATACTTCTATTTTTATGTACATTAAAACTTATGACTGGGACAACTCAGAATAATTTTGAAATGACTGAAATGCTAAACATGATACTGCGTCTGGTACAACATAACAAGATGCGACATTAATTACTTTTTTTTTCTGAGTAGAGCCACTGTCATTCCGCTAGTAATTGGCCCTCTTTCTGACATTGTTTATTGAGTGAGCGGGACTCGAACCTACTACCTTAGCAGTGAAAGGCAAGTGTTCTTGAGACGATGCCTTAGATCGCTCGGCCATGGGTTAATAACTAACAATGTAAACTTCAATAAATAAAATGACAGTAATAAACAGTGTTTTAGTGAGGCGCAAGTAAAAAAGCATCAAGATTTGTCAGATTTAGTGACAGTTTTATAGGAGTCTGCAGGTGATGATTTGTGTTTAGACCTTTGGGTCATTAATGTATGTTTGTACCTATGACACTGTTGGCAAGATGGCTAGAGTGTTTTATTAAGTGACAAAGACATTAATTTTATCTTCTGTATGTTTGAGTTACATATTATATATATAAGGCCATAATAAAATAATTGCTTGATTATCATCCTCACCTGCCTCCTAATTTTCATGCCGCCACAGTCCTTTTTACTTTCATAAAAAAAGAAAAGAAAAGAAAAGAAAAAGAAAAAATGAAATTCTTCACCTCATCTTTTTAATAAAATTTTGGATTAGAATCTGCAATTAATTTATAATGGCCTAATACTGTCTGTCTGTCTTCTGGTACTGCAACACCCCCATACCAGGATTATGTGCAGGTAATGCTAATCAGTATGTCCTGGGTTTAAATAGAGTGTGGTTTGTGTAGGTTGTAATAAAACTTGTTTCCCAGTCAAAGTAAAATAAATAAGTTTAAACTAAACCAGTGGTTGGTGTTGCTGTAATTGCTCGAATGAAACGTTTATGAATATTTAGGAGGTATTGATCATTAATTCCCAGTATACATCAATCTAGATTATTGATACAGATTTCCATCTTTGTCATAGGGGAGATTTGAATGTCATGGGATGGATGCATATTGATTAATGATATAATGAATACGGACATGAATCTGACAGGTGGACTGTATAATGGCATGATTATCCACAGCAACTCTGTATAAGGCAGTCTGCATCAGTTTGTAAAATTGGTGTAAATTCACAGTTGGACCTTAAGAGTAAGTTGCTGCAAAAGTTTGGAGAGTTATGCATTGTCTGCAGCTATACTGGATTCATTCTTACCCAGTTTAGGGAGACTGTTGTGATGGGTTTGTTGTTGCTGTTGTATGATTTTTAGGTTGCTTTTAACAATTTTTTCAGATATATCATGAAAATGTCTACTTGAGACAGTATTATGAGTGCTGCAACACTGGGATAGCATTTTACGATACCCCACCCAGTCATATTATACTGACACAGGGCCGGCCAGAACTATCCTCTAAATGCTGAGCGCCAAGCTTCTAGTACCAATTTTAAGTCCTTGGTATGACCAGGGATCAAACCAACAATTTTTCTGCATGTGAGGTGAACGCTCTACCCCTAGACTACCGCTGCAGTCAGGGAAGGAAGTATATTATTAAATGTGCAGTATGAACACAGCTACTTTGATACTGTTGGCACTAAATGTTCCATCTCTGAAATATTCATTTATTGGTATTTAAACTTTGTGGTAACTTATTTTGATATGCATTCAAAGATTGTGTATGATATTGTTGTAATATAGACTTAAATGTTTTTTTAAATCTCATTAAAGTTTTTCTCTGCTTCCACTCTTTTGAATTCTTTTAAAAAGCATCCAATGGATGAGTCTTACAAAGGAGGTGGCAATAAGAGTGAATGAAGGTGTAAGTTTGGATTTATATAAAATAGACTTGCTTATTGATGCAATATTTGAATGAAAGGGCATATTGAAAGAAAGAAAGATAAAAACAACTGCGTGCTGGGTATCATATAAATGGGTGATATGTAACAGGCATAAAATTACTGTTATGATTTTATTGCTGTTATCAAATGATAAAAATAATAAAATAAATAAAAAGAATAAATTTCAATTAAAAAGGTAAATGCTAAATTTTTTACTTATGTTTATTATAAAATGGTGTATGTATCTAATTGTTTGTAGAGCTTTGTTAATAGGTGAGAATTTTGTTAATATGCAGTATATACAAGTTTCATTATAGTAATCATTATACATGCCATGGTGTAACAAGAAACCCTTGAGGTGTAATAACAACTGTATATTAGTTAATAAGAGAAGGTATTTAAATTTTCATTTCTATGTAATATCAAATTTTAAAATCTTAGTCAATCAGTTATAAAATCCAAGTATATTGTTTTGGAGAAAAGCCTCCAGATGTTGGTATAATCATATGATTTTGAGTTGAAAATTGCTCATTTCCAGGACTTGTTTGATTGTTATAGTTTGTTTGATTATATTATTTGATTACATTTGTTAAGAAAATCTTAATTATTAACTTCTAGCAGCTTAACAGCTTTAGGTCAAAATATATGTAAAATTAGAAATTATTGGTTAATTGTTAAAATGATTTTTATTGGTTAAATATGCAAAGTTAATTTTATTGGCTTATCCATTTTAGGAACTTATGATATAAAGAAAGTTTTTTAAAATAGGAAGGAGAATACTTATAGATAAGTAAGAGAGGGAGAGATAGGAGTTGGTATTTTAAAAGGCATAATACTAGCCATTATATAATTTACGATAGCAAAAAGGAACTAAACCTGTAGTCAGTTATTTTAAATTATTACTAAGGACTACTGTTATTTACAAACTTATTCGAACGGTGTTAATTTAATATTTTGGAACCTATAAACTATCTTAAACCTATTGTATTCAATCATCAAAAATAAAAGTGTTTAACACCAAGAGACTTGTGTACTGCATTGGACATTAAATTAATTCCACTGTTAGAAGTTACATCGAAATGTAGGCTGCCTACCAGCTAATTCCCCACTTGCTTAAGCTTGCACCAACTGGTTAGAATAAAAAGGTTGACAGTAATTAGGCACAATTCAGAGTTCGGTGTCAGATACTACAACTCGACCAGGTTTCGGCTGATTTAGCCAAATTCTAGCTGCAGGGAAGGGACAAATGTGATGTGTGTAATATTGATGTGTTTAATGCATTAGTCTTAATCATTATGCAGTGCCATTTAATATGAAAATATCAGGATTTTTTTTTTAAAAAATGCCTTTGTTTAGGTCTTGAAATTTACCTTATACATGTATATTATTGCAATGATATAAATTTTAAATCAATTTGTATATAAATATTAAATTATTTGTATATAAATTTAAATTAATGTTTTGATATATATTAATTCAAATTAATGTTATTGTTTTTTTCAAAACTTATTGCATGTTTGGCGATATGACTGATATGCTGAAAATATGCCACTCTGGTAAAACCACTCTGTTATATCATGTCCTTTGTGTCCAACAAAATAAACAATTATGGCTTCTTGATTTTGTTATAATTTTCATTATTATGGGTTCAGCATATCATAACCTTTGTAAAAACTGATTAAAACCATTCGTTATTTGAAAAGGATATACATTATTCAGTCAGAATTTAAAAAAAAAAAAAAAAGCAAAAAATCTTTAAAAAAAAAATTCAATTTCAAAAATTTTTTGGGTGGCAAATAGTAATCGCAGTGTCCGTCTGTCTGTCCATCTGTCCGTCTGTCTGCGGACAAATGGGTATTTAAGTGTCTAGGGTATAGGGTTAGTAATTTTTATGGACAGTTGAAAAGCTGTTGAAAAAACATTAAGTGGCTGTTCTAGACACTTAAAAAACAGCTCTAAGGTGGCTTTTTTTCTCTTACGTGGCTAAAATTTAGCCACACAAGTAATACGATTGACGCAAAAAAGCCACTTAAATACCCATTTGTGAGAACTTCCGTCCTTCCGTCTGGTATTTCATTTCCAGCCTGTAACTTTGTCATGCATAGATGGATTTTGTTGATACTTGCAACAAATGATCAACAGAATATGACGACATGTCGCGAGTAAGACTGACACCCGTACCTCAAAGGTCAAGGTCACAATTTCAGTTTGTTTGACAACTCTTTGAGTTTATGTGAGATTTCGTTTCTGGCCTTTAACTTTGTCATGCATAGATGAATTTTAATGATACTTGCTACAAATGATCAACATAACATCATGACATGTTGGGGGGCATGTGACACTTAACAGTGACATTTCTTGTTTATTTTATTTTTCAATATTTTCTTAATAAATATACAAAGGATATAATAATTGAAATGAGTGCATTAAAAGCCTTAATCACTTTAACACATATTGCATTTACATGTTCCTTGCAGACGATATATGCTTGGTCAGATGGAACCTAAACTCGGTTTTAGTATCAACCCCAAATGAATTGCTTGTTGTATGTTCCCATAGTATGGCAGTTCTGAGTACTTTCCCTTTGCAGGTTTCATTGTACAAAATCACTGAGGTTGAATGTTTAATGTAGAATTTTAAATAAATAAATAAATAAATCTGTTTCAGTTTGTAAAAAACATATTTCAGATCATTTGTAACAAGGAATTATAAAGAGAAGGAAAGACAACTGATTGAGATTGTGTGAATGCTTGCGTATTCATGCAAAATCTCCCAATATCTCGTTTTTAATTATCTTAACTTCAATTCATCTCGGGAATACAAATCAAAATTCTTACACTGCAGAATGAAATTGTCATCAAAACAATACCATTCACAGAATTTGTGTTTAAAATTGTTGAAGTACTTGTGATTACAAAATTTGTATACTGCAGCTAAATTAACAACAAATTACGATTAATTTTCCTTCAAACTTCAATATCTTTAATTCAAGAGCATTTTGCATGATCGAAACATGTTTAAACATCTATGATTACATACAACTTACAGTTAATGTACAAGAAATCAGTTGCCTATGAATTATAAATGGTTAAAATGTAAATTATGAATCATTCATGTGCTGTTTCATCAACATTTAATCAAGGAGATGCAAGTTTTCTATCCTTCTATACAAGTCCTTGTAATGAATAATAAAAAAGAGTTACTTAAAATAGGGCACAATTTTGAAAAACAATGATGACCTCCTTGTGGCAAACCCATGATTTTTAACATGTGATCGTGGCATTTCAATATGGCAGCACCCACAGTCAACCAACAAAGTGTTACAGTTTATGTTTTATGAACCAATACGAGCAATGCTTGCTGTTATATTTAGTATTAGATATAAGTTTGTCAGCATGTCTTTATTTTTTAGTATAATTCCTGCAGAAATAAAATTATTTGTTCAAGCTAAATAGCAGAGCATGTTTTAACACAGCAGTATTATTTAGTGTGTTGGAGTGTAACAAAATAATGTAAATTATGGTTCCTGAAGTATCGGAGAATTTGGTCCTGTCATCCAACCTGCATTAAAAGCAGGCTTTGATTATTACATTAAATTGCATATTTTTATATTATTATCCTGAACATTGTATTTTATGATGTAGGTGAGTGATTCCCCTCCCATTGTTTTACTCCAAGAAGCTTAAAACCTGTTATTTTTTATTTCAGTTTACCATGAACTTGACAAGTTGATTAAAGAAGAATGGATGTTTGGAGAAAAACGAGTATTCTGGTTACTGAGTTATCTGTTTATCTTGCCACTTGACTATGATGGACTTGGTACTGATGGCCAGTCAGTTGTAATCACCGGGATAATATTGGATATTCTGCCATGAAGTCTCCATAAAGGGCAACCAGACAATATTGATATCTCTTAAAGGGCAACCAGACATTGTCCAATATCTCTCAAGAAGTCTTCATAAAGAGCAATGTTGGATATCTCTCAGATCAACCAGACAATATAGGATATCTCTCAAAGAGCAACCAGATAATATTGTATATCTCTCAAAGAGCAACCAGACAATATTGGATGTCTCCCTTGCAGTCTCCATAAAGAGCAACCAGACTATATTGGATATCTCTTAAAGAGCAACCAGACAATATCAGATATTTCTCAAAGAGCAGCCAGACAATATTGGATATCTCCCATGCAGTCTCCATAAAGAGCAACCAGACTATATTGGATATTTCTCAAAGAGCAACCAGACAATATTGGATATCTCCCATGCAGTCTTCATAAAGAGCACCCAGACTATATTGGATATCTCTGAAAGAGCAACTAGACAATATCAGATATTTCTCAAAGAGCAACCAGACAATATTGGATATCTCTCAAAGAGCAACTAGACAATATTGGATATCTCTTAAAGAGCAACTACACAATATTGGATATCTCTCAAAGAGCAACTAGACAATATTGGATATCTCTTAAAGAGCAACCAGACAATATCAGGTATTTCTCAAAGAGCAACCAGACAATATTGGATATCTCCCATGCAGTCTCCATAAAGAGCAACCAGACTATATTGGAAATGCACTAATACAGTCTCCACAATGTTATGGATAGGCTATAAGAGTCTAAATGACTTAAACAATTGTTTAAAGTTACTCCTTGTAACAATATTAAAGCCATAGACATGGAGGTAGTGTGATGAAATGATCGATTCTGAGAAAAGAATTGAAGAATAGAACAATGACTTCCAAAGAAAGAGTGAAGAGGTCATTTTCAGTAAGGATCTCTACCAAGATAAAAACTCACTCAAAAGCAAATAAAACAAACAATAGCAAAGAACTACAAAAATGTTTGAGTGGATCCAGTTTGATGGAAGAAAAAAATAAAATACAAAATTCTTATTTAAATTCTAAAGAAACAGGAAATAATGCACCAGTAAAACACAAGAGGAAGAGTCTATTAAGAAGGTCAATATCAAATCATTTTAAGTCATTTTCAAGTTTTAGACATAAAATAAAAAATAAAGAAAATGGAAACGATGAATGTAAAACAAATGGAGTAGAAAATCAATCACAAAGATCTCGAAGTGATGCTGAAAATGATGTAAATGTTGGAAACATTAGACTGAAAGTTCAATTTTCTCGAAGTTTTAGAAGGACACTGCCTAGAAAATACAAATCTGCAAGTGAAGTTAATAGAAATAAAATATTTCAAAGGCAGAATTTAACAGCCAGAAGGAGAGAGAAATCATTTTCGGATTTTGGTGGAATCCAGTCTCAAAAACTTGCAACACTGAGTGATCTAAAATTATTCAAAACAAGTTTGTCTATGAATCTAAAATCAAGATTGGATTCCAATATAGAAACAATTGATTTCTCTGATTTGGTGAAATCTGTGACATATAGAAAAAATAAGCAAATAGATGAACCTGTATCTGCTGGTGTTGATAACATTTTGGAATTGACATATTCTTCCAAGTTGGAGAAAATAAATAAAATCAACCTGAGAAGAAATTATGCATCACAAACAGAGTTAATATCTCCTACCTGTGGAGATATATATGGCCAGGATGAGGAAGAGAATAAAAGTTTCCAATTTTTGCCTCTTGCAGAAGCAATTGGGAAAGAGGAAGTCCACAAAAGTGATGCTATGGTTGGCAGTGTCCAGCAGTCAGAGGGAAAAGCAATAGATCAGCATAGTGAAAATGACATTGGAAAGACAAGCAGTGTATATAATGACTTCGACGAAGAGTTATACAAAACTGCCAAAAATGTAGAGGGTGTAATAAAAAGTGGTAAATATGACATGTTTAAAGGGAAGAAAGCTAAAAGAGTCAGTGCAAATAACCTAGATTTGGAAACTGATCCTGTTTTCATTTGTAATATGAATGAATCATTTGGTAACCCATGGGTGTTGCAGACTCAAACTGATTCGCAAGGAACCACGGGTAAAGAGTCCTATGAGTCATTTGGATTCGATGTAAATACATTTGATGAATCAAGAGAAATGAGGAGAAATGAAAGTAGGGAGTCTATTGACTCATTTAGCTCTAGCGTTCACTCTGTCCACACTAAAGATTTACTCTTTTCTGATTCAGAGGCTGAGTTTGATGCAGATCAAATCAGTCTAAGTTCTACTGATTCTGGAACATTTGAAAATCAACAAACCCCTTTCTCATGTTCTGATAAATCTCTTGATTCTAAAATAAATACATTGAGCAAAACAAAAGTGAACCAGAGTTTGGATTATTCACAAGACATTTCTGTTGAATTTAACATGAAAAAGTCACAACAAAGTAAATCTGACAAACCTAAAATTACACAAAGTGTTAGTCTGGATGAGAGCAAAAGTGGTCTTGTTAAAACACCAAAACCTTGGTCTGGCTTCAAATCAAGTTCTTTAGACTCAGGGACAAGTACAAAGAAAGACAAATTGAAACAGAGACGCTCACTAGATTCCAATCTTAAGATAAAGGAGATGAGTCTAGACTTAAGTGAACCTTTTGGTGAAATGACAAAATCAAAGTTAACCGGGTCAAGTGATTCAGGCCTCAGCAGTGTCCTGTCTCCTGTCCTGGAAATGGGGAGTCATGTCAGCATGAGAGCTGGTCATAGTAGTAGTAATCTTAGCAATATTGATGAAAACACAAAATTTTTCACGTTGCCAAATCCTCGGAAAATTAAATCGTACCCGTCTCCTAAAAAAAGTGTCACTCGAATTGGAAGTCTGTCAAAAAAATTATCAGAAAAAGCCCAGTCATTGTCAAATATCAAACTTGGCTCCTCCTTCAAATTGAGAAACAGCAGTGAGAGTGATAAATGGAAGGTTCCAGAATTCATAAAGACAAACTCACTAACAAACTTAATGGTAAAGAAAGGTACAGAAGTTGCTTCTAGTTTATCTACCTTGATAAGGGGCAGATCAAATTCAAACATTATTGCAAATAGTCCTTTTAAACAGAAGGCAAAGAAAAAGAGAAAAGATGAAAATGAAAATGAGTTAGTGTATGAAAAGGTGAGAGTAATTGGGCCTCGTAAAAGACCAGCAAACTCACAAGAAATAGCAGCATGGAAAAAAAGACTAAGTATCAATATAAAGTTGGCAAAGAGTGCCCAAAATAACAATATGAAGGGAAGGTCAAGGTTCCATTCTGATAGTGTGCTTAGGCACTTGCCAAGCTCAGACTCCTTAAGCCCAATAAGGAGTCCAACTCTCCTAGATGAGATTCTGAAGTCTGTAGATGGTTCAACATTCAAGAGATTGTGTAAGAATGTTGATACTGCTGAAGAAGATGAGTCTGATGGAGGGGAAAGCTCCCACAGCAGTTCAAATGTTTTGTACCAAAGTACCACTGTCTCTGACAGTGTTAATGATAGGCTCACACTGGACAATCCTGTATATGTTTGTATGGCATGTGGGAGACTGAGAAGTTCATCTGAATTGTCAGAAAAAGTAGCAATATCTCCGTTAAAAAGATGCTGTCAAAGTCTCGGCGATTTATATTCTAGTTGCAAATGTGTATCTGAAAGGAAACACTGTAGTTATAGTGGTATAGTAAATCAGGACTTTAATGCTATTACACATGGAAGAAAAGGTAAAATTCTGAAAGGGAGTTTAGATAGACTAGAAACACATTGCTCTGCTGGTTATCATGACTTTGATCAAGTTGATGATAAAATTACAGCTCCAAAACTTGGAACCAAAAGGTCATTTAAGCCTCATTCAATGTTTGAGTTGAGACAAATTGAAAAGAACGTAATACATCAGGGTGCAGAAAGAGAACCTCGGAGGACTGGCAAAATAAGCCCAAGGAATTCTGGAGCTGAAGAGTCCCTAAACACATCTGGCTCGCTATTGAGACATAGACCTCTGATGGATTTAAGTGCAGATAATCTAGATGAAGCTGTTCAAAACTCTGGATTTTCTCAGGAATATATTCCTGGAGGTCAGAGGTCAGGAATAGAGTCTGAAACATTCCATTCTTGTTCTGATTTGTTAGATACAACACTGGATGATACAATGGATGAAACCACAGGATATAATGTGAAATCACATTCTTGTAGCGATCTTTTGGATGACAGAGAAATAATTGTTCTTGATAACCTTGGTGCTGATAATAGTCCACAGAGTAAGAAAGCAATTAGAAAAGTGAAGGTGAAATCACTGTCAAGTTCCCATGATGCTTTAAGTACTTTAGTTCCTATGGAAATAACTTCCGGTGAAATCGCTGAACACAATTTATGTACTTGTAGAGGAGGTGATTGTAGAGTATGTATAACAACATGTGCCAATGAATGTCTCAGTAATGTCGGCAGTCATACTTCGGACGTAAAAGAGAAAACAGGCAGTGAGATGCATTCAGATGGAAATGTGAATAGTGGTTGCTCTCAAGTAAATGAAAATCAGTCTCCAAACTGTGATGAAAACTCTTATGTCTGTGATAAAGAAAACAACCATTGTAGTTGTTTTAAAAATTATAAGGAAAATGACAAAGGCATTGCCCCAATATGTAACAAGTGCAATAAACTAAGACTCAGTACTTCAAAGTGCAAACGCAGCTCTATGACATATGATAAATTTGCTAAAATTTCAACTAAACCTCCTTTACCTCACAAAAAATCCACCCGTAAAGTCCTTTCTGTGAGTGATGTAAGATTTGATGACAATAAGAAAAATCAGAATTCTGAGAGAAAAAAAAGATACTCAATGTTTGACCTGACCAAAGATACTCCAAATATTTCTGGTGTCGGTATCAAGCATATTGTAAAAAATAACACTGAGATTAGATCAAGATTAGTTGAACCCAATTCAAACATTTTAAGCACCAAAGGCAATTATCCAACCACACCAAAAACAGATAAATCAGTCACTACAGTGAGACGTTTCCTTTTTGATGATCACCAAATTAAAGCTTATACTAACTCAGTAACAAAACTTGATCGACTTAAGTCAATTTCAAATGATGAAATAAAAACTGTAGAAGATAGAAGTTCTTATTACGGCAAAAAAGCATATTCTGCTCACTCGTTAAACCGCATTTCACGCCATTCATGGTCTGATGATGTCTTCAACAGACTGTCTTTTCCACCAGGCCCTCCTTCAGCAGAAAAGTTTTCTCCCTTAAATGGTTTCATGGAGTCTCCTCCATTTGCAGAATGTTCTTCTCCTGGTGGTTACCAGGAGTTTACAGGTCCAGATGTGGAGACTGCACACAAGTATGATGTGTGTTTGGGATATCTCTTACATTCCATACAATGTGATAATAAGTTGATATGTGTGTATTCATTACAGCGGAACAAACAACTGATGGAGTCCGTGATTACACCACTAGCAGCGCTACCTGGTGGTAAGTTTTTCATTTTTTAAGCTAACATGAGCAAAATGTTTGTGATGAGCTTTTGTGATCACTCGTTGTTTTTCATCTTCTCCATCAATTTGTTCTTCAAATGACTTTTTGAAATTGCTCAACAGCTTTTCAAATATGGTCAAATATGACCCTGCCACTTACCAGGGGCTAATCGGTTTTTGTTACAAATTTTCAAAAATCGCTGAAAGACCTGGAGCACCAATATTTTGCATGTGGTATCACTTAATGATATTCCCTCTGGTTTGCTGAAGGCATGACCTTTGGTCAAAATTTATCCCTCCATCTCATCATTGTTTTTTTTTTTAGTTAAAGGTTTTGGACATACCCATTGTCCCTCACCATCCTTCTGTGATTTTTTGTCCACTTCATGTGTATCCTAGACCCGCCATAAGTCTTGGGTCCAATTTCACCTCCTTATGATATGGCCATTATAAATTTATTGCTATATTATCATCAAGATTTTTCTTGAAAACTGGAGGGCAGTCGAATTTTATAATTTATTATTATTATTTTTTTATAAAAAAGTTTGATGTTTTTTAAAAAAAAAAATTAAAATTTTTATTTTTTTTATTTTATAAAAATAAAGAGGGTCGAGGTGACATGAAAAGTTGGGGGAGGGCATAGGGTAGAGTGTCCACCTTGCATGCAGAAGGTAGTGATTTGATCCCCGGCTCGGTCATACCAAAGGTTTTAAAATGGTTCTAGAAGCTTCCTTGCTTGGCCTTCAGTATTAAGAGGATAGTTCTAGGTCTGGTCGGTTGGGTGTCAGTAGAATGTGACTGGATGGGAAATCATACCATGTGTCTGGCATGATACTGTCGCAATAAGACTGAAAATTATCAAATGTGACACTAAACACTATACAACAACACCAACAACTACTACAATAACAATTCATCTTCTGAGAAACATACATCAGTTTTTTATTTAAAAGCAGTACGACTGTTTGGATTGAATGGAATATTGACTTTCTTAAATTTGCCAATATTGTACTTTTTTATTCTTTACAATGATTTTCTGCCATATATTCTGCTTTAATGTTAATATTTCACATTTTGTTGTTTGTAGTGCCTCATACCCGACCTAGTGAACATAGCAATGTTAACAAAAAAACACCAAACAAGGACCTAACAAATCCTGCAACACCCATTACAATTGTAAGTATGTCTGTGTAATAGCCATATGGTATAATCAGGTTTTATTTTTACACTTTTGTTAAAAAAATTGTGAATGAGGTTTTAACGCCATTTTCAACACATTTCAGGTTATATATGTATAATATTATGGCATATCCAGTTTTATTGGTGGAGGAAGACCTCAGAATGAATCTTAGTAGACACACCATGCTTACGCAAGTAGTCAAACCTGTCTTAAGCAGCCAGTTGAGGGATTGAAAAGTGGCCTTTTAAGACAGGTTGTTGCTTAATACAGGTTAATTTACTCTGAAAGCATAGAAACGGTAAATAGAAAATATGGTTGCTTAAGAGAGGTGGCTGCTTAATAGAGGTGACCGCTTACACAGGTATTACTGTAACTGGCACATTTTCTCATAAAAAGTTTTTGTTGCAAGCGGGAATTGAATCTGCAGCCTGGATGGTGAGAGGAAAGGGATCCTGAGTCAGCTCTATATACCACTCGGCAGCAGAGGATTTACATAGGAATATTGGATGAAAACAGTCAATTCTGTATTCATTAATTATAACAGTCGTTTGAGACTTGATATCTATATAAATATTTAGTCATAACAGTTGAGACTGGGTCTTTTAAAAGGGATTTGATATTCATAAGAGGGGCAAGCAGGGTCCCTTAAAGTGGTAACATTGGGAGAATTTCAAAAATGAAAAATTTATTCATACTTGGTATAAACAATCCATACAAGCAAGAGAAACTTTAGGTTTTTTCTAATAAAGTAAGGGGAGTTTGATTGTTACATTGGATTGAAAAACAGATCAGATTTTCATTTTCTCATAATTAAGTTCTACATAGGTTATTGGATGGAAAATTTGAAAAGTAACATGTGAAATCAGTGGAATAATTAAGGCCCAATTGGGCCCCTTGTTAAGAATCACATCTGTTTGTTGGTATGTCCAGTCTTGCTGTAAGTTATCGGGATGGAATTTTCCATTCGCACCAATGATTTTTATTCCATCCTTTTTCAATAGTAGTCCAAGAATATCATAATATGTGTTTACAATGAATATGTCATAGCACGAGGTATTTATGAATGAATATGTCGTAGCACGAGGTATTTATGAATGAATACGTCCTAGCATGAGGTATTTATGAATGAAAGCATCATATGATGTTAAATCATAGCGCCAGGAGGGTATAAGCCCATGAAAATTCCATACCTGGTAAAAGTATGTGGAAAACCTTATCCAGTATGCAAGAACTATAACTTTCTCACCAATAGAGTGATTTTACCTTTATATTCCCTTACCATTGGACTTTAAATGTTTTTAAAGTCAAGGTTAGATTTGAAGGTCATAGGTCAAACTTTGATTTTGTTTCTTTTCTCAGATATAATATCTTTCTTTGTAGTAAGGTTTTTAAAATATTCTCAAGAAAATAAAGTAACATTGGATATAATTTATGATTTTATCGCAGGTGCCTTCTGACCAACTGGCTCATGCCGGGCGTGTATTGCGTACAGTGTTGTTGTCCCGATTTTCCCACATGATACGTGACAGGAAGTTCCATCTGCGTACCTATAGGCGGTGCATGGTGGGTACAGAGATGGTAGACTGGTTATTACAGCAGAGCTCACTCGTACATTCGCGTAACCAGGCAGTAGGCATGTGGCAGGCCCTGGTAGAGGAGGGAGTAGTTGTCCATGGTAACCAGTGCATTATGTATAATTAGGTCTCACTGCACAGTTGAATTTTGTTCTTTGTTTTTTAGAAAATAAGGATTTTTGTGGTAAATAAAAATTTTAGCAAAGACTCTTTCGTAAAATATACAGCACTAAATACTGCTTGATGACCTTCGCATCATCATTAGGACTCTTTCTTAGATGAAACAATATTTACTATGTAAACTTGTATAACAGATTAAATTAAAAATAAAAATAAAATCACATGACTTTTAATACGTCACAAAACAGTTGCAAGTTTAAGTGGGAAATCTTTTTTAATCTAACTGAGGCCCATAACCCAAGGTAAGAAATCCCTTTTCAATATATTATTTTGGTATCCTAAAATAGATATCCATTTATCAGTATGGGGTCAGTGAGTGCTATATAGGCGTGATATATAGGGAAAAAAAGTGTTTTTAACAAATTTTAAAATTTATTATATTCCCTTAAGTGTTGTGTTTTTGCAAGTTCATATCGTAGTAACTACTAGCAATAAAGTACTGAAGCTTTGTGTGTATTCACTAACAAGGGACACAAGGGGCCAAGTGGGACAACTTGATTGGATATAAGGTAATATTAAAATCACTTTAATATTTTAAGCTGGGTCGATTAGCTCAGTCGGATACGAGTCAGTCCAGGGGTCGTGAGTTTGAATCCCCGCCCGGCAACAGTCTCCGTGATGATTGATATACGACATTGTGTCTCATTATCTTTTGTCTCTCAATGCTGATTCAAGTGGGAAAGGTATCAGTTACTTGCAAAGATAGGATAGGATTGAGTATTGGTTAATCTTCCAGGATCCCAAGAAACAGTGGTTAGGTTAACTGATCATCTGTTAGCCCTCGATGGCATAAAAGTTATGCTTTATATTCAATCAATCAATCAGTCATTGATATTTTGAAATTTGGTTAAATTCTATAGCAAGCTTACATGTCATTTATAACTAGTTTTGCATCAACAAAATATCACAACTATCTCCACTACCAATGAGTAGGGGCACAGGTGGGGTAATTATGTTTTAAGCTGATTTCTTATTTCCCCTTTTTGTACATAGCCATTTGAAAAAAGTGTTATAGAAAGCTCAGAAAATACTATTGGTTTTTTATTGAAAATGAATTAGTGTGTTTAGTATAAATAAAAAACAAGGAACAAGTGCCATAACCTTTACTTATAATATTTTGTTGGAATATCTTTTTATACGTGGAAAATTGGGAGTGATACTCAGCCATGTTCCGGCTGACCCAGCCACATTCCAGCTGCAGCGCAAAGGCAAATATGGCATGTGTGATAATGGTTTTGCTGTTCAGTTGTGCTTATCTCAATCTTCATGCATTACCTTAGCTATATTTGATAATAAAAAAAATGAGGGGAGGGATAAAATGCCTTTATTAAGGGTTTAGCTTTCATAGTTTGCTTGTAGAATAATATTCAAATCATGACAACAGGGTCATAATTTATAGGGTCTGGACTTTTATGTTTTTCATGTAGCATATGCCTATACACCTTACCTAGAGTGTGGTCCAGTTGTTGAGAAGAGGGTCATGGATTCGATCCTCAGTCACAGCTATGAATGGTGTCCTTGGGCAAGACATAAGCTTAGTACTGATCCTACCCAGGAAGACTTTATATAAATATTCACTCAACTCTATATTCCAGTTTGTCATGAGCATCAGTTTAAGGACAAGTATCTGTTTTATCGTTTCCATGATGATGAAGAGGGTGTTCCCATGGTGACCACTGGTGCTTCTAAGCGAGAGTGTGAGGAAGAACTGCAGGACATCTTCCTGATTCTTGCACACATTGGTCCTGACGCCATGATGAGGATGATACTGAGAAAATTGTAAGATTCTTTTGTTTCAGACAAAATGAAGTAATTTGGTGTTAAAGATATAAGCCCACCATTGATTTTTGTTCTTTATTCTATTAGGCTGTAGAATGATTGGTTCTGTTTGAGCCCATTGATTGTCAGTTGCTTCAGGGAAAGTTTGAATGACTTTATAATTTATTAAGCGTTCAGTTGCTATGACTTGTGGGACAGGCATGGAATTCCCTGCTTTTTTCAATTCTATATATAGACTTATTCTATAGTAGATGAAAAATTAAACGATCAGTTGCTATGAATTACGAGACAGGCATGAAATTCTCTGCTTCTTTCAATTTTATATATAGACTTATTCTATAGTAAATTTATAAACAAATCTGCATGCTTGTCAGTCATTGAAGGACCCGAATGAAAACCGTGAAATTTACATTTTATTGTTTGTCAACCTCTGCATCTATCAAAATATGATGAGAAAAGTAGGGGCCATGTAGCATATGAGAGATTTTCTTTCTGTTCAGTGTGTACACTGTTGACAAAGTGAAAGTAGGCGTAAGAAACTGTGTATTTATACCCCAATTTCCAAGCAGCAATATTTTTTTCTGAATCACATTCAAACATGACAGTGCTTTCATCATGTTCAAAATACATCAATAATGCCATTCAAATGAAAAAAAAAGAGCATTAAAATAAGGAAAATACATTTTTAAAGGAGAAATAAGAATTATTTATAACTGCCATTATGCGATTTCCTGTTTCCAATGGTGGTGCTAGTGGTGAAATGCTTTTATTGGCTTTACTTGCTTTTTTGGCCGAAAACATTGGTTATATTTCAATTTTCATTCTTTGTTTATAGCCATGAGAATATCATTGAAAATCATTTTTTCTGAAACTATAATCCCCTTAGATGTTAAGTTTTGGTACCAAAGTCACCTAATGGCAGTATATGTACATAAATACCCCTTATCAGAGGACTTCATGTGGCACGGGACTCCAAGGCAAGGTGCAGCGGTCAAATTAGCATATAAAATAGCAATGTAGTATTTTCATGCCAGCCGAAGAGTGATGGGGAGGGGGGGAGCATTAAGTGTGACCCTTGTGCATCTCTTTATACATCTCATAATGATTTCCAATCGAACTTCAAAATGTTTTGACAAAAATGTATGTAAGGTTTCTGATAGTAAAAAGAAGCTTAAGATTGATTTTTATGTAAATCTGGTCAAGGTCATGGTCACTCTTAAAATAATTTTTTTCTGCTTAATAACTTCAGTTTTCTGTAGGATATTTAATGAAGTTTTGTGTGTAAGTTCTTGACATGAAAAGGAAGCTTTGATTCATGGTAAATCAGGTCAAGGTCACTAGAAAAATGGGTACCACTCTGTATTAAGTTATTATTCAGTTATATACTGTCTGGCTTGTTACAGTTATATATTGTCTGGCTTGTTACAGTTATATACTTTCTGGCTTGTTACAGTTACATATTGTCTGGCTTGTTACAGTTATATATTGTCTGGCTTGTTACAGTTATATACTGTCTGGCTTGTTACAGTTATTATATATTGTCTGACGTGTTACAGTTATATACTGTCTGGCTTGTTACAGTTATATACTGTCTGGCTTGTTACAGTTATATATTGTCTGGCTTGTTACATTTATATACTGAGTGCTTTATGCTTCTTGTTTATAGATGATAAAATGTCATGGACACAAAAAATGACTTCTGTTTTCAAAATCTAAGCAAAAGATAAAAGCAGGGACATCCTTGTCTCATGAACACATTTTGTTGTTTTTATTATTATATCATGTATGTTAATAATTTATATCTGGCTCACATGTATTTTACCCATCAGACCCCATGAGAGAACTGCGGAGGACCTGGAGATAATCTATGAAGAGCTGCTGCATATTAAGGCACTATCACACTTGTCCACAATGGTGAAGCGAGAACTAGCCAGTGTCCTGGTGTTCGAATCTCTGGCAAAATCAGGAACTGTCTGTATGTATCCCAGGCTATTTTTACTAATTATGTATGGAAACAAAATTATGAAATTTACAAAATATCAAGAACATTGATATTTGACACTTGGATTTTATCTTCTTTTTAATTTTAGATTTACAATGCTTCTGTTTTTGCAAAAAAACAGTAAGCTTTCTCAAATTCTAGAGTTTAGATTGTTCTATGTCTGTTGTCATCTGCAAGCAGCAATTTTTCTGAAACAACCCAGTCAATTAGAGTTCAACTTACCTTGGATGTTTGATGTGTATGAGCTTGTACAGAAGATGTTTTCCATCAAAAATTCAATATGGACCCCATTATTGAAAATTGGTGGAAAGAAGCTTTGCATGACTAATTCCCTGATCACAACATGAAAATTTGATCAAGAAAACTAGAACTAGATCGCAGTGTATTATTATGAACATGTTGAAAGTAAATTAATCAATGACATTGTAAAAGGTTTTCCCAGCATCTTATTTCAACAAAGCTAGTGTTACTTAAAATGGTTTATATTATCATTTTTGTTATTGTTTATTCGGATGTCAGTCGGGCACCATCAAGTTTTTGGTTAATGCGATCTGGTTTTAGTGGCCATTAACTTTCAAGTTATTAAAATATTACTGTAAAACATGTTAAATTTGTGTGAATTTTAATTCGCAAATTTGCTCAAACTTGTCCTATTTTATTTATTCACGAACTGTTGAACTCGCAAAGCTCAAAAAGTGAAACTGCCCGAAATGCATTTTTATTCAGATATTGTAAACATTTGGACAGTGACGTGATTGTAATTTTAGCAAAATATTTGAATTCGCAAGGCTTGATTCTCGCAAATAATAGTGAAAATGAAGTTCTCGCTGATAAAAAGTGTTATATAATATTAATTTGGAAATTCATGAATACTTAATGAAAACAAAAATTGTCTTCACCACAGTATTGAACATTCAAATATACAGACATATCAATTGTTACTTTTAAATACGACAAATAATTAAATATCTTTTTAAAGACAGCAATGTTCTAATATAAAATGGAGGTCCATACTTGCGAATGCACCAACTAGACACTTACATCATTGATTGGAATAATTCTGACACAAATGACATTTATGAAAGTTATTTCCATGCTAGGTGTCAGTGATGTCTATGCAACATTAAATTGCGAAGGACATTGTACTATTTCCGGTGACGTGATGGTTAGGAATTAGATTGTAACAAAAAATGTTTTTATATGAACAATTTATAGAAAAAAAAAGAAGTTTTTAATGATTGTAAACAGTCCTAAGGAATTATATAGAGAAGGAAAGGCAACTGATCAATATTTTTGCGAATGCTCCCATATTCATGCAAAATCTTGCTCTGTCTCGTTTTCAATTATCTTAACTTCCATTCATCTCGGGATCACAAATCAAAATTATTACATTGCAGAATGATATTCTCATCAAAACATTACCATTTCCAGAAATTTGTGTTTAAAATTGTTGAAGTACTTCTGATTTCAAAATTTGTATTTTTACTTCAGACCTTAAGATCTTTAATTCAAGATCATTTTTTGTGATCGAAACATTTCAAATCATCTGATATTACATACAACTTCCATTTTATGTTCAAGAAATCAGTTGCCTGTAAATTATGATTGATTTTTTACCAAATAATTAATCCTTTGTGTGCTATTTTATCAACATTTCGTCAGGAGATGCAAGTTTCCTATCCTTCTATATAAGTCTTTGACAGTCCTAAACAATATGAAAGTATACAATAAAAACTCATCCCAACATATACTCTCCATACACATTCAGTAACATATAAAATTGTGTATTGAAGGGCTTTTGTATTTAATTTGACAGTATTCAACCAAGGAGATGAGGGGAAGTCTTGGTACATTCTACTTAAAGGATCTGTCAATGTGGTCATATATGGAAAGGTTTGTACATCTTTCTGAATGGGGGGTAATCATTGTGTTCTAGTTTGACAGTTGATTTTAGCAGAGTTATGGCCCTTTCATACTTTTAATTGTAAATAAATCACCTGTGAGCCTTTGTTGTGTTTTCATATCTCTTCCTGTGTTGTGTTTTCATATCTCTTCCTGTGTTGTGTTTTCATATCTCTTCCTGTGTTGTGTTTTCATATATCTTCCTGTGTTGTGTTTTCATATCTCTTGAGTGTATTGGATATAAAACTCCCCTCTGATTAGGGTTTAGTTTAATGCAGTCAAACCTGTGTAAGCGGTCACCTGTATTAAGCAGCCAATTCTCTTTAGCTGCCACATTTGCTATTTCCCATTTTTATGCTTTCAGAGCGAATTTACCTGCATTCCACAACAAACTGTCTTAAAAGGCCATTTTTGTTCAATCCCTTGACTGGCCCCTTAAGACAGGTTTGACTGTATTTGTACAAATTGCTGGGACTTGGATGTATAGGGGCCTTCATCAGCATTGTTATTGACCATAAATGCTTAGACTAGTTCATGAACGGGCTATCTTCAGCCAAAATGAACATTTATGGCCCTGGTAGTTTTAAAAATGCGGATTATTGCCTTTTAAGCACTGTCTAACTCATTCAGTTTTCATTCGATTGTGACCATACTTGGTCAGAATCTGATTAACCATTAAAGTTTGGATGAGTTCTTTTATTGGCAGTATCAGGCCAGAATGGACATAGTAATGAGCCTTGAAGTATAGAAAAGTGCTGATTTTGGCCACACCTTTAGTTTTCATTGGATCGAAGTGGTCTAAGTGCCATCTCAAGATCACCTACCCCTCACCACTTTGGTTGTAGGTTCAAGTCCTGTTGCTCAAAAAAAAACCACTTTATGTGAGAATTTGAGTACCTGAAAAATTAAGGACAGTGGTTTTACTCAGATTCAATCTGAGGTCTTCTTCTACCAATAAAATTGGATATGCCATATATAGGCTGAATAGTGTTGGAAATGGCATCTAACCTCATTAAAACAATTATATTATATTCCAGTGCTCTGTTATCAGGCAGCTGTTACCTTAAGGCAAACCTGAAAAAGTCAAACACCCTGTCCTCAGACAGCTCTGTTATGATCTTATATAAATTATGTTGTATTAAGTTGCATTTGCTTAAACACATTTGTAATACAACTTGAAAAATATTTTGATTGCTTTATTTTATTTCTAACCCTACACAACATGATTGTATGTTCAGTATTCCTATATTTTCAGGGTGTAGTATGTACGCTACATGAAGGTGATGACTTTGGGAAACTTGCACTCGTCAATGATGCTCCCAGGTCTGTTTATGTTTCACATTATCTATTTTGTCAGATTAATAATATGTAACTATGGACTACCTAGAATTTCTTACCAATGTAAGAATACCCAGGACTGTTTCCAAAGCCAGAGTTCCTCAGGACTCGTCTGCCTTAGAATCCCCGGGCCTGAATCTGTAGCCTGAGAATCACCAGGTCTGATCCCCTAGTTCCTCAGGACTCGTCTGCCTTAGAATCCCTGGGCCTGAATATGTAGCCTGAGAATCACCAGGTCTGATCCAGTAGTTCCTCAGGACTCGTCTACCTTAGAATTACCGGGCCTGAATCTGTAGCCTGAGAATCACCAGGTCTGATCCCCTAGTTCCTCAGGACTCGTCTGCCTTAGAATCCCCGGGCCTGAATCTGTAGCCTGAGAATCACCAGGTCTGATCTCTTAGTTCCTCAGGACTCGTCTGCCTTAGAATCCCCGGGCCTGAATCTGTAGCCTGAGAATCACCATTTCTGATCCCCTAGTTCCTCAGGACTTGTCTGCCTTAGAATCCCTGGGCCTGAATATGTAGCCTGAGAATCACCATTTCTGATCCCCTAGTTCCTCAGGACTCGTCTGCCTTAGAATCCCCGGGCCTGAATCGGTAGCCTGAGAATCACCAGGTCTGATCCCCTTGTTCCTCAGTAATAAAAAAAATAATGCAGATTTAAGGTAGAAAGTTACATATGTTTATTTTTTTATAATGAGTCCATTTATTTTTGAGTTGAGCATGAGACAATGTCTTGTAACCTCGGACCCTCTTTCTTTATACCATTACTTGTTTATTATATGCGTACATACTTTTTTCAGAGCTGCCACAATTGTACTGAGAGATGACAACTGCCATTTTCTGCGAGTTGATAAAGATGATTTTAACAGAATATTGAGGGTATGTCTTCTTAGATATCTTAACTAGTTATCCTTTTATGTCCTTGTCGTTTCCATTAAACAGTCATGTCCGAGTCATTCCCATTCAGACTGTAGTGCTCTTAGCATTCCAATTCAAACTGTCGTGCTATTGCCATTCCCATTCAGACCATCATGCCCTTGTCATTCCCATTAAACAGCCATACCCCTGTCATTCAAACTGTCATGTTCTTGATACACATATTCAACCATTCAAACTGTCATACTATTGCCATTCTCATTCAAACAGTTGTGTCTGTCATTGCTATTCAAACTGGCATATCCTTGTCATTACCTGTCAAACTGGCATGTCTTTGTCATTCTCTGCCAGACTGGCATGTCCTTGTCATACCCTTTTAAACTGGCATGTCCTTGTCATTCATTGTCAAACTGGCCATGTCTTTGTCATTCTCTGCCAGACTGGCATGTCCTTGTCATTCATTGTCAAACTGTCATGTCCTTGTCATTCCCATTCAAACTATCATGTCTTTGTTATTTCCTGTCAAACTGTCATGTCCCTGCCATTTCCATTAAACAGTCATGTCCCTGTCATCCAAACTGTCGTGTTCTTGATACTCATATGCAACCATTCAAACTGTCATGTTATTGTCATTCCCATTCAAAAAGTTGTGTCTTTTCATTCCTATTCAAACTGGCATGTCCTTGTCATTCCCATTCAAACTGGCATGCCCTTGTCATTCCCTGACAAACTGGCATGCCCTTGTCATTCCCATTCAAACTGCCATGTCTTTGCCATTTTCTGTCAAACTGTCATGTCCTTGTTATTCCCTGTCAAACTGTCATGTCCTTGTCATTCCCATTCAAACAGTTGAGTCCTTGTCACTCCCATTCAAACAGTTGTGTCTTTGCCATTCCATTTCAAACAGTTGTGTCTTTGCCATTCACATTCAAACTGTCATGTCCTTGTCATTCCCATTTAAACTGGCGTGATCTTGACATTCCCATTCAGACTGACATGTCTTAGCCATTCCCATTCAAGCTGTTATGTCCTTGTTGTTTCCATTCAAACTGGCGTGTTCTTGACATTCCCATTCAGTAGACTGTCCTCAGGCTCTCTTGAGGATCTTGTTATAATATCAGCTCTCTTTATGTCCTCACCAATCAAAGAGAGGGGAAGGGGTAATAAGCGTTTCCCTGTTCGTCCATTTGTGTGTCGTCGTTCAAATAGGTTTCCGAAGAATAACTTCTGAAATGTTCCATGTATTCAATTTTAACTAAAACTTGTTGTGTAGCTGTATAGTTATAAAATACGGGTCCATTTTGCTATTTTTCAATGTCAGTCATATTTTTAAAGGAGTTATTGCCCCTTTTCATCTTGATATTTTAAAAAACTTATTAACAGATATAGGGGGAACATCCATGCCCTTGTTTCAATTTGAAAAAAAAGCTAGGCATTGAATTATATTGAGGTAATTTTAATATTATATTTGAACTGATTTCAGGATGTAGAGGCAAACACAGTGCGCTTGAAGGAACATGGGCAGGATGTGTTGGTGCTTGAGAAGATACCCTCGGATATCCAGTCTTCTGATGGAACTGTTCATGCTCATTATAAGTAACTACCTACACCATATACTAACATGTAGTCAATTACTCTAGGTTAAAATAAGCAACTACCTACACCATATACTAACATGTGGTCAATTACTCTAGGTTATAATAAGTAACAACCTACACCATATACTAACATGTAGTCAATTACTCTAGGTTATAATAAGCAACTACCTACATCATATACTAACATGTAGTCAATTACTCTAGGTTATAATAAGCAACTACCTAACATCATATACTAACGTAGTCAATTACTTTAGGTTTTATTTTCTCTCACAGGGATCAAGTCACATTACTTTGGGTCATGTTTGTTCTCAAATCAAGTCACATTTCTTAAGGTCATGTTTTCTTTTACATAAGGTCACATTTCTTTAGGTCATGTTTTCTTTTACATCAAGTCACATTTCTTTAGGTCATGTTTTCTTTTACATCAAGTCACATTACTTGGTGTCATATTTGCTTTCAAATCAAGTCACATTAATTCAGGTAAAATTGTAGCAATAATGTAGATTTGGAGTGTCCACCATGTGGAAGACCTTGGTATTCTCAGCAGGGTCATCCCAAAGACTTGAAGATAAATGATACTAGAAGCTTCCTCACCTCATGCTCGGCATTTAGAGGATAGCTGTAGGTGTTTTTGGCCTGGTGTTGGTACTATGAGAGTAAGTGGGTTATTATTTCCTGGTAATCAGGCTTCTGTTTCACCAACATTTTACTTAATTTCTTAAAAACTTAACTAAGTTTTGACTGGTTACTTATCTATTATATAATCAATATCATTGACACAATATGCAGTTTAACTGGTACCAGTCTAAAATCATGATCACCTGGCTGCTTTTCTTAGATTTAAGTTTTTAAGTATTTAAGTATATGTTGATGAAACAGGAGCCAGGTCTAATTAGCTAATGTTGAATAGCAAACTGAGTCCAAACAGAGTTTTGCTGCCTATCTATCATTTGCCATTTTCATGAAATTATGCCGAATATATATCTCTGCATAGATTGATAGTTACAGCACATATTTTTCAATTATGTCCCTTATTTATAGTTCCTCGTATATGTTAGAATTTATGTTGAAAATTTTATGCTTCCTTTTCAGATATTCTGTGATGGCTGGTACCCCAGAGAAGATGTTAGAACATCTGTTGGAGAGTAGATTAGACAGTAAAGGGGAAACAGAAATTGGTAAATAATGTCTTGATTCACAACATGAACGCTGGGCCAATTTTTTTTCTACATTTCAATTAGGCCATTATTGGAAGAGTTATTTGCCATAAGTAGCCAACAATTGAATATTTATCATTGACATTTTTTGTTTGGTTTTTGTTTTAAATGAAATCCCCATTCTAAAAGAAGACAACACTTAAATACTACTTGATGATCTTCACATTGTCATTCGGACTCTTTCTAAGATGAAACAAATTTTACAATGTTGTAAACCTCATCATTAAATTGAAATCAAAATGAATTCATGTGACTTGTCTAATACGTCACAAAATACGTTGCAATTTTAAGCTGGAAATCTATTAAAGTCTAACCCAGGCAAGTTGCCCAGATTAGGAAACCTCTTTTCAATATATTATTTTTGAATGTTAAAATTGATATTCTTTTGGCAATATGTGGTCAGTGAGTGTATACAGGCATGATATATTGGTAAAAATTACATTTTTAGCCAGTTTAAAATTGTGAAAAATCCTGATATACTAGTTCTCTGTTTAATGCTGATGATATTATTTTGTGAGCATTTTTATTTGTGTGAACCTTTTTATGTATTCAAAGATGCAATCTGTATTTAACATGACTGTATTCAAACTTGTTTGTTTTTGTTTCAGATGGTTTCCTGGAAGATTTTCTACTTACACACGTTATCTTTATGCCCTGCAATCACCTGTGTCCCGTTCTTATATCGCAATATCCTTTATCTAATGAAATAATGGAATGAATAATATCTGGTTCAATGGTATGTTTATCTTATTGATGCCTCGGTCGAGATGAATACCTGACTGTGAAGAATAATGTAACGGGCAAGACTCTAGGGAAGTCTTTTCAACCTGAAATTACCAGATTCAGTTTCTAGGCCAGTTTTAAATTGATGGAAAGTAAAAATAGACAATTAAAATCATTTTAGTTTACAGTATAATATTTAATTAGAAAAGTCGAAGGGTAAATAAGTTGATAATATAATAAAATATTTTAAATGGGGGAGAGAGAGAAAGAGTTACAAATAATCAGAGAGGCATTAAGTAAGCATGGTACCTTTTATGTTGTCCCTGCAGAATAAACGTAAAGTATAGCGATTAGGTTCAAGCTTATATGCTCAGTACCTGGTTTTTGTCTACTCATGCATGCAGACGCAGTACTGTATGCAATGTAGCTTGTAACCAGACCTTAATGCTTGACTAATTTAATAGTCTGAGGGATAGTTCTTTGTAAATACATGTACACAGTAACAATAAAACAGTATATCCCTTACAATAATATAGCACAGATCCAATATCAGAATATCAGCAAGAAGAACTGAACTGAAGATTTAGCATGTTGCTGATGGGTGTATATTGTTGTTATATGGTTAGGAGTGTTGCTTTCAACAATTTTTCAGTCATATCATGACAGTGTCTACTTGAGACAGTATTGGTATCATGCTGCAGACACATGGTATGATACCCACCAAGTCACATTATACTGACATTGGGCTGCCAAGACCTAGAACTATCCTCTAAATGCTGAGTGTCAGGCGAGAAAGCTTCTAGTACCATTTTTATAGTTTTTGTCCAATATGACCTGCAATAGCAGCCATCATTGAATATTTTTACTAACCTATATTAAAAGATATAATTTTTATTGCTAAACAAGTTAAAAGTTTCTTTTATAAGGCTATCAATTTTCAGCTTGTCTTTTTGTTTTTTTAAAAAGTAGCCCTTATCATGACTCTGGCTTCATTGTTGTTGCATCCATTTGAAACTTAAAGGTCGGCTCAGCATTTTCTCAACACATTATTTATGTTGTTGTGACTAAAAAAAACCAAACACAATCATACAATTGTATGAAAACAATCTATGAGGCCAAGTAAACTATGTTTAAATAGTTTAGTCTCTAAAACCTTAATTTTAAGTTTTTTGTTTAGCTCGGGTTTGAAATTTTGAATTTCATACCTTAACTCACCTGAGCCAGAGGGTATTAAATATCTATAAGGGGCCAGCAGGGGTCCAAAAAGGAATAGGATTGTGAAATGCGAAAAAAGACATTGATCTGAAGAACTAAATAGTCAAATTTGTTTACATAAGGATAGTTTGGTAAAACCGAATACTCTAATCCATTTGTGCAAAAAAAATTATTCAGTTTGAAATCTAGAGCATCTTCTTATTGTGGCAGATAGGATTCAGTTTAATAAGGAGGATTTCATTTTATTTTTGTACATTTTTAGTTACCAGTAAAAAAAAAGATCACATTTTTTAACAACCAAATAATTAAAATAATTGACCTTTTTTGTCTTGTAACTTGTATTTTAAAAACAATTGTGTTATTGAAGTTTGACAAGCTTAAAACTATCTTTCGTTTTTGACAATAATCCTTCCCTTAACCTATTTCACTTACCACTCGTCCATGGCAGACACCAGCGAGCAGGAAGCATTTGAATTTATGCTGAACCACAAAAAATGTGTGTTACACTTTGTACAAGAGTGGGCCAACATTGTGGGTGCCGCCTTCAGAGAAGATCAGACCATCAATGCCTTTATGGAGGTTTGAACATTTAAATTATCTTTCGCTAATTCAACATATAAGTATATATGTTATGTGCGTGTGTTAGGAAAATTCATGCAGAGTTATTGCCCTTGTTACCATATTGCAATTCTTGTGGAGAGAACTACATCCACAGCTTTCATGGGATTGATTTGGAACTTTGCGTACATAATCAACATCGAATTTTGTGAGCTTGTAAGCACATTTATGAGAATTTTTAAAATTTCAACATACTACAAGAATGTTTATGACCATTTGGAGGTTTCATGTAGACCAAAATGATAGATTTATTTTAAACTTAGTTATTTTACTTTGATTGTAAAAGTTTTTTTACAAAATAGACAAATCACACTTGAAGTCTTCCTGGATAGAACCAGTACTAAGCATATATGCAGAAAAAGTGTCTTGCTCAAGAACACAACACATAGTTGAGACGGAACATCGAACCCGTGACCCTCGGATTCTGGGTCCGACGCTCTAACACTACACCACACATTCGGCAATTAAACAATATTTTGTTACATACTTGATTTTGACTTTGGAACAGGAGCTTCACAGCTGTGTTACGGAAGATCTGCACGCCTACACAAACCTGAAGGATGACATGGTTAGCCTGGAATCAATACTTCAGTCTCACTCAGAGTAGGTGTCACCACTTTTATATAGTTTGTGTGTGTGTGTGTGTGTGTGTGAGTATCAAAGTTTACGATCACTCTTAGAGGTTAAAGGTCAGAAATAGGTACATAATTTCATTTCCGCTCCATATCTTGTAAACCACTGGACACATTTTGAAATAGCATGACACAAATGATCATTATAATGAGACGATGTGTCACATGTAAGACCCAGGTCTGTTGATCAAAATTCTCCGAAATCCGACAATCTGTCTTGCGAAAGACTCAGGTTCATAGCTTAAAGGTCAAGGTCACACTTAAAGGTTCATGGTAAAAAACACAAAATTGTGTGTCCCCTCTATATCTTGTAACATGCCATGAACGTTCACCATAATGAGTCAACATTTGATCACAAGTCTGTACTGGCCGAGCTGACATTGTAGCCCTTGGGCATCTAGTTTGACACAGGAATGGTTTTGGTAATTAAAAATTTAAACCATAAAAATGGTCACATATCATTTTGGCAGTGATCAACAATACAAAGCTTGATCACAATAACACAAGCAGAGCTATACCATTGGCATAAAGTCTGTCTAAAAGTTCTTTGTAAGTGTAGACATTGATTAGAACTGTGTACATGCTTGAGTTGATATTCCAGAAGTGTCCATATTTTTTGCCATCCCCAACTTTTTCCCCTTCTTTGTGTATTTTATTCCTTGTTACTTGATATTGTCTTGTGTCGATATTCAAAGAAGGACCGGAATATCAGCATTTATCATGACAGTGTAATTCTACCGCATGGACCGTGATATGGTTACCAGGTGATGGTAATAAATATTGATCTTTAGACAAAATCTATGTCAACATTACGATATCTTAACGGTTATTTAGCTCACCTGAGCCAAAGGCTCACAGGTGAGCTTTTGTGATTGCCTGGTGTCTGTCGTCTGTTGTCTGTCGTTAACTTTTAGCTTCTAAGAACTTCTCCTCTGAAACCACTGAGCCAATTTTTATATAACTTCACAGAAATGTTCCTTGGTTGACCCTCTACCAAATTTGTTCAAGCCATTTTGATTCGTCAAAAAACATGGCCGTCAGGGGGCGGGGCAAGTTTAATTAGTAAAAACTTAAAAAATCTTCTTGTCAGAAACTTTTGGCTTGATTTTTAAATAATGTGACAGAAATGTTCCTTGGGTGACCCTCTACCAAATTTGTTCAAACAACTTGATTCCTCAAAAAACATGGCGGCCAGGATTTGGGGTTAGTTTACTATGTAAGCTATAGTAAAAACTTAAAAAATCTTCTTGTCCGAAACTACTGGCCCGATTTTAAAGTAATTTCACAGAAATGTTCCTTGAGTGTCCCTCTACCAAGTTTGTTCTAGCCATCTTGATTCGTCGAAAAACATGGCAGCCATGGGGTGAGGTTAAGTTACTATATACATGTAAGCTATAGCTAAACTTAAAAAATCTTCTTGTCAGAAACTACTGGCTCAATTTTAAAAAATTTTCACAGAAAGTTCCTTGGAGGATCCTTCCCCAAGTTTGTTCAAACGGCAGTGGTTCGTCAAAAAAACATGGCGGCCAGAGGGTGGGGGTTAATTTACTATATAAGCTATAGTAAAAACCTTATAAAATCTTCTTGTTCTTTGTTCAAGCCGTTGTGATTTGTTATAAAACATGACCGCCACAGTGAGGTGCTAGTTTACTATATAGGCAGCTGTAGTAAAAACTTCAAAAGCCTTCTTGTCAGAATCTACTGACCTGATTTTGATGTAATTTCACTGACATTTACCATGGGTGAACCACTACCGAGTTTTAACTTTTCTATGCATCTGTTACATCTTCAAAACAAATCAAAATTCTAACTTCTTGCCCATCTCGATTTTCTGGAATTTTGAGTGTACATGTATTATCTACTTAAGTTGGGTGACTCAAGGTCAGTCAGGTGAGCGATATAGGGCCATCTTGGCCCTTTTGCTTTACATTCCCTCCAATATTGAGATAACGAGTTTCGACTGTATTAAATATATTTTTTTTTCACCCATAATCTTTGATCTTTTGTTAACATCACAGTTTCAACCATTAGGTCTTACAATAATTTGCTTATAAAGCGAATTTCAAAAAAGGTGGGGAATATCATCTTTTTGTATATATACAATATATGTATTGTAGGTCGTCCGATGGTAAGTCAAAGAGACGGATTAGCGGCAACTTCACGTTGGCAAGGAAACTATCGAGGGAACTGTTCCAAGATCTGCCAAATAAACGTAAACCAATCAAAGCATCAGATGAAAGTATGTAAATTATTTAAACAGTTCTATTATGAAAATGACCATTTTACGTTTTTTCTAGCTGTCTTGACCTGAAGGAGGCTGGAACGTAGGCTTATGTGGCTGTGTCTTGTGGACACAAAAACAATCATATTAGTTTTATAGCATGGATCTTTAACAAACTTTTTTTTCTTTTCTTTCAATACATTTCAGGTTATACATTGTATATGGCATATTCAATTCTATTGTTGGAGGATGATCTCAGAGTGAATCTGAGTTGAACCACCGTCCTTCTGCAAGAACCGACATATTTTCTCACATAAAGTTTTTGGAGTGCGCGGGACTCGAACCTACGACCCTAGCCGTGATCTTGAAATGGTGCCTTAGACCACTGGGTCACGGAGGAGCCATAGAATCAATTCTTTTCTGAAAAGCAGAATAGATTTAAAGTACTTGAGAACATTGTCAAATTGTGAACTTGGCAGACAGAAAGATGATAAATAACAACGCACTTTCAGATATATCCTCAGTCTGAATAGACTTGGTCAAATAAAGATGAATACTGTAGGCTGATGGTTCTCTATCAAGGTAATTAAAATCAAATTAACGGGGTCATATTTTACCCAGTTCTAGAGGTTTAAACTTTACTTAGACTTATATCTGGCATTTCGTCTCTGAAACTACAAAATTGAGTGCAAGGCTGGATATTTTATACATGTGTGTAGCATAAACCCATGGTATTATACCAAGTTTGTTGAAATCATAGACAATGAGAGTATTTTTGGTGGGTTAATCGTCAGTTGAATTCAATGAATTCTATATAGGGGTCCCTGGATGTCTCTGTTTTCCTCAGTATCTCTGCACACCTCAGAGCAATGACATGGCTATAGACTAAATAGTCCTTCTTTTGTCAGGTGGGTATTTTGACACTCATTTCTGCAGATTTTACCTTCTTTTCCTTTCAACTTGACAAAAACATGTCTGCCATGAACAGGGGACACTCCTCTCTAACCTTTTTTATAGCCATATTCAAGGTATATTGTGCGGACCACACTTACAGTACACTCAGGTTGCCACGGGACACCAAAGTGGAAGTGTTACTGCAGAACACCAAGGAGAAACTGGGGCTGGGAGATGACCTTGTGCTTTGTGAGGTTAAATCAACAGGAGGTAAGCTCACTATTATGTTCTATACTGGATGTAAGCTGCAATATATGTGTTGTTAAATTACTGAAAAATGATACACAAACTTGGTCAATTGACACACCAGTCTCTGTGAAATCATTAAAAATATATGGTTTGAAAGATATTTTAAAGCTCAAAACATGCGCATTTGAAAGATATTTCAAAATGAAAGTAGAGGAAGGAGAAAATTACAAACATTGTATTAGCAGGTGGTGGGGTTCACCAACTACCTGTCCATGGGCATTGAGTTGTAATTGAGGAGTGGGGGGGGGATTTATAAAATAAAAAAGGATACCCATTTTAACAATTTATTTTACCAGTACTCACATTATAGTTCTAACTGCACAATTGTGCCCCTTTTTTGCCATTATTTTCAAAATGGATAATAGGGGCTGAGTTTCTTGCTGTAGATGAGTAAAGCAAAAACTGGCATAACATATACTGCAATAAGACATCACTGGTGTTAATAAAATGACTTGTATATTGCTTTAACAGATGCATGTATTCATGAGCATTTGAGGACTTCTTTTTTAAAAAAATCTTGTGATGTCACTGCACTGTCTGTAAAAAGAACAAGTTGGTGAACCTACCAGCTATTGTGCATTGTATGTGTAGATATATTCCTGCTACAATGTATGAAAAAAATTACTTTCAATAATTTTTCTGTTATATCAAGATTGTGTTTACTTGAAACAGTATTCTGAGTGCTGCCACCTGGGAGTATCATGCCGCAGATACATGGTAGGATACCCCACCCAGTCACATTATACTGACAATGGGACAACCAGACCTAGAACTATCCTCTAAATGCTGAGCACAAAGTGAGGCCTGGGAGTCAAAACCATGACCTTCCCCATGCGAGTGAGATGCTCTACCCCTAGACCAAGCTGCAGTTTCAGTGGTCATAGTGTCAAAGCTAACAGTGTTAGTATGAAAATGATACAACCAGCTAATTTTATGTGTGATAATACTCTTTCAGTAGCATATAGCCATTACATTTCTGTCCTTCCATTCATCCAAATAATGAAGTTCCCTGTATACTGGTAGTTTGTGTGTAAAATAGGTCGCTTGAAATATAATAGAGACAAGAGAAAGATTCAGGCATCACATGCTCAATTATTGCTTCTACAACTGCCTATAGCGCTATTGAAGAATAATGTTTTTTGTTTTCAGAGAGATTGATATTCAAGGATAATGACCTATGTGTGACTTCTGGCCTCAGTATCAACGGACGCCTGTTTGTAACTCCTAAAGAACATCTTGATGCATTGGTATGATGGTTTGTTATATGTATATTTATATACATTCTTAGTGTCTGTCTGCTGTGGGCTGTGTTATGCTATCTTTAAACAAGTTGTAGAATATCTAGCCGTCTGTCTGTCTGTCGTGTCGTGCCGTGTCGTGTCTTAAAAGCATAATTCGATATCCCTTTCATGGGACTTGTCACACATATTTAAGTTTTAATGTAACATATGGAGGTTAACTTGATATACATGTCACTTGAAACTTTTTCAGCACTTTTTCAGGAAATGCCAGGCATTAAATTGATCTAAAAGGGAGTATATCAGGTATTATGCTAAAATGTCATAAAAAGTTATTTTTAAAATGAATAAAAAGCATCTCATTACCGGTATCATTAAAAAAATAAAATCTGAATGGTTTGATATGTTTATCTACCAAAATGTGACAAAATTGATATTTATATTAGAGTGGTAACCAAAAACAACATTCCCCTATCTAAAAATTGACATCACTTTTTTTAGGATGAAACAATATTAATTATGTGTAAACCTGTAAAACAGATCATATTAAAAGAAAAATATCATGTGACCCATTTGATATGTCATAAAATAGTTTGAGTAGAAAATATATATTAGTCTAACTTAGGTGCGTACCCCAAGCTAGGAAATCCCTTTTCAAAATGTTATTTGGACATGTTTAAATAGATATCCTTTTGGCAATACTGGGGTCAGTGAGTATACATAGGCATGATATACTGCAAAAAAATATTTATAGCCAATTTTAAAATTTTAAAAAATCCTGATAAATTACGTTTTAGAATGGGGACTGTCAGTTATTCTGGTTGTGTGAAGTGGATATGTTCCAATGTCTCTGTTAAAGTATTATTATTGATGTTTTATAACAGACCCCATTACCAGAGCAGGAGGGTCCTTCAGATGGAACATTTTCACAGATAGAGACGACAAGTTCTCGAGAAATGGCCTACTACATGACCATGTACGACTGGGAACTCTTCACTTGTGTACAAGAGGTGATGTATTTCAGTTTTTATTCCATATTGATTCAAATTTTGTTTTGTAAACATAATGTATTGTGGGGCTTGATGGGAAACCGTTCAGGAGATAGCCATACATGTTGCTACTAATAACTTGTTGTATTGTGTTTAGCGTCATTTTCAACAGTTTTTCAGCCGCATTGCCACGGTGTCTACTTGAGACAGTATTCTGAGTGCTGCCACACTGGAGTTTTATGCCGCTGACACATGGTATGATACCCCACCCTGTCATATACTGACACTGGACCGATCAGATCTAGAACTATCCTCTAAATGTTGAGGGCCAAGTGATGAAGCTTTTAGTACCTTTTTCAAGTCTTTGGTATGACCTGGCTGGGATTGCACCCACGACCATCTCTACCTCTGGACTACTGCCGGAGTCTTGCTTCTAATAATAATCTATTCAAAACAACATCCGCATGCATTCAGGATTTTTTTTTAATGGAGTTTAACGCCATTTTCAACATGGCATATATTTTATTGGTAGAGGAGGCACACAGAATGAATCTAAGTAGAACTTCTTGCAAGTAGCTGGCAAACTTTCTCACATAAAGGTTTGTGATAGAGCAAGGCTGGAACCCATTACTTCAGTACTAAAATATAAGTGATCATTAGAAGAGAACATCTGAGACATCGCAGTCACGGTTGACCCTCACCTATCAAGATTCAAAATTGTACTGAAGTATTCAACGGTATATTTTTCTATTTTCAGTATGAGTTAATCTACCAGGTGTTTGGTCGCTACAAATTTGGTAAAATCACAGCGAACCTTGACCTGTTTCTACGACGATTTAACGAAATACAATACTGGGTTGTCACAGAGATGGTTCTTACGTCAAACCTCAGCAAGCGAGTATCTCTACTCCGCAAATTCATCAAACTGGCATCGTAGTAAGTTATGTCTTTTGATGGACAGCTTTGGTATCAAATTACAAAATTTGCTAAGCTGAATATGTTCATCCTTTAAGTGAAAGTATTTGAAAGTACTCCTAGGCAGACTTTAACAAATATTTATACGCCTTCCAAATTTGATTGATATTATTGCAACATTTGGTTTGTTTTAAGCCACTTTTAGCTCGCTGGGACGAATGTCATCGATGGAACACACAGAGACAAGAACCATAACTCAGGGTTGTATTTTGGCAAAAGTTATGGCCCTTTTGGTCTTAAATTTTCGTCTGTAGACACCCAGGATAAACTTTTGCATTTAGTTGCATTTAAGTTTTGGTGTTTGCCTCCAATCTCAATCTTTGCATGGGTGGTGAGTTTTATCCAATCAGTGAGCTTTGTTGTCTTCTGACAACTCTTGTTTAAAAAAAAATAAAAATACAATGTCAACAATATATACATTGTTTTCTTTGTTTCTGCTTGCATACAATCATGTACATAAAATACATGATTTTCCTTTAAGATAAAGTAGTCTGTGTCGTGTATGATCATTTTGGCAGTGATCAACTCTGCAAAGCCTGATCACAATGACATCAGCAGGACTATACCTTTTGTATAAAGCCTGGCTATAAACTAACTACCAACTGTTATAATAAGACAGTGTTTTCATAAATAATTCCTTGAGGTTGACAGTATCACTGTTGCTCACTGTCATATAAAAGATCTAGCACAAGTTTCATTAAACCTAGCAAATATTGATTATTAGTATTTTGAACTATCACTGGCAAATTATTTTTATACTTTGGGATTGTTTTTATAATTGTAGCTGTAAAGAGCACCAGAATCTAAATAGCTTCTTCGCGATTGTGATGGGCCTTAGCAACATTGCCGTTAGTCGACTTTCTCAGACTTGGGAGGTACGTTTTTTTTCAAATATTTATATTAAAATGATGATGTTTTGAATGGTGTTTAGCATCACTTTCCACAGTTTTCAGTTGTTCTGCAACTGTGTCTACTTGAGGCAGTATTCAAAGTGCTTCCACACTGGAATATCATGCCACAGACACATGGTATGACCAGACCTAGAACTATCCTCTAAATGCTGAGCTCCAACAAGGAAGCTTCAAGTACCATTTTCAAGTTTTTGTAATGACCCAGCCAGGGGTCGAACCCACGACCTTCCACATGCAAAGTCGGTGCTCTACCCCTCGACCATCACTGCGGTATATGTTAAAATGAACAGATTTTTTTTTCTGTGTTATGCTTGTATATAAAAAGTGTGGGCAGCATACTAGTTATGTGTACATGTCTTTATTATATATCGTTGTCCTGATATTGGATGTTTTCTAATGGTTGAGATGATTTCTTGGTGGAAAATCACTCTTTAATGATTTAAAATGATATACCAACTTTTGCTTTTTACACATCTGCAGCAAGAAATCGCAACCACTGTGAACCATTTTAAAAATATTTCAAACCAAATTACATCAATCTTAAGTGCAAGAATCATGTTAATAGAGGCACAACTGACCTAATGTGTATTTCAGAAACTGCCTGGAAAATTTAAGAAGATGTTTGCGGACTTTGAGACACTGATGGATCCGTCAAGAAATCACCGGGTGTACAGACTGTCTGTCGCCAAGATGTTCCCTCCCATCATTCCATTCATGCCGCTGCTCATGAAAGGTACATCTTGTCATTTCATCAAATAGTCTAAGAATTTTCTATCTGAACCAAAAAAGTCATGAATTTTTTTTTTTTTTACGATGTTAAATTATATGATTTACATCATGAATAAAATAGAAATATCTAACCCCAGTAAAATTGCAGATGTTCTTATCTGGTGTGCTTATCATGTCCTTTGTAATCCACAGTTTAATAAGGTACATATACAGTCAAACATGTATAAGCAGTCACTTGTCTTAAGCCACATCATTTGTTATTTTCGATTTATATGCTCACTTTTGCTCCTTCCCATGACTGGCTGCTTAAGACAGGTTTGACTACCTGTTTTAGTAAAATAAGTTACCTATAAGTGTTACCTATTGTGAAAAAAATATATTTACACAATAATTTTTATTAAAAAATGCCAGCTGCTCCTGGATAGCTCAGTCAGTGGCATGTCTGATTATCAATCCACGGGTCTGTAGTTCGATTTTCCCCCCTTCACAGTCTCTTCGATGGTTGATATACAACATTGTGTCTTATTGTATTTTGTCTCTCTCTGCTGATTCAAGTGGGAAAGTAATCAGTTACTTGTGGTGAAGGTTGTACTCAAGTACTGGTTAATCTTCCAGGATCCCAGGAAACAGTGGTTTAGGTTAAGCTGTCATCTGTTAGCAGTAGACAGCACATAAACAACACTAATAAATATTTGAACAAACATCAAATACAATTATAGATAATATTGAATAGACCAGATTAGCCAAATTTTTCACATGCATTAATTAACTTACAGTGATATTGGTTGTTGTAAATAAAAAAGATCACTATGTAGATGTGACTTTAGAATTACCATTGGTAGTCATAAACAAACCCTGATAATATGTTAAGTTATGACAAGGTCTGTGTAAGGGTTTGTATTGTGTCTTGTGATAATAACTGTGTTTTCTGCTTCCAGATATGACATTCACACATGAGGGAAACAAGACATACTTCGATGGACTTGTCAATTTTGAAAAAATGGTGAGAATCATTTTTCAGCTTACCTGAGACTCCAGCAGAACATTTGTTATCACACTGTGTCCATCAGTAATGTCTGTACTTTCTATACTGCTTGTCATAATACCAGGCAAAGAAGTAGTGGGGTTGGGTATGTGCTCGATTCGGCATGTCTGTCCTTTAGTCGGTAGACGAGGTTTTGTCCACCCAGTAATTCCTTTGTTAATGGTGGCATCTTTCCAACTTTCAATAGTTATTGCCCATGACTTGACAGTGTGTCAGGCACAAGATTGTAGATCGTAGTTCTTTTTTTTTAATGGGGTTTATTGCCATTTTCAACACTTTTCTGGTTATATAATTATGGCATATCCAATTTTATTGATGGAGGAAGACCTCAGAATGAATCTTTTCACAAACTTTTTAACATAAAGTTTTTTGAGCGATCGTGGCTCGAACTTACAACCTTAGTGATGAGAGGTAATTGATCTTGAGGTGATGCCTTAGAACACTCAGCCATGGAGGACTCGCGAGATCATAGTTCAAATAATATCAATAATTTTTTCGATATTTTTTCAATAAAACATGGTATAATATACGGGCATATTAAAAAAACGCTTTAAAAGAGTCACATAAGACAGCTAGAGAGTTGTTATAGTGAGAGGGTTGTTCAACCAGTCCAAATAGTATATCAGATATGCAATTATAAAAAAAAATATTTATGATGCTTAAAATATGTCTTTGATATTTTCTTTGCTTGAGTAAATTATTTATATATGTTTACAGCATATGATAGCCCAAACATTGAAGACAGTGAGATTTTGTCGCAGTGCTCATCTAGGTATGTATGTTACAATGTAACTCAGCAATAGTTTGAGCAAGTGAGCATTTTTTTGTCGTTGCTTTCCTTTTATTTAACTATTATTAATTCCTCAAAATTCAAACAATAGAATAGTAGGTAACATTGATTTACTTTATCACAAAAGACTTGTCATCATGTATTATGGCCATTTAGTCCAGCATTTTGGTATGAGACATGCATTATGGACATTCAGTCTGGCATTTTGGTATGAGATGCGAGTTGTGGACAGTAAATGTGATGGTTAGTAAGGGACATATAAGGATTTGAAGTTGCATATTGTTGACAAAAAATGGTAAATTTGCTCCACCTATACAAATTTGGCGTTGCCTTGGCAACCATATTTTCGTTCATTCTATTTCAATGCTTCCGATAGTCTGGCGGAGTCATCACAAGACATACATCTACTCCTGATAATAATTTCAATCAAATATTTGTTATAATAAAAAAAATTATAGCCATTTTCCCCTCAATTCTGGCTCAATCCTCGTATAGTTGTCCTTTAAGTCTCATTAAATTTCTGAATGCACAAATTTTGATATTGTAATTATTGTAATTAAATGTGTTTACAGCTTTGGTAAAACCATTCTATAAACCCCTTAGTGACTGTTTTTGAAAAAGGGACTAAATAAATAACTTTGATCAAAATGTTTATTTCTTAAAAGAGCAGAATAAGCTTTTAATTATTGTTAATTGCTAAAATGAAACACACTGTCAGACAAAAACAAGTTTGTTAAGCTTCTGTTGTGTTACCATCCATACAGTTATTGAGGTGCCCAGTTCATTGAAGTGTTCTGAAACAGCGACCTACATCAGGAACCTGACAGTGATTGACAACCAGCGATTCCTGACGCAACTCTCACACAAACTGGAGCCCAGGAAAACATAACGCTGATACAACATGGAGGAAATACTGACACAACTCTCTCAAAAACTGGAGCCCAGGAAAACATAATGCTGATACAACGTCGAAGATGTACTGACACAACTCTCACACAAACTGGAGCCCAGGAAAACATAACACTGATACATAGGGAGGAAATACTGACACAACTCTCTCACAAACTGGAGCCCAGGAAAACATAACACTGATACATAGGGAGGAAATACTGACACAACTCTCTCACAAACTGGAGCCAAGGAAAACATAACGCATTTACAACTTGGAGGAAATACTGACACAGCTTTCTCAAAAACTGGAGCCAAGGAAAACATAACGCATTTACAACTTGGAGGAAATACTGACACAGCTTTCTCAAAAACTGGAGCCAAGGAAAACATAACGCTGATACAACATGGATGAAATACTGACACTCTCTCAAGAACTGGAGCCAAGGAAAACATAACGCTAGTACGACATGGGGGAAATACTGACACAACTCTCTCAAAAACTGGAGCCAAGGAAAACATAACACTGATACAACAAGGAGGAAATACTGACACAACTCTCTCAAGAACTGGAGCCAAGGAAAACAACGCTAATACAACTTGGCAGAAATACTTCATCTGCTGTACCTGCTACAAGGGAAGCCGGTGATGACAGCTCCACGAAATATAGACAAACCATATAAATACTTGAGACACTTATTACTTAGTATTTACTTGCCATATAACAACACTCAATCTTCTCTTGTTGTATAATTTATGTAGTTTGATATTGCATATATTTTATCGTCACTGTCACAAAACTGCTTAAACGGACCTGAGCAAAGCTCAAGATATACTAATCTTATTGTTTTAACCTGAGCAAAACTGAAAATATATGAAAATGTAACATAATTGCATTTTAAATGAAACATTCTGCTGTAAAACAGAACCAGTATTTAAAGATCGGCAATGCTGAGATCAAGTCTGATTTTTAGACTCTAATGTTTCATGAATTTAAGCCAGATTGTTGTGTCTACAAACATTTAAGGTTGTGTGCACTCTACTAGCTGCTTTTTATGAAATCTTCACCAAACTGCACACAGTTATATAAGGCCTTAAATAAAATATTGTTTGTTTGTCCTTTACCTACCTACACAATTATATTGCCCCTAATAATGATATTGCATTCCACAATAAATAATTATTTTTATTGTTTGTCATTTCTAAAATGTTGGATAATACCCAACGTTTCTGGTATATCTGCGGATAGTGCCACATATTGCATGTTTCTATGGAGCCTTTTAAAGTTATTTATATTGCGTCTCCTTTGCCGGCGTTCAGACAGCAGATCGGATATCCAAATAATTAAAAAGCTGTCCATTCACGCCTTTATTAATCTGGCTAATCTGCCAATTGTCGCTTGGGTGATCCAGGTTCAAATCCCGTGACAAAAATTAAATTATACATTTTTGTTCCTTTCTCTGGCAACACTATTTTTGTTTTTCTTATCCATAAAAATAGGTTCCAACAAAAAGAATCCACAGAAGGTGATGAAAATTCATGAAAATGTTTGTTATTTATAAATATGTTGCTGATTTTTTCAGAGAATCTTTAGTTTCCGGTTATGCCCACACGCAGCTGCTGTAATGATGTTGTGTCCGACAAATTATAAACTATAATATAATAATTTACCTATCTACCTACTCACCTACCTACCTACCTACCTACCTACCTACCAACCAACCCAAGATGAAAATGATGGGTATGTAGGCCTAATTTAGGCCTAACCAAGTGTTGCAACTAATAATGAAGTCCAGAGTAATGGCCCTTGAATCATCAAAAACTGCCCTATTGACATTGCACTCTGGCACCAACATTTGTTAGTTTATCCTCACCAAACTTACACAATAGTTATACAACTCTAATACCTTGGACACTTTCATTTACAGGCCACATCAGATCATTTGTTTCAGAGTTAAAACACTTGACTTTTCAAATAATTTGCATTCTAATGTCTACATTTTTCTTCCGATCTTCATGAAACTTAAATCTTAGTTATAAGCTCACCTGAGCAAAGCTGAAGGTGAACTGTTCCGATTGCTCTAGTGTCCATCGTCAGTCTGTCCCTCAGTAAACTTTTTGTTGTGTGCACTGTAGCGTCTGCATTTTTTACTGGGTTGTCACCAAACTTAGTAGTTATATAACCATAATATTTTAGACAAGTTCTTGAACTGGCCAAAAATTGGTAATTTAAGTTCAATTTGTGGCTTGAATTGTCAAAAAATGTACTATTTGACCTTGTGTGCACTCTAGCACAAACATTTTCATTGCATCCTCAGCAATCTAACACAGTAGCATAACCATAATATCTCAAGACAAAATATTGAACTGGCCAAAATAAGGCAATTTATGTTGGGAGTTGTGGCCCCTGAATCATGTGCACACTAGTATAAGCAGTTTTCAATTGATCCTGCCCATATTTACACTCTTGGTATATAAGTTCAATATCTTAAACGAGTTCTTGAACTGGCTAAATTTGATAATGTAATATCAGGATTAATTCATACAAAAATTCATTGACATTGTGTGCACTCTGGCATCTGCAGTTTTCAATCCATCCTCAATAAACTTGCACTGTAATTATATATCCATTATATCTCAGACCGAGTCTTGAACTGGTCGAATCAGATAATTAATGTCAGAGTTATGGCCCTTAAATATTCATATATCTAGTTATTTCATGTTGTGTCCACCCTAGCACTGGTAGTTTTCATTGCATTCTCGCCAAACATAAGTTCTTTAATTGCCCAAATTTTACAATTATTGTGGGAGTTATTGCCCTTGAATCATCAATAATTGGGTTTTATTACATAATGTGCACACTAACATTTTCATTTGTTCTTCACCAAACTTACACTATTGTTTTATATCTATAATATCACAACTGAACAACTTTAAAAGTCTTGGGTAAGACCTTGCATTATCAAAAATTGCCTTTTCTGGCATTGTTATCTCTGCCTCTGCCACATTAGCTCAGTCGGTTACGCGTCTCACTATCGATCCAGGGGTCGCGAGTTCGAATCCCCCGCCCGACAACGTCTCCGTGATGATTGATATATGACATTGTGTCTCTTTATCATTTGTCTCTCACCACTGATTCAAGTGGGAAAGTTATCAGTTACTTGCGGAGATGGGGTGTGCTCGAGTACTGGTTAATCCCAGGAAACAGTGGTTAGGTTAACTGATCGTCTGTTAGCCCTCGATGGCATAAAAATGACGCTAAATATTCAATCAATCTCTGCCACAGGTGAGCAATTTAAGGCCAACACGGCCCTCTTATTTTTAGTACCAAAAGCGAAATTTATATTGCCATAGTTTTACACTTTTTGCAAAATAATAATATTACTGAAGACGGGCATCTGCACCCACTTGCAGTGCTCTTGATATTTTTAAAGTTAGCTCTGCTGTATACAAGAATCAGCATGTGTTGAGACATTGAAGTATCGACCAAACTCAGTATCTGTGCAATACTTATTTTGTCTTTTGTTAAATGATTCATGTATTTAAAACTTGCAAAAATGTGCTATATTTAATGTTTGCTTTTCAACCTTACAGTGTATATTTGTAAGTGTTGAGTGTAACCTCAGAAAACAGTGTAAAAATCTGATGACCATGTTTTTGTTCTTTCTGTCAAATTGTCACCCTCATATTGTATATTATCAAGTGTAAACTTAGGAATCTGTGTAAGAATATGAAGGCTATGTTTTAGTCTTTCATATCAAACTATCGCAACTATGATGTATAATGTTAAGTGTAACCTGTGAAATCAGTATAAGAACCTGATTGTAATGTTTTCGTCCTTTCTGTCAAAATATCACCTGTGTATATTGTTATGTGTAAACTCAGAAATCAGTGTAAGAACCTGATGGCCATAATTTGTCCTTCGTGTCAAAATATCACCAGTACAGTGTATATTGTTATGTGTAAACTCAGAAATCAGTATAAGGATATGATGACCATGTTTTTGTCCTTCATGTCAAAATATGGCCCTTACTGTGTATATTGTAAAGTGTAAACCCAGAAATCAGTGTAAAAACCTGATGGCCATGTTTTGTCCTTCATGTCAAACTATCACCCGTACAGTGTATATTGTTAAGTGTAAACTCAGAAATCAGTGTAAGGATATGATGACCATGTTTTTGTCCTTCATGTCAAAATATGGCCCTTACTGTGTATATTGTAAAGTGTAAACCCAGAAATCAGTGTAAAAACCTGATGGCCATGTTTTGTCCTTCATGTCAAACTATCACCCGTACAGTGTATATTGTTAAGTGTAAACCTGGAAATCAGTGTAAGGATATGATGATCATGTTTTTGTGCTTCATGTCATAATATAACCCTAACAGTGTATATTGTTATGTGTAAACTCAGAAATTAGTGTAAGATTAATATTATGATGACAATGTTTTTGTCTTTCATGTCAGTCTATCGCCATTACAGTGTGTATTGTTAAGCGTAAACTCAGAAATCGGTGGAAGAACCTGATTGCAATGTTTTGGTTTTTCATGTAAAAATATGGCCCTTACCCTGTATATTGTTAAGTGTAAACCTAGAAATCAGTGTGATGATATGATGCCCATATTTTTGTCCTTCATGTCAAAATATCACCCATACAGTGTATATTGTTAAGTGTATACTTAGAAATCAGTGTAAGAACCTGATGGCCATGTTTTGTCCTTCATGTAAAAATATCGCCCCTACAGTGTATATTGTTGTGTTAACTCAGAAATCAGTGTAATTATATGATGCCCATGTTTTTGTCCTTCATGTCAAAATATCATCCATACAGTGTATATTGTAAAGTGTAAACCCAGAAATCAGTGTAAGAACCTGATTATAATGTTTTGTTCCTTTCTATCAAAATATCACCCTGTGTATATTGTTAAGTGTTAACCCAGAAATCAGTGTAAGGATATGATAACCATGTTTTTGTCCTTCGTGTCAAAATATCACTCTTACAGTGGATATTGTTAAGTGTATACTCAGAAATCAGTGTAAGAACCTGATGGCCATGTTTTATCCTTCATGTCAAAATAGCACCCATACAGTGTATATTGTTAAGTGTATACTCAGAAATCAGTGTAAGAACCTGATGGCCATGTTTTGTCCTTCATGTCAAAATAGCACCCATACAGTGTATATTGTTAAGTGTATACTCAGAAATCAGTGTAAGAACCTGATGGCCATGTTTTGTCCTTCATGTCAAAATATCACCCATACAGTGTATATTGTTAAGTGTATACTTAGAAATCAGTGTAAGAACCTGATGGCCATGTTTTGTCCTTCATGTCAAAATATTGCCCCTACAGTGTATATTGTTAAGTGTAAACTCAGAAATCAGTGTAAGGATATGATGGCCATGTTTTTGTCCTTCATGTCAAAATATCACCCATACAGTGTATATTGTAAAGTGTAAACTCAGAAATTATTGTTATGATATGATGCCCATGTTTTGTCTTTCATGTCAAAATATCCCCATACAGTATATATTGTAAAGTGTTAACTTAAACATCAGTGTAAAAATCTGATGATCATGTTTTTGTTCTTCATGTAAAACTAGTAATTGCTTAATCATTTGATAGTGAAATGATGTTAAATCAAAACATTGAATTCTATTATGTGAAATCATTTTGTGATAATATAATATATGGTAATGGTTTTGAATACCGGTATTACTTTTTACAAAATATATGAAAGTTTTTATATTTGTTAAATGACATCAGCGGGTCCAGTATAATATAAGTTTATTTGTGACCAGGATCTGTTCATATACGATGTGGAAAGATGAAGAATGGGTGTTTATTATAAGAATGGGTGTATATTATATGAAGATAGGTGTATATTATATGAAGAATGTGTGCCCATTATATGAAGAATGGGTGTCCATTATAAGAAGAATGGGTGTATATTATATGAAGAATGGGTGTATATTATATGAAGAATGTGTGTCCATTATATTAAGAATGGGTGTCCATTATGTGATGAATGGGTGTATATTATATGAAGAATGGTTGTATTATTGTGAGATGGGTTTTTTTTTTGTTAAATTGGTATTTAGTATAAATATGATAACTTATTGTGAAGAGTTGGTATATATATATATAATGACCTGTTAAATTTCTTTTTATAGTTATTTATTTCTATAACTAACTGGCAATTATGTCACACAAAAGAAACATATATGAAATCTGTCATGAGAAAATATATTATGATTCAAAGATGGATGGTAGATTGGATAAGATGTTCATGTCAGAGGTCGCAGGTTGATTTGATGTCATAGGTTCGATCTCGGGTTCAACCCAATGGCCTCTTAAAAGATTACCCCAGTACTGGTTCTATCCAGTAGCTAGATTTGAGAACAATTCATATTGTTTCAGATCCTACTTCACAATCCAGTCAGATCTGTCAATTAACACCATCTATTGTACAGGGTACAGATCCTGCTTCACAATCAAGCCAGATCTGTCAATTAACACCATCTATTGTACAGGGTACAGATCCTGATTAACAGTCAAGCCAGATCTGTCAATTAACACCACCTATTGTACAGGGTACAGATCCTGCTTCACAGTCAAGCCAGATCTGTCAATTAACACTACCTATTGTACAGTGTACAGATCCTACTTCACAATCCAGTCAGATCCTTCAATTAACACCACCTATTGTACAGGGTACAGATCCTGCTTCACAATCAAGCCAGATCTGTCAGTTAATACCGCCTGTTGTACAGGATACAGATCCTGCTTCACAGTCAAGCCAGATCTGTCAATTAACACCATCTATTGTACAGGGTACAGATCCTACTTCACAATCAAGCCAGATCTGTCAATTAACACCATTTATTGTACGGTGTAAAAATCCTACTTCACAATCAAGCCAGATCTGTCAATTAACACCATCTATTGTACAGGGTACAGATCCTGCTTCACAATCCAGCCAGATCTGTCAATTAACACCATCTATTGTACAGTGTACATATCCTACTTCACAATCCAGCCAGATCTGTCAATTAACACCACCTATTGTACAGGGTACAGATCCTACTTCACAATCCAGCCAGATCTGTCAATTAACACCATCTATTGTACAGGGTACAGATCCTACTTCACAATCCAGCCAGATCTGTCAATTAACACCACCTATTGTACAGTGTACAGATCCTACTTCACAATCCAGTCAGATCTGTCAATTAACACCACCTATTGTACAGGGTACAGATCATGATTCACAGTCAAGCCAGATCTGTCAATTAACACCATCTATTGTACAGGGTACACATCCCGCTTCACAGTCAAGCCAGATCTGTCAATTAAATCACCTATTGTACAGGGTACAGATCCTGCTTCACAGTCAAGCCAGATCTGTCAATTAACACCACCTATTGTACAGTGTACAGATCCTACTTCACAATCCAGTCAGATCTGTCAATTAACACCACCTATTGTACAGGGTACAGATCCTGCTTCACAATAAAGCCAGATCTGTCAATTAACACCATCTATTGTACAGGATACAGATCCTACTTCACAATCAAGCCAGATCTGTCAATTAACACCACCTATTGTACATGGTACAAATCCTGCTTCACAATCAAGCCAGATCTGTCAATTAACACCATCTATTGTACAGGGTACAGATCCTACTTCACAATCCAGCCATATCTGTCAATTAACACCATCTATTGTACAGGGTACAGATCCTACTTCACAGTCAAGCCAGATCTGTCAATTAACACCATCTATTGTACAGGGTACAGATCCTACTTCACAATCCAGCCAGATCTGTCAATTAACACCATCTATTGTACAGGATACAAATCCTACTTCACAATCCAGCCGGATCTGTCAGTTAACACCATCTATTGTACAGTGTACAGATCCTACTTCACAATCAAGCCAGATATGTCAATCAATTAACACCACCTGTTGTACAGTGTACAGATCCTACTTCACAATCAAGCCGGATCTGTCAATTAACACCATCTATTGTACAGTGTACAGATCCTAATTCACAGTCAAGCCGGATCTGTCAGTTAACATCACCTATTGTACAGGGTACAGATCCTACTTCACAGTCAACCCGGATCTGTCAATTAACACCACCTATTGTACCGTGTACAGATCCTACTTCACAATCAAGCCAGATCTGTCAATTAACACCATCTGTTGTACAGGGTACAAATCCTACTTCACAATCCAGCCAGATCTGTCAATTAACACCATCTATTGTACAGTGTACAGATCCTACTTCACAATCAAGGCAGATCTGTCAGTTAACACCACCTATTGTACAGTGTACAGATCCTACTTCACAATCCAGCCAGATCTGTCAACTAACACCACCTGTTGTACAGGGTACAGATCCTACTTCACAATCCAGCCATATCTGTCAACTAACACCATCTGTTGTACAGGGTACAGATCCTACTTCACAATCCAGCCAGATCTGTCAATTAACACCACCTGTTGTACAGAGTACAGATCCTACTTCACAATCAAGCCAGATCTGTCAATTAACACCACCTATTGTACAGGGTACAGATCCTGTTTCACAGTCAAGCCAGATCTGTCAATTAACACCACCTATTGTACAGGGTACAGATCCTACTTCACAATCCAGCAAGATCTGTCAGTTAACACCATCTATTATACAGTGTACAGATCCTACTTCACAATCCAGCCAGAGCTGTCAATTAACACCATCTATTGTACAGGGTACAGATCCTGCTTCACAATCCAGCCAGATCTGTCAATTAACACCACCTGTTGTACAGGGTACAGATCCTGCTTCACAATCAAGCCAGATCTGTCAATTAATACCACCTGTTGTACAGGATACAGATCCCGCTTCACAGTCAAGTCAGATCTGTCAATTAACACCATCTATTGTACAGGGTACAGATCCTGCTTCACAGTCAAGCCAGATCTGTCAATTAACACCATCTATTGTACAGGGTACAGATCCTGCTTCACAGTCAAGCCAGATCTGTCAATTAACACCATTTATTGTACAGGGTACAGATCCTACTTCACAGTCAAGCCAGATCTGTCAATTAACACCATCTATTGTACAGTGTACAGATCCTACTTCACAATCCAGCCAGATCTGTCAATTAACACCATCTATTGTACAGTGTACAGATCCTGCTTCACAATCCAGCCAGATCTGTCAATTAACACCATCTATTGTACAGGGTACAGATCCTACTTCACAGTCAAGCCAGATCTGTCAATTAACACCATCTATTGTACAGTGTACAGATCCTACTTCACAGTCAAGCCAGATCTGTCAATTAACACCATCTATTGTACAGTGTACAGATCCTACTTCACAATCCAGCCAGATCTGTCAATTAACACCATCTATTGTACAGTGTACAGATCCTGCTTCACAATCCAGCCAGATCTGTCAATTAACACCATCTATTGTACAGGGTACAGATCCTACTTCACAGTCAAGCCAGATCTGTCAATTAACACCATCTATTGTACAGGGTACAGATCCTACTTCACAGTCAAGCCAGATCTGTCAATTAACACCATCTATTGTACAGGGTACAGATCCTGCTTCACAGTCAAGCCAGATCTGTCAATTAACACCATCTATTGTACAGGGTACTAACCACCTATTGTACAGGGTACTATTTATCTTGTGTTGATAATATTACATTATTATACATCCTGTAGGTGTAGAGCCAATCGCCTACTCAAGATGTTACCCCATGACAATACAATATGTAGATGTTACCTCATGACCAAACAATATGTAGAAGTTAATTGGATCCATTAAAATATTTCATATTGTACTGTTCAAAATTTAAGATGGCGATTACAATAAAACAGCAAAAAATAGTAGAAATTTTAACAATGAAAGAAAAACAACCGACAAAATTATCAGCATGACGATTGAGATGTTGAGATAATCTGAGAGCTGACATGGCAACTTGCTTCGTCGGCTGCTCACAGCTTATTTATTTAAAAAGATCTTGATTTTTCTTTACTTTTTTGATAAATTTCCATTTCCATTCAGTCAGGTGTCTCTCTTACCTTAACATTATTCTAGGATTCAATCTCGGACCAAACAACCAAACGGGGGACTTAGGATTTCTCTAAGATTCAATTGATATAAAGTCGAAAAGTGTTACCATATTTTATTTTCACAATATTACATTATCAAGTATTCCCAAATTAAATCAAATCACTTAGTTTGTTTCAGTATAAGTGGAGCGCATGGTCATGTCCGTTGTGACTTCAACAGATAACTGTTATTGAAGCTAAAGATTCTCACGCAAGGAAGCGACCGAGGGCATATATAACCAAAACTTTGTTGCGCTTAAGTATGATAGCCACACACCCCTTTGGTGTGCTAAAAACCAAACCAGGTACCCCATTGGTACCATTATAACAACAGGTACCCCATTGGTACCATAATAATATCGGGTACCCCCTTAGTACCAAATAAAAGCAGGTGCCCCTTTGACACCATAATACAACCAGGTGCCCCTTTGACACCATAATACAACCAGGTAACAGCGCAACTTCGCCTACTTCCTGTTTCAATATAAAGTAGTCTTACATAAATGGGTGAGACAATGTAAGAACGCCTAGCCCTTATCGCTCTCTGGCCAGTTCTTACATGCTCCAAAAACCACTCCCAAAAAAATAATTTTTAGCCGCATGAGTCTCCTCCATATCACAGATGACTGCTATGGTATGTTGAAAGACCCATAGGCATGAAAAAGAATGAATTTGAAATATGCCAATACATAAGTAATATTTCGTTATGCCCCCCATCGCATCCAAACGTAAGAATTTTCCGCAGACATGACAAAGAGAGATGAAAAGAAGAAAAGGAAAGAAAGCAAAAGAATAATGAAGAAAAATAGGAGATAGCAACTTTCATAGATACATAACAATAAAATATACAGTTCAAACTATTTGTCATTATTACGTTTGCCTAAGACAGTCACTTTGTTAGCTCTCGTTGTTTTCACTTGGAACTATATCAACGTCAGTTCGTTTCCGCCACTGCTGGCCCATTTGAAAATGTAACATGTTAACACTGAATTGTCACTGTTAATCGTTTAAACTCGACGGTTCACAAACAACACCTGGACCGAAATGTTCATTGCCTGCTCAGTTCCGAAGACGAGATCGCCACATTTCTGACTGTTGTAGTGCGAAGCCTTTGTGTCTTTGAACGTGCCTCAAGTCCATGGTGTATAACATGTACTGAAATTAAATAACTGACCAACAGTTAACATGTTAATTCTGTATGCATAAAATAGAGGAGATTTTTAGAAATTGTAACTTGGTTAAGGGTGCGGTGGGCGGGTTGATGTTTTGCTTTTACCTGTGCAATATGAAAGTGCGATGGCGACGTGGCGGTCACATGGCCTTATATACCCGACCAGTTCACGTCCGATCTCGCGAGGATTAGTTACTATAGAGAAACTAGCGTCTTTAAAATACAACTTGCTTCCGTAAAGCGTGTCCGAAAATATACGGAAATTGTTACCAGAATAACCAAGATTAATCTTTAAAATTAATCTCTAATATTGCTTAAACATTGTTCTTTTTTCTTAAACAGGTTTAAAGATGATATCATTAGAATACTTGTAATTTGTAGCCTGTTACTTGTTGCTAGCCTGTTACTTGTTGTTAGCCTATAATTTATGTTTGTATCTGATGTGTTCTGAGAAGAGCACAAACTTCTTAGAGTCGTTTCCTTTAGTATAATTATAAGAAGTGTACAATTTGACTTGGTTGTACTGTAGAAGTTTCACAACTTGGTTGACTGTAGATGTTTCACAACTTGGTTGTTACTGTAGAAGTTTCACGACTTGGTCATACTGTAGAAGTTTCATATGATTTTATTGTACTGTACAAATTCCATATGATTTTATTGTACTGTACAAATTTCATATGATTTTATTGTACTGTATAAATTCCATATGATTTTATTGTACTGTACAAATTCCATATGATTTTATTGTACTGTACAAATTCCATATGATTTTATTGTAATGTACAAATTTCATATGATTTTATTGTACTGTACAAATTCCATGTGATTTTATTGTAATGTACAAATTGCATATGATTGTACTGTATAAATTCCATATGATTTTATTGTACTGTACAAATTCCATATGATTTTATTGTAATGTACAAATTTCATATGATTTTATTGTAATGTACAAATTCCATATGATTTTATTGTACTGTACAAATTCCATATGATTTTATTGTACTGTACAAATTTCATATGATTTTATTGTACTGTATAAATTCCATATGATTTTGTTGTAATGTACAAATTCCACATGACTTTGTTGTAATGTACAAATTCCACATGACTTTGTTGTACTGTTCAAATTTCACATTACTTGGTTGTACTGTACAAATTCCATATGACTTGGTTGTACTGTAAAAATTCCATATGACTTGGTTGTACTGTACACATTCCAGATGACTTGGTTGTACTGTACAAATTCCATATGACTTTGTTGTACTGTACACATTCCAGATGACTTGGTTGTACTGTACAAATTCCATATGACTTGGTTGTACTGTACACATTCCAGATGACTTGGTTGTACTGTACACATTCCAGATGACTTGGTTGTACTGTACAAATTCAACATGACTTGTTTGTTCTGCACACATTCCATATGACTTGGTTGTACTGTAGATGTTTATTATGTTCACAAATGCTCTTGATCACATGCTTACAAATGTCAAACATTTTATTAGATATTTTACTGTTGCCTAAGTTAATCATCAACCATTGGAAGAATATGACATGCTGTATATTCCATTATATTTGTATTTATGTAATACTACCAGTCAGAGAGTTACACACATTTATCTTGCTTCATGTAGCATTGTTCTTGTTCTAAAAATATAATTTTAAAAAAAGTTTTAATTTATATATTTATAATCTAATGATTTATTGTAATAATAAAGTATTTTAACAACATAATTTGTTTATAGATTTATTTCACTTCCAATATGTTTAGCTTGTCTAGTGTCAGTCCATTTACAAAGTAAAATCAAATAACTGCACCGTCTTCAATCTCAAAGTGAGCTGTTATAATGGTCTCACTCCACTAGTAAATTTCCGATAGGGCTCCATTGTAATATTATTGTCCACAACTCAGTGAAAAAATCAAAATCTGCAATTTGTGTCTCGGCTCAAATTTTTCACCGGTTCAAGGTCTGCAATAAAAAAAAAAAACCTTTACCAGTACCAGTTTTTGTTTTTTAAATGGTTTGGTGACACCTATTAATTTCCAAAGTAATAATATGTCAACAATCCGCCTATGATGTGATTTGACCCATCAAGTCTGAAATGACACAGAATTGGCTAGAAATATGGTATTGGCATCAAATTTCCTGTGGGGATTTCTAAAATACTCCCTGTTGTACAAAAAGTAGAAATGATATAAAGACCTGAAAAAAGGAACTATGTGTTTACTTCTACCTCCTTCATCTGAAGGACTCCCACCACTATTATCTCCTTTGAGTACTCCGGACCTACAGAGGAAGGAAGTAGAAATAAAACCTTAGTTCTCTTTTTCCTCTTTTTTCAGGGCTTTGTACTGCAATGGTTTGTTTTTTGCTAGCATGAGTTAAATGGTCAGTATTTTAGAAATCACCACTTAAAATTTGATGCTGATACCAGCTTTTGGACAATTCTGTGTCATTTCAGAATTGTTGGTTCGAACCGCATCTAGGGCGAATAGTTGACATATTATTACTGTGGAAATTGATAGGTCTCACAAAAGCTTTGAATTTAAAAAAAGAAAAACCTGGTCAAGGCATGCTTTTTTTCCTTTATAATTGCATGTCTTGAACCAGTGAAGAATTTGAGCCCAGACACATGCTGCAAAATTTGATTTTTCACTCTGTTTTGGACATAAATGTTACAATGGAGCCCTATGGGAAATGTAAAAGTGGTGAAAGACGTGAAGGTCCGGACTCCAGATCACCCTGTTTTGGTCGTCCATCTATCATCTATCATCATCTATCATCCGTAAACTTTTGGACAAAAGCCAGAAGTGCTAATGCTGCTTATTATGCAGTGGTCTTTCTCATGATGTCCATTAGCAGCACTTTCTCTGTAACAACTAGGTCAGTTATATACATGGATGTTTCTCATGTGTGTTTGTAGCTACCATATTGCCTCCCTCTTCACCCTGAGGGCAATGCATTGTTTGAAAAGTGGGGTTTATTTGTCTAGGTTGTGAACTACCTTGTACAGAAGATACAAGCGTGCATCTGAACAACGTTCAAGGGACCTCCAACCTAGCTTAGTAATTATTGTTAATTGTTGTTATTGTTATTATTATTATCATTATTATTTTTATTATTATTATTATTATTATAACATTATTTCTGAAACCAGTAAAAATATCACATACCAGTGACATACATTACAAGTGACTTAATTACGTATAACATGTTTATATGTCTCATATATAACAGTATCTTCAATGAATTATATTCCATCACTCAGAACAAAACAATTGACTAATAGTTTATTTTGACCGTATCAAACATATCGAAATATACTGTAAGTTATTTTTTTCTGAGCAATGGAATATCATTCATCTAAGATGGTAAATCCAGAACAAGAGAACAACCTATATTGTATATATTACAGTAGATACGTGCCGACATGACATAATTATATAATTAAATATTATAACAAAACTTATAACAAAATTTAGACTATGAGACAATTATTCACAGTTTTTCCCAGTCACAAAATTTAATATGAAGTGAATTTTTCCTGGGGTGGTAGTGAGTTGGGTGACTATTTGCACATCCTTTTGCCTCTTTACGAGACGTTACTATTCATTACACTCATTTGTATACTTTACTTTCAACTCTCCATTTTTGAAAATTCCGCCAACCCAATTTTACGGAAAAAAGTCACCGGTGACAGTGATTTTAGTTAAAGTAAGTCACATCTTAACAAATATTTATACTGTCATTCAAATTCACCATCATGAACGAAGATTTACGTTTATCCAAGTAACTATTCATGATTAGAACGTTGGGGATTGGAAAAGATAATATTGTGTTACGTACATGTGATAATTTCTGGACCCCAACCTGTGAATTTAGTGGTTATTTACTGTGAGATTCATGCCTGTGAGGTTTTTTAACGTATATTTTAGCGCACGAAATTCAATCATTCTTATGAAAATTTACATATGTGGATAAATGGATTTAGTTATGAGCATCATAATGATGTTTAAAATTAAGACTGTGTATAATTAAGTAACTTATCGATACAACAGGAAAACAAGTTTCAAAAACAAATATATTCTTTATTTATATCATACTTTATTTTGGGTGCATAGAAACACCGGAAAACACCGGAAAACACTATTAAACGTATTAAAATATTAAAAATGTAAATGTTTCATACCAATTACTTTACGTAAACTCTATTTTTGACAATTTAGTAGGTGTTTTTCGGTTTCTCATGTTTCGGCATTTATTCGTATGCGGTGACCATGAAATCTGGCACGTGTGATAATTACCAATGGCTGTAAATATGTTATAGATTATTGTTGTGTGTATTCTTTTTAATTGGTTTTGGACAGGCATCAATAATTTATACAAATTAGTGATAATAAAAACAATAATTGAGTAAATATCAACATCTTTTATTTCTAATACAAACAAACAAGATAATGACATATAGTAAATGTACAAAAGAAAATAACAAAAAGCAGTATTGCTGTAGTAACATTAATTGTAAAGGTAACAAGTACTAAAATGTGAAATATAAATATATGTAAATTCAGAATAACATTATTGCATATAGGGACCTTGATGTAAAAAGTATCAGGTTTGTTGGTGTGAAATATAAACATATAAAACTTAAATTCATTGAAAATGTTATAAAAAATATATATCACATGTATAAATGCATAGATGTTAAAATAAAAATATTTTGTAAAAGTTATGATAAGTAAAAGATAAATCACGCATGAATACACAAAAATCACATATGTAAAGCATTAGGTATGAAAATGCGAAATATAAATATATGTAAATTCAGATAACTATGCATATAGGGACCTTGATGTAAAAAGTATCAGGTTGTTGGTGTGAAATATAAACATATAAAATTTAAATGCATTGAAAATGTTATAAAAAATATATATCACATGTATAGATGCATAGATGTTAAAATGAAAGTACCTTGTAAAGTTATGATAAGTAAAAGATAAATCACGCATGAATACATAAAAATCACATATGTAAAGTATTAGGTACGAAAATGCGAAATATAAATATATGTAAATTCAGAATAACAATGCATATAGGGACCTTGATGTAAGAAGTATCAGGTTGTTGGTGTGAAATATAAACATATAAAATTTAAATGCATTGGAAATGTTATAAAAAATATATATCACATGTATAGATGCATAGATGTTAAAATGAAAGTAGTTGTAAAAGTTATGATAAGTAAAAGATAAATCACGCATGAATACACAAAAATCACATATGTAAAGTATTAGGTACGAAAATGCAAAATATAAATATATGTAAATGCAGAATAACATTATTGCCTATAAAATTCAATTTCGTTGAAAATATTATAAAAATATACCTGCAATACACTACCACCCCAGTAACTGGAGCTCCCAACAAGAGGATTCTCGGCGTGTGTATCACAAGCATAATGTTAATAAATAAAGACAAATATACAAATCAGTTTAGGTAAATAATTCTGCTTATAAATTATTAATACATAGAACAGTTTTATTTACAAAAACCTGACCAGACACCCCCGCACTTGAATAATTAATTTGTACATTTGTTTCAAGAACACAACTTAAACAGAGTACCTGTCATGCACTACCACCCCAGTAGCTTGAGCTCCCAACAAGAGGATTCTCGGCATGTGTATCACAAGCATTGTTTAAGTATTTGATAACAAAAATACAAATTAATTTTCAATTTTTGTTCGTTTTACTGTCATCGTCCTTTCATTGACCTTAAGTTTTTGTTGATTTGGTTTCTTACCGTGTGTTCTTGGGGCAACGATAGTCGACTTTCAGATAACCTGTTTTTTCTATTACATGGTTTCGGTATCGTGTATAGAGTCTGTTTTTCTGTTCATTTGTCATCGTTATCCATTCTGTCTTTGTGACTTCGAATTTAGCATGAGAATCCGCCAAACGAAATTCACCTGTTCTAAGCAAAGCGCTTCTAAGGTCCATGTATTGTCCTTCGACCAGGTAATACAGGGATTCTACCAAGTCTGTTACAGGTTTTGACTTCCAGTCAACTGTCTGTTTAAGTATGTGGTTGACAGATTCACAGTTGTTGTTCGTCCAATTGTTTTCAATTAAGTCATTTCTAGCCGGCTCATTGACTTTAGTTTTTAACAGAGGTCGAAGTTTGTCTTGAAAGTATTTAACAAAATTGTCAGGGATACCTTCACAGTGAGATACAAGTTGGTCACACTTTTCTTCAAAACAGATACTGTCGTCCGCGTCTAATATGCCACCATCTGCAAATATTTTGTTCAGAATGTCATTTCTGTCTGTTATGTTGACCACGTCATCAATCAGTTTCTGTTTAGCATTCTGTCGCAGATGTCTGGTACACAGTACATGCGTTGCCTCAGGGAATGCAGTTGTGATTGCTTTCACTAGAGCACGTTCGTCGTCACTGCCTATTACCAATTTGTCCAGAGGTGTGTCTATGACCTTCATTTTCAAGTGATAGAAGAAATGGCAGTAAGATTCAAAGTGACTTGCTGTTGTCATGAATGTATAGTGGTCCAAAAAATATTGGCGATTGACCTGTTTGGGTTCTTGTCACTGTCAGTTGTTTGTAACAAGTAACAGTCACACAAGTTGAACGTCTTGTCAACACCTAATATTGTATGACCTTTGCAGCAGAGTTTTTTCAGGTCTGTAATTTGTTCGTCCGTGTACAGAATTATACAGGGTGTCTTGCCATTAGTCCTAACAATTTACCTTACAAACTTGTCATTGTCGGACACCCTGTTTTTTAAAATGTTTGTTTGGTCTGCAATGTTTTTTTTAGGTCCAGAATATGTTTTTTCCTTACTTGTCATGTATTTCTTTTTGTCTCTTATCTGTTGCAGACCAGTGGGTCGAGTAACCTCGTCATATTTGTATTTAAGTTTTTCATAAACTTGTTTTGGTTTGTCTTTTGTGACCATGTCCTGAACATCAGTCATAACATAGTCAGGTGTGCGGAGGTAGTCTGACGGTCAAGATTTTTTTGAATTGCCATGTGGTGCCAGACCGGGGAACTTTCCTTAATACTCAACAACTGCAAATTTACTTACCAAACCCCCATCACCTAACCACGAAACTCGTTTTTTGTATGAAGCATCCAACTTCAATGTTGTATAATACCTATGAATAGCCACGACCTGGTATTTCTCTGGTTGCGGATTCATAGGCACATGCACTATTTTCCGTTGGATGCGCTTTTTGGTGCAGTATTCCCCATCTTTGAAAAAAATTACCGAAAGTCCCCCATATTTCGAAAATAGAGTGTTTTTGGAGAGGTCCCGCTTGAAGTATCCCAAACCCCACAGTCATCAGAGAAAGAACTAGATTTTTTTTGTGCCCGTTTATTTTGGTTGTTTGAATTTTCAATTACGAAATACACGTTTTGCTTAATACCCCCCGGAATTTTAGCCAACCCTACAGTTCCATTCGCTAACAAATCTACAACTATGCTGGTTTCCAAGAACCCCGTATCTAGCACCCCTTGTGTTTCACTGTTTGGTTCTGCTGCAGACACAAATGGTATATCATCTGTCAATTCAGAATCGGCAGTCATTGACAGTGATGATATATCATTTGTGTCTGAAACAGAAAGTTTTGTTTTAGACTGTACATCATCAGTTTCAATGACTGCCATTGATGAGTTGACTGTCAATGTACAGTCAATGGCAGTCATTGAAACTGATGTATCAACTGATGAAACATCGTCATATACAGTATTACTTATATCAAGTACCACAGGCTGAAGACTGTTCTTCGCTACCAGCGGTACAAAATGATTTGGTGTGAACTCAGTCACAGATACTGGTGTTGTCATACATGTTTTTTGGGTGTTTTCCTGTGTTTTTCGGTGTTTTCTGGTGTTTTAGGTGTTTTCCGGTGTTTTTATGTACCGGTTGACCGCTTTATTTTCATGATTTATGTAATTTTTCTACTAATTTCTACATTGTTTCTATTACATTTCAATTCCATACTTTGAGTTTAATTACACTCACCAAGGACCTGTATAGAAGGATTTCTTTTTATAATTCCTTGCACACACACACACTCTCTCTGCAGTTTTAAAAAGACACAGTCTTGTTCAGTTTGATACCTTTGACTGATTATTGATTTTGGCACTCAAAAGATTAAATAATTTCACTATTAAAAACTGGTAGTTCTGTTGTTGGGGGGATGGTGTATTATTCAGTCTCTTCCTCAATCTGATTGGTAGACATTACTGGTCTGGAATCATTAGCACAGCTTCATAACTGAAAAATATAAATTGTCATAAAATAATTATGTTTTTATCTGCAATTTTTCAACTTGTGGTTTCACATAAGCTTTTGGAAGTGACAGGACATATTACAGGCGGTGTCTGATATTGATTATTTTTATTCAATTTTAAATATTTTCATTTTCATTTTTTCCATGTTTAAGCATTTCCAGCATCCAATTCAATATGAATGTTTTTCATCCTGGTCTTGTGCATTCACCTAAAATATATATATACACACCTTCCAAATCAGGCACCTTATGTCTAGTCTTTGGACACAGGAACTCCAAGGATCAAAGAAGACCTCATGGAATGACAAATGTGTAATCATCTTTCCAACAACAACCTGGTAGAACATAAATAAATCATCTGAGTAAATGTAATGTTTATATTGCTTTAAAATACGAAAACAAAACTTCAGAGACTGACCTACGAACACCAAACATCAATTCAATGCATTAAGTAATCAATTATTAAAATACAATACACATCTTTTCTATCTGTTTACTCACCGAGGATTGTTCACAGATCCTCCATCTACCAAACATTTGTTTTCTATATGATCTGCTGAGACAAATATGTTTCCTGTCATAAACCCACTTCAATTATAAAGATTATCTTCCAGTTGTAATCATTTAATTACATAATCAATTAACACCTACTCCCTCGAGGCATATTGTTGTGGACACATGTTTTGTTTTGCAAATTACCAGGTTTACGGTTTACTCGGATTTGTTCCCCAAACTTAACAAGCTAAAAGGCGGACGTTAATGTAAAACTTAGAAAATAGTGGTAAATTTTTCTACTTCTTCTGAAATATGGTTTTACCATGAGATTTTGACCATGACCCGTGAGACGGTGAACACCTGTTATTAGAAATCTAAGCAAAAAATAAAACTTGTGACATTTTGAAACTACAAACAAAGTACCATCCTGGGACCTATACTGTTTCTGTGCCATATCAACGACTTTTCGTCGAATGTAACATCATCAGTACGCCTGTTTGCGGATGACTGTACAGATCCATAAAATCCTTTCAAGATCACCTGGAATTCCAAAGAGACCTAAGTCACTTGAGAAGTGGGCCGAAAACTGGGGTATGTCATTCAACTAAAAAAAGTGTTACATTCTCCGTACTATTAGATCAAAGACATCAAGTACATACAGGTACCAACTGGGAGGCACCATTCTGGAAGAGGTTGAGGAAAACCTTGAGTAACCATTAACAAAACACTTAAATGGGACTCGCATATATGCAAAACTACAAAGAAAGCAAAGTCAACTTTCAGATTTCTACGACGAAATCTAAGACAATGCCCTCCGTCATTCAAACTCGCAGCCTACAGCACCCTAGTTAGGTTGATACTCGAGTACAGCTGTACCATCTCAGATCCCTATCTACAAAAAAAAATCTCAGCACTGGAGAAGGTCCAACGGCGTGCTGCAAGATTCATCTGCTCAAACTACAGCCGACACAGTAGTGTGACCTCAATGCTAGATGGCCTGGGTTTAGATATTCTAAAGGAGCGACAATATGACCATTGGCTCGTCCTTTTCTACAAAATTGTTAAGGGGTTGGTGGCTGTACCTGTAGGGGACTATCTCACCGAAACAAGTTCGAGAACAAGAAGCCATAATAGCACAAACTATAAACATTTTCAGTGTAACACGGAATTGAATAAAAATTCCTTCTTCCCACAGACTACCAAGGATTGGAATTCACTACCCAAGGTGATAACAACGATGCCAGACCTACCGTCGTTCAAAGAAAAATGAAAACAGAAATCCTTACTTATGTAAACTCTTAGCGCACTCTCTCACCCGGAAGTAAATATTCATTATTGAGGACTTTCCGGTACCTTACAGATACAGATACATTATAGAAAACCAAAACACCAACATTCAAACTGTTTTGAAGGAAAAGTGCTAAAACTGAAAAGTTTAAGACCTTGATCTTCTTTGTAACGGCTTTGGTGAAGTGGAACCAGCTAGAAGAGAGCACTACCTGTGACTAACCCCAGAGCTGCGACTAAGTAACTATGCTTGCAAGTCACCAGATGTTATACTCAAATATCAGTATCTTCTACGTATTCTGCAGATGTTGCTGAAAATACAAAGAATGTCATGATATCATATACATGTATATTCATGAAATGTAGACGTAACCACTTAGAAATGTTCAATATTAACAAGAGAAACTTACATTTTAATGTTTCTGTTTTCTTGAAGGAGCATACATGTGTTAAAATACTGTCCTGTTGCATACTAAAAAATTAAACACTTGGATAACTTGTAATTATTTGTTTATTTCATTCAATGAATCCATTATTAAGCTACCTATCTTCTCAGATGTCATTATCTTGGACAAATATTAGTACAACTTTACTGCACACAGATATACACAGATTTCTGACCACTTTTGACTGCTTGTGACATCTAAGACTGGCTCCCTGACCTACCAGTTATCAAAGAACTATTATTTGAGGAACAAGATTTATCATTTTGAAGTGTTAAAAAGCTGAAATATGCAGGCTGCCAAAATTAGGTGCCTTTAATATACCCCATAATAAAAAAATCTGCACTTCTTTGTAATTTCTTGCGCCATTGGTAAATTATATGTTGACCTCCAGTGAACTGCACAGCAAGGGAAAATAAGGAGAGTAAAACTAAAAGTAGTTAGTACCGGTATGTGTATTTTAAAACGTTAGAAGCAGTTGAATATTTATGTGCTGAGTTTTGCTTTAAAGGCATCAACTGGCCTGACTGATGTTTTTTTGGTGTAAGTTTGATAGTATGGGAAAAAATAACCGTTGGTTAGTGAATGACTTGTCACTTAGTGAATATTTTTCATTTGAGAAAATCTCTCTGATTTTTCTTTGTAATATTTCCAGTGCTGTTACACTATTGTTGTTTCTACTTCAGCAGTATGCCTGGTGGTGCCAGTGTGTTTGTGAGTTTCCCACAAGTTCCAGGTAAGGGGAAGGTGTCACTGTGTGAGCAGTATGGAGAACTGATATCAGGACTGCAGGATCAGGCGAAATTAAGAGTAAATATAACTTAAATTAAAGTTGTTTCTTTAATGGTGTTAACGCCATTTTCAACATATTTCAGGTTATATATGGCATATCCAGTTTTATTGGTGGAGGAAGACCTCAAAGTAGAACCACCGTCCTTCCGCAAATAATTGGTAAACTTTCTCACAAAGTTTTTGGAGCAAGCAGGACCCGGACCTATGACCTTATCTGTGAGATGATGCCTTAGATCACATGACCATGCAGGACCCAAATATTGTTAATGGTGTTTATAAATTCTCAGTGGTAACAATTAACTTTTACTTCAGTCACTTAAACATAACAAAATATTTTGTTCTCAAACTTGTTATTATTAATGACCCTTTAGGTAGAAATAAAAAAGAAAAAAAGACTTTGGTCTTGTTCATATTATGATCTATATTTTCTACATGTATTTTCCAGCTCATTTCTACTTCATAATTTTCTTTAGTTAACATCCTCTTCCTTTTGTATTGTGTTTGGCACTGTAGCTTAGTTAAAATTTATTTGTTTTACTTCGATAGTGAAATAAGTTATTAAAACTTATACAAATCATGCTCAAAATCTTCCTGGGTAGAATAAGTACTTAAGTACATGATTGTGGAAAAAGTCTCTTGCTCAAGGACACCACACATAGTGGACGAGGACCAGAATCGGAACTCTTCTATCCTGGGTTTGATGCTCTACCAAATATGTGCAAGCCCCCTGTTAGAAGATGTAATTAATGAAGTTTCAATTTGGGTTGAGCCCTCACTGTTATATTTGTTGAATAGTTAACAGGTTACCCAGATGTAACAATCACCAAAGATTCTACCAGATGTTTGACTCAAAGGGAAAATGCCAAGTCTGCCTTCTTGCCCCATGATGAGACTGTCACCAAACGTGTGTATCATGCATGGCATGAGATGGGTGTGTCAGGGGCTCTGGAGGAGGTAGTGAACAGTACCAGTGAAGGTAAACTTTTTCCTATATACTATAAATATTTTTATTCCTGATATTGTCTTTATCCTTTTGGCACTTTGTTGTAGTATTATAGTATTTGTATGTATTTGTATTATGGGATGGTGACCTAAATAACTTGAATAAACTATTTGTGTAACCAAACAAATTTTTGCAAAGTCCTTAATATCAGACAGGAAATCTGTTTACAAGATGCACCATATTGCTCCAATTATGTAAGGATCACACATTGTTGAGCCCGCTTCTAGGGCTTGGCATTGTGGCCCTTGGGCATCTAGTTTGAAACAGTACCCAAGAGTCACCAAAATTCGTTCATACCTGTGTAATGGGCATTAGTACTTAAAACCATCCAACTTTTTAAAATGGCCGTGACTTTGACCTCTGCAGATAACATTCTTTGCTAAATGTTTTGTTTTGCATTTGGCTCTTGTTTCTTAAAACTGTTTTGCCCCAGTCACAAAACTGAGTTCATAGCTGTGTGATTAGTACAATTATTCAAATGATACTCCATGGCAGTGTTCCATAGTGATACACTCTAATGATTCCTTACCTCTCATCGCTAATGTTGTAGGTTCGCGTCCTGCTCGGTCCAAAAACTTTATATGAGAAAGATTGCCTGTTACTTGCAGAAGGACCGTGGTTCTACTCAGATTCATGCTGGAAAAAAATAGATAAGCCATATATAACCTGATGTGTGTTGAAAATGATCTTAAAACCCGCTAAAAAAACAACAAAAATACTACACAAACCCATACATTATTTTTGCAAATGTCCAGCAGTCACCAAATTTGGTTAGTAGTTAAAAGGTAACAACCCCTAAACCATGCAGCATTATTTTGGATGACCTTGGCATAGTTCTCTACCTTGACCCCTACAGTAACACAAAATTAACTTTGCTTTTGTGCAGAAATCTTCTTCACATTAAAAATAAACAGACAAATATCATGATAATTATCGTATTACATTTAAAAACTGTAATGTGTCCTAATTTTTATTAATAGCAAAAAAAAATTTTTTTTTTCATAAAAATAAGGGTGTCCAAAAACATAGGGTGTCCCAAAACATAGAGTAAATATGGTATCGCCTCTATCTGATGCTATTTGTCTAGCTCCAGCATAGCCTCACTTTGCGATGAAGTGATATAGGTGTGACATGATTCTGCGGAATTCGTTCACACAAGTTTACTTGTGTTTTCCATTCTTTCCTTGCTCTTTTTCCCTTTATATAAATGGCAGAAGTTAAAATATTTACCCGGTACTTGATTATTTCAATGAAATGTCAGATGCTTTGTTTAAAGGATATACAAACCACAGAAACAACAGAATGGGGTAAAGAGTGCTTATCTGGTACAACTTATTATCAGATTAAACAACTACATTTGTATTGATTGAAGAAGGACAATTAAAAGTGAGGACGTTCTAAAATATTTGGTTGCTGTGCTCTTACCTGCTCACTTGAAATTGCAGCTACCAGTACCCAAACTTTTAAATTGACTTTCAAAGCCTCATGAAAAATACTGGTTCAGAACACAGCAAACATACAATTCTTTAAGGATGGCCTGGGTGGTCTCAAAATCAGGGGAATCTGGGTAATGTTTTATTGTATTTAAATGTGTTGTGTTTACTGTTACAGTTCCAGACTGGTTGACAGCTGTCTCACAGAAGTTTCTCATATTGACACGATGGACTAGTTCTCTACACGGTTCATTTTTCCCACATTTGGCTGTAAGTTCATTTATTCTTTCAACATCTAATAGTAGTTAGCACTACTGGTCATAGGCCAGCGGAGCTTATGTCATGGTTAATTGTCGGACGTTAGTCTGTCTGCTAACCTTTTCCTTGTAGTCGTGCTAGCATTCCCAATTTTCAATGAATCTGACCCAAACTTGCACAGCAGTTCTCTAACTTCAAGATCTCTGACAATTTATTGAACCAGCATGATTTGACCATAAATGTTCCCACCACAGGAAAAATATCACAGTTTATAAGCATATTTTAAGGAAAACTTCAAAAAACCCATCTAAATGCGTAGACCTTAGATATATTACATATCCTACAATATAAATTTTCAACAAAAATATGCCAGCCAATATGTTTGTATTTGATGCTCCACTAATTTGAAGTTCTATTTTTTTTTCCAATTATCAACTTAGAATTTATATTTCATTTCTTATTTCAATGCTTATTCTTGTATATGGGTTAGTGTTTCCTGGTGGTCAGAGTTAACACCTGTTTTATCAGGCTTGTTTCTTTTTGTTAACAGCTGTCCAATGAAGACATTGTAGCAAAGTTCTCCAGTATTGGTGACTGGTAAGTTCACAATTTAACCAAGTTCTTCAGTAATGGTGACTGGTAAGTTCACTATTTGACTAATTGCTCAAGTATTGGTGACTAGTTTGTTCACAATTTGAAAAATTGACTGGTAAGTTCACCATTTGACTAAGTTCTCAAGTATTGGTGACTAGTTTGTTCACCATTTGACCAAGTTCTCCAGTATTGATGACTGGTAAGTTCACAATTTGACCTAGTTTTTCAGTATTGGTGACTGGTAAATTCACAATTTGACCAAGTTCATCAGTATTGGTGACTGGTAAGTTCACAATTTGACCAAGTTCACCAGTATTGGTTACTGGTTTGTTCACAATTTGACAATGTTCTCAAGTATTTTAAATCTGTTCTGCTTTTCAGTTGTAATATTGATTCTGTCAACTAATTACCATCATGTTCAAAAAAAGGTACTGACCTTCACCTACTTAACAGACTTGTGTCAGTTATTTAGCTCATTTTCAATAAGTGTCACTGCTGTAGTAATTTATGCTTGCATCTACTGGTTATAGTTTTATGTTTAGTTCTGCTTTTCCTCTATTTCTCAACAAACTACCTGTGCTATTGCTACTTCTGCAGAATGTTATTTTTTTCCATTTATTTCCGTAGATTTGAAGCCAATTTTGGCAAACTAACCTGACAGTGTTGTTAAAAATTAGTAAAACTTTACACATACAAATTCCTGTCTTAAAGTGTTCACTGCGTTTAGAGAAATTCTGTAATAAATTGCCATTTCTGTAAAATTAAAACAAAATGCCGCTTTTCCATCAAATATTATCTTTCAGGAACTAGTGATGTAAATTTCAACCATTTTCTTATCAAGTCTTACTTTATAGTTTCATTTTTAAAATGTCAGGATTCTGTGTTCATAATTGAAAGAGATAATGGCTCTTAAACTGGTGATATGGGAATTGGATTTATACAATATTTGTAATTGACTATTATTCAGGATGACGAGTCCTATGAAAGCTTTTGCCTGGCATCCACACATTATCAAGTTCTCGTATGCTCTGCAGGATAACACTGTACGTGTTCACGTGCAAACTACAGATCTGGTGCCCATTCTGAAACACAAACTACAGAAAAATGTTGCCAGTCTAGCATGGCAGTAAGTATAAGTGGATAATTTAAAAAGATATTGAGCAACATTTTTAGCTCGCCGGGACGAAGTCCAAGGAGAGCTATTGTCATGACCCTGGCGTTGTTGGCGTCGTCTGTATACACCCAGGTTAAACTTTTGCGTTCAAGTTTCAGATATCTATGCAACCACACATAGGATATGAATGAAACTTTCCATGTGTGTTTACCATCATCAATGGAACACACAGAGATAAGAACCATAACTCTGGATTGCATTTTGGCACAGTTATGGCCCTTTTTGGACTTAGACATCCAGAGGCGAGCTTTGTAGGTCTTCTGACAACTCTTGTTTAAGATAACTACACTGTAAATTCTAGTTTAATTTCTATAAGGGACAATGAGGCTCTCCCTCCATCCCCACCCCCTCCCACCACACACACTCCCATTAATGTTAAAATTGTTAAAAAATACAAAAAAAATACTGTAGTCATGATAAGCAAGTAGAGCATTCTATGGGGCCTCTTCAACCTCTTGTTGTTACAGCGTTTTCTCTTACATTGATTGACATATTTGACAGTTGAATAGGGAAGCAGCCAAACAACTGAATTGGCCAATCACATGTGAAAATATGTAAAAGTAAACTGAGAGTGCCTGGTGCTGTGGCCAAGTATGAAAGTTTGTCAGTTACTTGCGGGAGAATGGTGGTTCTATTCAGATTCATTCTGAGGTATTTTTCCACCAATAGAAAAAACAAAATCACAGACTGAATATAGGTTGTGTGCACAATATAGACATTTCCCTTCACCACGACATTGTTTTAGATAATGTAATGCAGAGATTCTCTAAAATAGTCTTATATATGAAAGGTGTAGTAATATGAGATTATTTTTTTCAGGCCTCAATCTTCTTCTGTTTTAGCTGTGGCATGTCAATCATGCATACTGATATGGCATATTGAACCTACATCTTTAGCTACAAGGTAAGTCTGCATTCACTAGTTTGGTCTGCCTTCACTAGTTAGGTCTGCCTTCACTAGTTATGTCCAGTACTATTGTTATTGTAGGGAGTTTAATGACACTTTTAGCAATTTTTCAATTATATTGCTATGGTGTCCACTTGAGTCAGTGTTCTAAGCGCTGCCACACTGGAGTATCATGCAGCAGGCACATGGTACATGATAAACAACTTGCTATTTCTGTAATGCTGTCATGTAATTACATACAGTCGAAACTCGTTATCTCAATATTGGAGGGACTGCCAAAAAAACTCGAGATATCCGAATATCGACATAGATTTTGTCTCAAAATCAACATTTATTTTTATCACCTGGGTTGCATTTTCTTTCAACTGAAGATCCTTTAAGATCATACAACTGATAGAGTGGGCGTTAGTGCAGTGGACAGAGAGTAAGCTGCTCCAGTGAGAGGTAGCAGGGTCAATCCCATGCTTGACCAGCTGGTCTTGTAAAGGTAACACTCAGTAAACTGGCTCGAGAGTGATTCAAATAAGCTCTGAACTTACTTTGCAATCAAGCTAAAATGAATAGATGTCTGACTGATGTATCTTATTGTTAATAGATATCTGACTGACATATCTTATTGTGAATAGATATCTGACTGATGTATCTTATTGTGAATAGATATCTGACTGATGTATCTTATTGTGAATAGATATCTGACTGTTGTATCTTATTGTGAATAGATATCTGACTGACATATCTTATTGTGAATAGATATCTGACTGGCGTGTCTAATTGTATATAGATATCTGACTGGCATGTCTTATTGTGAATAGATATGACTGACGTGTCTTATTGTGAATAGATATCTGACTGATGTATCTATAGTGAATAGATATCTGACTGACATATCTTATTGTGAATAGATATCTGACTGATGTATCTTATTGTGAATAGATATCTGATAGATATCTGACTGATGTATCTTATTGTGAATAGATATCTGACTGACGTATCTTATGGTGAATAGATGTCTGACTGACGTATCTTATTGTGAATAGATATCGGACTGATGTATCTTATTGTGAATAGATATCTGACTGGTGTATCTTATTGTTTATAGATATCTGACTGATGTATCTTATTGTGAATAGATATTTGACTGATGTATCTTATTGTGAATAGGTATGTGACTGACATATCTTATTGTGAATAGATATCTGACTGATGTATCTTATTGTGAATAGATATCTGATAGATATCTGACTGACGTATCTTATTGTGAATAGATATCTGACTGACGTATCTTATGGTGAATAGATGTCTGACTGACGTATCTTATTGTGAATAGATATCGGACTGATGTATCTTATTGTGAATAGATATCTGACTGGTGTATCTTATTGTTAATAGATATCTGACTGACGTATCTTATTGTGAATAGATATCTGACTGATGTATCTTATTGTGAATAGATATCTGACTGATGTATCTTATTGTGAATAGATATCTGACTGACATATCTTATTGTGAATAGATATCTGACTGATGTATCTTATTGTGAATAGATATGTGACTGACATATCTTATTGTGAATAGATATCTGACTGATGTATCTTATTGTGAATAGATATCTGACTGGTGTATCTTATTGTTTATAGATATCTGACTGGTGTATCTTATTGTGAATAGATATCTGACTGATGTATCTTATTGTGAATAGATATCTGACTGATGTATCTTATTGTGAATAGATATGTGACTGACATATCTTATTGTGAATAGATATCTGACTGATGTATCTTATTGTGAATAAATATCTGACTGACGTATCTTATTTTGAATAGATATCTGACTGGCGTGTCTTATTGTGAATAGATATATGACTGACGTATCTTATTGTGAAAAGATATCTAACTGACGTATCTTATTGTGAAAAGACATCTGACTGACATATCTTATTGTAAATAGACATCTGACTGATGTATCTTATTGTGAATAGATATCTGACTGATGTATCTTATTGTGAATAGATATCTGACTGGTGTATCTTATTGTGAATAATTATTTGACTGACATATCTTATTGTGAATAGATATCTGACTGGTGTATCTTATTGTGAATAGATGTCTGACTGATGTATCTTATTGTGAATAGATATCTGACTGGTGTATCTTATTGTGAATAGATATCTGACTGACATATCTTATTGTGAATAGATATCTGACTGATGTATCTTATTGTGAATAGATGTCTGACTGGTGTATCTTATTGTGAATAGATGTCTGACTGATGTATCTTTTTGTGAATAGATATCTGACTGATGTATCTTATTGTGAATAGATATCTGACTGACATATCTTATTGTGAATAGATATCTGACTGGTGTATCTTATTGTGAATAGATATCTGACTGGTGTATCTTATTGTGAATAGATATCTGACGGTGTATCTTATTGTGAATAGATGTCTGACTGATGTTATTGTTGATATGTCTTGTAAAAGTAGTTCTAAGGAAACACGATTAAGTGCCTTGCTCCAAATCACAACAGTTTGCTTAAACGTTTATTTGTTTACTCCAAGAGCCATTTGCTAATGTTTAATCCCGAGAGCAATGGAAGGATAACGATGATGTAGTCCAATTTCCATTTACTTTTCATTCATTTGGTCACTGTTTGCATTTATAAACATAGTAAACATGTTAACTGTACTGAATGCAGTCTGGGTCCAAGCTGAATGATATCCATGCCTCACCAGTCATAGATTCAAAATTGTTTTACAGAATCAGACGAGCATTGACTTAGTGTGAGACTTATCAATGTGAGAGCTCTCTGTTATATGTTAAGACACAATAAAACTATATCTGCAGACCCTCCTCAAGTTCTGTGCAAGTTTTACAACAAAGTAACCACTGTCCCGTGACAAGTATCGTTTGGAGCCCCGATGGTCGCATCCTGATGTCATCCTCACCCGTTGATACCGCCATGTTAGCCTGGGATGTTGCAATGGAGACCTGTACACCTCTGCGCAGGTTTGGTGGTGGGGGCGTATCACTGTTGTCATGGTCGCCAGATGGTAGTAAGCTGTTCTCTGCCACACCTTCAAATCTCTTCAGGTATAGTAATTCTTTATGTATGTTCAAAGAACTACAACCACTGAAAGGCATGTTGTTGTGGTTTGTGTAGCATAAGGGAAGGAACTACCCAATTATAATGTATAGATAAAAATGTGCAACTTTAAATGACCAGTCATCACAAGGTATTAATACATACACAATTATTTTGTTTTATATCAGAACATCCAATATGGTCACAAAATGCATATTTACATTCACATACTATAAAGCTGTATGGTAAAGCCTGTTTTTTTTAGCTGCTCCGGAACATACTTTGGTACTATTATGGAATACAGAATTTTTGGCAATTTCTGTAACCATGAGTTACTGTGGTGAAAAGGTGTCATATTTTTGTAACCTTTTATAGAATAATTTTTTTAAAGTTGTCTTAATTGCAAAAAATAGTAACACATTATCAGACAAGTTTTACTGGTTTTTATGTTACTATTGAAAATAAATCATCGTACATGATACCATTGACTACATCAAAGACTAATATCTTGATTACATCGACCATAATCAAAATGCAGGCGAATGGGAAATTGTTGACAAGTGTGGCAAATCTGATATTTGGAGGCATTTTGGTCTTACGAAACAACACTGTTGTACTCACTAGAAAAATGCAGTATACCAAGTTACTGTTTTTCTTACGGTACCCACCTCTAACATACTACTGGAACATTTGTCACTTACCAGTCACATGCTTTGTTATATTTTACAGAGTGTGGGAAACAAGGAGTTGGAGTTGTGAAAAATGGTCGACTTCCACAGGCAGGTGCAAGGTAACTTTGTTCTGTATTTGTATATTCTTTTGTCACAGTAGTAAATGGATGACAAAACATGTACCGTAATTACCCTATGTATTGGGATACCCTATGTTTTGTGTCGTGCACTTTAAACCTCAGCCAAGAAAAGCATATTCTTTTCAAATGACGTATTCTTAAACTACTGAACTGATTTTATTGAATCTTGGTCACACCGTTCCTTGTTACATTTTCAAGCTCAATGCCCCAGACTTTTGTAAAAAGAAGGTAATTTATCCCCAAAATATAAAAGATCGGGGGGTTTTAAATTATTTTTTTTCGTATCATTTATTATTATTATTATTTTTTTTTTATGAAAATAAAATGGGTGGGCTGCATGGAAATTAGGGGGCGGCAGGAGTGATAATCTAGCAATTAATTTATTATTGCATAACCCCCAATTTTTCAGAGATGTGAGTAAAGAAGCATAAAGACTAAAAAATTACATTGCAATCTTTTTTATTGTAAAGATCAGAAATTTCATTTATTTCAGTTAAAAACTTTACTTACGTACATAGTATCACTTATTAACCCTTTACTTCATATAGACACCTTTGGACACCTCTAATATAGACGCCTTTGGACACCTCTAATAAAGACGCCTTTGGACACCTAATATACATGTAGAAGGCTATTGAATTATTGGGTGAATTATGTTTATATTAACTGACAGAGTGGAAAACAGTGCAAGAAGTGTTCAGATTGCTCGTTACGAGCAATCTGAACTATTCCTGATTGGTGCGGGAAAACGTGTATCTATGGAGTAAAGGGTTAAGTGAATTACTATTATTTTGCAATCAAAACACATTGGTCTACAAGATATAAAGTCATACATGTATATTTTAAACAATCGTTTTCGTATTTCTGTGTTGAAATTTTAGGCTGTTATTCAAACATCAGTAATCCAATAAGCGATCATTATGGGTTGCTATTCTGCCATTTTTCTTAGACAAACAAGCGATGACTTAGTAAATACTACATTGTATATATAATTGAACAAATAGTGCCACGTGGCCAGTGGACGAAACAATAGTCATTTTTGTTTCGGGTCAATTGAAATCACATCTCAAATTTCACTGTCAGTTATAGTTCTTTTTTTGTAAGTTGCTGGTAACGATGACATGTGGTATCTGAGCTGTCAATCCTTCCATCATTCCACCTGTCAAACATTTTTATCTGTACTTTGTAACTTCAACTGCTGCAGTTTACAGAGGATTCAAATTTAACTTGGTATACATCATCATCAATGTGCATATTTTCAGAATATTCCTGACTGATTCAGGACTAAATGTCAGTTTTTCCACAGTACAGTTTTACTACATCATTGGTTTCACCTCCTCCTACAGTTAACATGGGGTTCTATTTATATACTTCATATAGATCAAGTGGGCATGCGCATATGATAGGGATGTTCTGGTCCAATTGTTTTTATCTCATTTGCTCACTGGTGTTAAAAAAAATGACTTTCATAGGATTTTAACAACTGGATGTATTTATGAGCATTTGAGGAATTTTTAAAAAAAACAACTTAGGGGTGCCACTGCACTGCCTTTAAAAACAAACAAGCTGGTCAACCCATCAGTTACTGTGCATTTTTATGTGCGGATATATTCCTACAGTGGAAAAAAAACACCTTTTTTTTTTACCATGGAAATCCTAGACCTTATTTTATATAGAACAAAGAACAAAATTCATCCGTGTAGTGAGACCTTTAGAATGTATCCAAATATCTTTATTACATGTGAATTGTTGTACTTTCTTGTCAGGCATCCTGTTGGAGTCCCGGAGGGAATGTTCTACTGTTTACAACTGAAAACCAGCCAATAATATACTCCCTTACATTTACTGAGAGTTCAGAAGAGACAAACCCTGTGATTGGTGGATCTCAGACTGCTGTAGCCTGTATTAACCTATCGGAGGCAGAAATGCCATCAGAAAATGATGCTCCTGCAATAAGGTAAAGCTTAGTGTTGATTAAGGTAAAGCTTATTGTTTTGTCTCTAATACAACCAATTGGAATGTAAGATGGTTGTAAGTAAATTGACCAAAATGTGATATTTTTGTAGATGACTACTGGTATATTCAGGCCTTCTAAAATTCCAAAATGCTGATCGGTCCAGGTTTTTTACTACCATAAGAATCGCACTTATTTTAAAAAAATCACTATATGCCTTTACATATATGCATACCCCACCCACCATGTCAGCTGCACCATGTATTTTCTCCTTTAATTTATTAATGGGGAACTATTTCAAGTTAATTTGTGTATTATTTATAACATGCTTTACCACAATGTGTACATTTTAATGACTGACGTTTAACTGAATAATTTTCATTATATTAAAAATTCTCGATCAAACCCAAAGTGTCGCTAGTATCGGAAGCTGCGTGAAATAATCACCAAAAGCGTTGTGCTGCAGCTAGCCACTACGTACAATTACCAAAACCATCTCGTATATATAATTAAAGTTATTTTTAAAAAAAATGAAACAAACAAGTAACACTGCACGCTTTATCAAATATTTTAATGACGCAAACAGTATTCGGTCTGACTGTCCCAGCTTTGACTAGCGGTATATCAGAAATTACAGACGCAAACACAATCTTTTGATGAACCGACACAATGCTATGGGTCGCTGATCACACATCAAAGGCATGCTACATAGCGATAGACTCATCTGATAAACTCCCTCTAATATCGTTAATGGTTAGTCAAATTGACATCATTTCGCACAGCAGGTGACAAAACAATCAGATTATTGGGTCTAATGATATTGCCGCAAGGCATATTTCACAGGTCAGTATGGCATGGTAAGAGCAATTTATGAGATTTTATACGACCGATAGAAAATATCTGGACAGATTTTTTTTATTAAACTTTAAAAATATCTGGATCTATTTTTTATAAAACTTTGAAATGAAAACCGGTTTTGAACTTCAGAAATCTGTCCAAAAAAACAAAAAAAACGGCAATTTTTGAAGGCCTAGGTATATTGTATCTGCATTTGGTCCTCCTCAGACAGTAACACACATGGGTGACTCCACATGTATAAGACAAGCCTCAATATAATAAAACTGAGAAGTTTGATTCTGTGGAAATATCCATTTAATACATCACACAGAGTGCATAATTTGATATATAAAGGATTTTGAGAAAAAAAAACGATGTTGCCATTTTGTGAATTAATTATGTTGTTGTTGTTTATTGCACATGAATAAAGTCTACATTGACCATGAAGCAATAAATATGGGCTGGATTAATTCAATAATGCATCAGCAATTACAATCAGATCATCCAAAGATATTAGATAAAAATGCATTTCAGGTTGTTTCCACTTTGGAATAAAAAAATAATCTTGCAATAATATGGTTTGGCGATTGGTTTCTTGCTGAAAAAAATTTCTTGTTTTAAATTAAAATTATGTTACAGGGTTGGAGGTCTTGTACAAATGATGGTTTGGGACTCCACAGGTGAAAGACTGGCTGTCATGTTTAAAGGTAATTCATGCACTAGTAAATGTTTAACAGTTTTATACTGTGAGGCATACTCAAGTCTCAGCAATCACTTATTAAACTGGATCCTTCTCATATAAAGGAATCAGTACATAACTATATGTAAATTGTCCCTACAGTTCATGCCACCCTTGATAAATTGCTTGTTTGCCACTTCCAACTCATACCATTTAGAGTTGGGTAGTTAGGTAGGTAGGTAAAAATTATTTATTTTTTTTTTGGTAATTAATCAGAGAATCTTTTTAAGGACATGTAATGACTGAGAATATTGTAAATAAACACCCAAAATTTTTTTAGGCCTCAGTCACATGTAGATGCTGGTATAATAAGCTTTGGCTGAAACTATTTCTATTAAAATAGTTGATTCTATAGTCTTTTGTTCTTCGCTTGCATTGTAGCTGTAGTCTGGTTTGTAGATTTATGTCTGGTTGTTCACAAATAATTATCTCCATATATATACTTGTATATATATATCTGGTTGTTCACAAATATTATCTCAATATATATACTTGTATATATATATCTGGTTCGTAAACCTCTGTATAGTAATGTATACTACGTTCCATGAATTGTTTGTAACAAGTATTATATATTATTTTACCTTAGTTTAAGTCTCTATGCTAAATTTCCCATAACTGATCAACAATTTAAATATTGATTGGCAAAAAAAAAAACATGTGCGTGACTTTGATGTGTGCACGGTACAAATTAAAATATTGAGAAAATAAAAATCATGAAACTAAGTATTGATTTGACAATGCCAATGTCATTTTAACTGTCAGACAAGAATAAAAAATGTTTTGCTTCATTTTCTAAGGTGACATACACGTTACTGGGCAAATTACTTTTTGCGTTGTAAAACAAATGGCCCTTATTTCGACATGTCCGTAATTTCAACATGTTAGTTGTTATATTGCCATTACTCTTATTGATTGCGAAAAGATTGGAGAAACTTCAAATGAAACAAATAAAAATGTGTAAAACAAATTTTCATCATCTGAATCTGATGCAAACGAAGATATACCTAACTTTATTGATTCGGATGACGACTATGATGAACAATGTCTAGGTTGTGGGTCTGACGAAGGTGCATCTGTACTGCTTGCCCAAGAACATGGCACATCAGGTGCACCTGAGACAAATTTCGAATTGATGTCATGTTAAAATGAATTGATTACATAGATCTCATTATTCTTAAAATCATTTCAGGTAAATGGAAAATCAACTGTTTGATTTTTATAAGTTTTCACGACTTTTTTTTTTGAAACTCTGTAAGGGTGTCGGATTTACGCTTCCTTTCTTGAAATTAAGTTCCCTGTAATATATTGTAATGATACTGTATCACACATGAAAATATAAACGTAAAGAAAAGCGGTTTTAAAAAGAAAAGGACAATATTCACCAGCAACATGTCGAAATACGGCACTTAATTATCAAAGTATCTGATAAGTTAAATTTCCCTTTAAGCTGTTGAAATTAGGGGCATTTGCTCTAAATAAAATAATTATCACAATATTATTTTTATTTTTCTCAGGTTGACATTTTTCAATAGTGCCCTCACATGAATGTGATATTTATATGTGATTATTATTACTTTGTAGATAACCAGGATTACATAGCGATCTTTAGAACTCAGATAGCACCCGTGTTGGAAATAACCCCATGGTATGTACAGTCATGTACTTAAAATCACACTTCCTATTGTAAAGGGTCCGTGTGGTCTAAGGCGCTGTCTCAAGATCACTTACCTTTCTCGCCACCAAGGTCGGAGGTTTTTAAAAACTTAAAATGAGGAAGTTTACTAGTTACTTGTGAAAGGACAGTGGTTCTTCTCAGATTCCTTCTCAGGTCTTTCTCCACCAATAAAACTTGATATGCTGTATATATATAACCTGAAATGTGTTGAAAATAGCATTTACCGTCCCTCATTGTAAGTTCACATTGTACTCCAGAAGCAATATGTGTCAACATCTGTAGAGTTCTGTGATCATACTCTGGCACCTACTTTTCTCATATGATCTTCACCAAACGTACACAAACATTATGTAACCGTAATATCTCAGACAATATTTTGAACTTTTCATGTAGAGTAATTAATGTTGGAGTTGTGGTTCTTGAATCATAAAAAAATGCACTATTTGACCTTTTGTGCAGTCTACTACCAGATTTTTTATTTGATATCCACCAATCATACACAGTAGCTATATAAACATAATATCTCAAAGAATTTATTGAACGCAAAAGTTGGGTAATTAATGATCAAGTCAAGCTGTGACTGAAAAAAAGACTTAATTTGACAGAATTTCGAACTTCATTGGCAATGAATCCATTTTGATCCTTGTGTCAGCATTTCTGAAGTTGGTGATTATCGTAAATATTCAATATGAAACACAATACAGGTGTATAATGTATATTGAACACAGATTGTTGACCCTGGTGTTTATATTTTTGTTTATGATTTTCCTGTCTCTGTTACGAATGAAATTCAGAAGTTGAAATGATTTCCACATCTTTATACATACACGTATATTTGAGTGGTCAAAGGCATATTACTTTATATATTTCAAATATAATTTCAGTGGTTTTGTGAAAGGTGTTGATGGAGAGACACCCCTGTTTATTCAATTTCAACCAAAATACGAAGGAGGTGCCTTGTTAACTGTGGTAAATATAATTCATTTTGTATGTATTTGTCGTAAAAAAAGAAAACAATTCTTGTTCTTTTTAATCATTCATCAAAACATTGTTGGTAGAAGATATACAAAAACAATAACAATGGCATTTGGACTTCACAACCAAACAATATATCGTCACCCTGATTTGATTTGATCATACTTGCCTATTGGTCTATTTATATGTAGATGTGCCATAAAACACCATTTATTCAAGTCTTAATTAGAACAAACTGTTATAAACCTTATCCATTGGTGGTTTAAAGGATAGTTTAATTGATTGATTTGTGCCAGCATTAATTGTTAACAGTTTGTAATAATCAGAGTGATTGAATAAATGCTGATACACACCAAACATGGAAGTCATTTGCAAACTTTGTTAATAGCGAGTTTTTATATAGACACCTTTTTTTACATCTGGGTTTAAGGGCAATGACTGCCAATTTTAGTTTTAACAAAACACAAATATGTTTTTCTTTTTTTTTAATTTCATACATATCCAAGTGCATCTGTCGTACCCAAATACATGTTATATCACATTACAATTAAGTCCAAGTCAGATAGCAGAGTACATGTAGGTGCAACATTTCAAGTTTAATAATCTCTCTATCAGGGTTTTACTCCATGGACCCTGAGATTCATGTTATAACTGGACCCAAGTGTAATCATTTCATGACAAGTTGCACTATTTATTGAAAGAATCGGGCAGAAAGACATTGTATAAAGTTCCAAAGATGATTTCCCATTCCACTTTCCATAGCCGCGATTATTTATAATGGATCCGTGATCTGGCTCTTTGGATGGGAACTGCGTTATATCAAGATAGGAGTGTATTTACCATTGTAGCACCTTTTCATAAGATCAGACTTGGTCAAAATATATAGAGGCCAATAGGTAATAAGTCCAAATAATTGTCTTGGTAAATAATATATTTATATAGTGACAAGTAGAACAGTGTTACTAAATTAAACAGAAATATTTTGGATATGCATAAAAATGTAAGACTGTAACTGTTGTACTGCATGGTTATTTGTAATTCTGGTTCTTTTTATGTCTCTCGCTGACTAGGCTGTATGTGTAGTGTATAAGGCAATCATGATAGTTGTATAGATGTTTTGCTTCTTACAGATATGGTCGAGTGGAAGGATTGGTTACGTGCCCCTGTACTTTGTCCCATCAGAAAATGCCGAGTATCACCACTTTCAACAACAACCAGGCCACGTCAATCAGCACATGACAAATGGCCTATACTCGCAAACATAGCAGCTGCAACTTATAAAACATTCACTTACATGGAATTCTACATTGATAACAATGTATATAAAGTTAAAAGATGACGATGCTGATGGCAAAGCAATTACATTGTAAACATGGCAAATTGGTATTCTTATTTACAGCCACAAGTCACATACTGCACAGTAGCACTTTACCACAAGTCACATAGTGAACTAAACTGGTAGTTCACAGAGACAATAGGAACAACAGGATATGGCAGAAGCAATGATCATGTTTACTGAAGTACTGTGTGATTCGCACACGAAGCGTTTTGGACGCAATTATGTCGGAGTAAAAATGTGTACCAGTCAGCTTTTTGACACGATTCATTTCTGATGTAAAACAAAATGAAATCTTCAAATAAAAAACTTTAGAAAATGACCAGTTTCATTGTATTTTGCCTTTTAAAAGCAGTCAACCAGTCGGGCAAGTAATCTGGTAAAGTTTACTTGCTCTTTCAAAATATTTACACGTCTCAGGCGTTGTATGCCGATCTAATTTGAAGACTGTTTAGGTATGGTATTGTATGTGATATCAGTGAACATCTTGTAATTTACACCTTGGAATTGATTGTTATATTCTCACTGTATTTATTAGTACTTGGAATAGAAAACAACAAATGTCATAACTAGTAAAATATATTTATTGATATTCAAATATACATTATTAAAAAAATAATGAAGTTTCATAACATTAGAGAACAGTGAATTTTTTATCATTAGTTGATTCATTTTTAGATTGATCAGAAAGAGTATGGGCAACATACAGGCCTGCCTTGATTTGTGAAACCTCGTCTGACATATTTATATCTTTATTTTGCTGGTCGTCGGAAACAGAACTACACCCTTTTTGTTTTTCCTGGCCAGTAAACACAGCCATCGGAAGATAAAGTCTATTTTGTGATTCGTTACCATTCACAAGTGGAAAAGCAGCAGGTTTCTGCTCAGTGCACAAGTTGAACTGACCATCTTTGCTGTATGGGTTACTGTGATGTTGGTACGATAAATGTTTTACAGGCAAAGTGTGAGAGGTCTCATATTGCTTCAGATTAGAAAAGTTTGTTTCCATTTTATTATTATTTTCACATGACTTGGCACAATGTTCATCTCTTGCAAGGTACATAAGTGCAGTGTTGGTATTCTGATATTCGTCACTGTTCCCTATATGTTTCTGGGATGTGTCCTGGTTGACAGTTAATAGACAGACACTGTCTGACTGGTTCAAGGTACTACTGTCATTATCAGCGATGTCAGTAGTGGGATAATGTGTGAAGCAGTCCTCATCCAGTGATTGGCTGTTTGTGGTAACATCTAAAATACAAAATTAAACAAAACTTGCCATTTCAAATTAATTATCATAAATAACTATCACTGAATGTGTTTTACAGAAACTACTGGGTTGTGCAGTAAAACTAATCAATAAGTAATGTGTTTGAATATTTTGTGTCAGTTTTATGCCACTGAGGGCTAACTGATGACCAGTTAGCCTAATCACTCTTTCCTGGGATCCTGGAAGGTTAACAAATACTCAAGCACACCCCATCTCTGCAAGTAACTGATAGCTTTCCCACTTGAATCAGCGGCGAGTCGTCATGGAAATTGTGACTGGGCGGGGATTCTAACTCACGATACCTGAATTGATGGTCAGACGCACTATTGACTGAGTTATATGGGCCTGGCATATAGGTAATGCGAGATGCTAAAAATATTACATTTAACAAGCGTTTGTTTTTTTGCTTTATTCGCAGATACATTTAATTGATGCAGAGATATTTATTTAGTGTGCATAATCAAGGCTTTTTATGCTCCCCCAAGGGGGAAAGCATATAGTCACCACAATTGGGGGAAAAAACATGATTTCATAACTGGGAAGCAGCTGAATATTGGCCTCTGTTTAATATAAAAATAAAAAGCCCTGATAATGATCTAGTTTACAATATATGCTTCTACTTTGTTCATTGCATTATTAAGCAATCAATATAATGATATAAATATAATTATTGTTTTGTTAAATATTTATTGAATTTGAAAAATTCCTACAGAATACATGTACTGCCATATTGCTATTTGAAAACAGCATAACTCATTTATAAATGTATGTCTGTCGTTAATTTATAACTATGAGCAATAGACATAATGACAATATAAATATATTGTTTTGTTAAATAATAAGCCATCAATAAAATTCAAACATCAATAAATTGTTTTATATTCACTGAAATAACTAAAAGAATGAACTAAATCTCAACTTGTAAAGTTCATGTGGCAGGTTTTTAATATTTGTTACTCAAGACGTGGGAGAGAAATGTTTTTGATCTAAAGGCATAGCAAATAATTCAACCATGATGTGATACATGTGTCAGTGTGTACATAACCTGTAAGCAGTCCAACTAACTCAGATGGTAGAGCATTCACCCTGTTAGTGAAACATACCAGGTTTGAGTCCGAGACTGGCTGCATATTTTTCTTGTCCTAGCATCCAGCATTGGGCCGTGACATTTATATTCCAAGAAACATTAAAATCATTCTCGGGTCTATGGAAATTCGGGACAAATACCAAATTTATGAGGGAATATGTGGCTCTGTGTACGTAACCTGTTGGGAGATAAGCGTATGTAAGCAGTCCAGCTAGCTCAGTCAATAGAGCAATTGTGCTGTAAGCAAAAGGTTCCGGGTTCATTCCCGGACTGGCTGCTTATTTTTTTCTTCCTGTTAAACATGTGTCAATTATAACTTGGATGCATGATATATTTTTTTTAATACACACAACTGTCACATATTGTACATGTAAATATGAAGATTTTCAATATTAAAGAAACATGGATATAAATGTATTCACATCATATAAGACAGTAACGCACCTGTATTGATAGATTTCCCATCCAAACTAAGCTTGTGTTGTTTTCTCATGTGCCTGCGCAGTTCCTTGCGCTCTATAAAATCTGCGTTACAATGGTTGCATTTGAAGGGGCGTAAACCTAAATACAAAATGTAAAACTCGGTTAAAAACACATCAAGAAATTGTATACATGCTTGTGATGTTTTTCATTGTTGTAGCAATTAATATAACATAAAGTGCATTGGTCTAATGGTAGAGTACCGAACCCAGGATCAGAAAAGACGTAGATTCAATCCTCCCCCACAGCAAAATGCGGTGTCCTTGCGCAATGATCAAAGATATAGTAAAACATGTAGTAAAGATATAGTAAACTTTGGTTTATTAGTAAACCAGTAAATATATTTTGTTTTTGTAAATGAATGGTGTTTTATGGCATGTCTACACATAAATAGGTCATTTTGTGTGAGCATGTTTATTGTAAAAAAAAAATGTTCAAAGTTTCCGAAAAATGTTGTTTTAAATATAAGATCTACAGAGAACCGTACTAGGTTTTATGTAAAATAAAGTACTTTTCAAGTAATGTGCATTAAAATCAAGTACTTTTCAAGGCCCCGTGACAATTTCCAGGACCCCCATTTAAATTTGTATCATTTGAATTTATTAATAATTAATAAGCCATATACCTGAATGTTTCATGGCATGACATTTGAGCTGATAGTTTGTAAAGAACTTTTTATCACACTCGAGACAGGAGAAGCGTCGTTCCTTCTTGTGTATTCCGGCAATGTGTTGACTGAGACTCTCCTTGTGGGCAAACCGCATGCCACATAGATCGCACTGCATGCTCTTAATACCTGTCACGGGGAGAAACAAGCAACTATAAAAATAGGTCAACTCTACATATAATATACTTGCAGATATAGCAGAAGTATCAGTAGTTTGTTGAGAAATAGAGGAAAAGCATAAAACTGTTACCAGATGAAGATGCAAGCATGAATTACTTTCTTGAGAATGAGCTAAACAATTAAAAAAGCTGGTTAAGTAGGTCAAGGTCAGTGATGTAAATAACATGGTTAGTTTACAGAATCAATACTTTTTATTTAAATGGGATTTAAAATGCCGTTCAACACATTTCAGGTTATATATGACATATCCAGTTTTATTGGAGGAGGAAGACCTCAGAATGAATCTGAGTAGAACCACCGACCTTCCGCAAGTAACTGGCAAACTTTCTCACAAAGGTTTTGGAGTGAGTGGGACTCAAACCTACAACCTCAGCGGTGAGAGGTAAAGTGATCTTGAGACGACGTCTTAGACCACTCAGCCATGGAGAACTCTACAATATACGAGGGGTTATCCAGAAGTTTGTGGACACATTTAATAAAATCCATATTCATGCAAGTACATCGCTATATTTTTCACAACTTAAGTATTGGTGTATTTGTCATCGATGTACAGTGTTTTAGTATATTTCTTATGTCAGTAATAATGTTATGGTATCTATAGAAACATACATACAAGAATAGTGCCGCAGCTCAAAATGTTGAACAATTCGACAGATAAATATGTGAAAAATAACAATCATTTTCATGTATTACTCGAGGTGAGCATATATTACTGAGGACACGTCATCAATGTTTGCATGTGTTATTCCAGCATGGCATGCAGGTGCTAGGCGTTTAATTAAACTTAAATTGAAAAGGTAGACTCATTCATATGCAAATTGTGCATCTGATGAAAAGGTGAAAAAACGAGCAGCAATACAGTCAATATTAGCAAAACACTGATCGGAGGATAGATATGCATAGCAAAGCTCCGAGAAAATTAGTTGTAGTGCATTTTGTAGTCTACAAATGACAAAAACAGTACAGTGAGGAACAAAAAACAATAATGGATGGTAACAGGTGTGGCACCCTGTGTCAAAATCAAGCAGTCACATCAACGTAGTAAAAAGTGCCTCAAAAAGGATTGCTGTAATACAATTCACGAACTTTGCTGCAAACTAAGTATAGGTTACAATACAGTGCACATGATAATAAAGAATAAATAGCATGCTGAGAGTGCTTTCAGGGTTCCCCAATTGCTAAAAGAGTATGAGTGGAGCGACGAGTAAGAGTAAGAACATTACTTGTAGGAAAATTACGAAGTAACTGCGGCAGATAGGCGTACATGACATTTTTGAAATACATGTTACTGTTTTATTTGAATACATATTTTCTTCATACTTTGCATACAGTTTGCAGTTAGATTAAATATAATACATGTAAATCTCCAAATAAATCAGACATGTCATGTTCATAATATGAGATTTTTCCACAAACTTCTGGATAACCCCTCGTACATGTACTGATAAATCAAAGAAATGATCCTGTGTAAAAGAGTAAATTACAATATTGTACACAAGGTTAGCTCTATATCTTTTCCATAGCAATATTTCATGTGTGCCCAACATAAACATTTGTAAAACAATATTGCTCGACTGGCAACAAATGGGCAGATGAACATTTCAGGGGAAATGTTTTTTGTAAGTTCTTCTTATTAAATGTGCTTATAAGCCCCTGGTTGGGCCATTTGTGATTGAATCACGATGGCCAGTAGAGCTAAAAATTACAAAACTAGATCTAATTCCCTAACCTTGACTTAAGAGACTGAGTAATAGAAGTTTATCTTGAATATTTCAATTTCAAACTTATGATTATTTAATAGCTTGTTTCTCCTCCCATAAAATTCGTAGACAAGATTGAATAATAGTGTAGACATGAATGGATACCTACCTGTGTGCGCGTACATGTGTCTGTTGAGTTTATACTTGGTAACAAAGCCTGCATTACACAGTTCACACTGATATGGACGGTCATCTGTGTGCATCATCGCATGCCTTTTCAACCTTCAAAACAAAGCCAAAATCAACACCAAGACAAATTGAATTCTGTTAAAACAACCAATAAAGTAATGCAGGGCCGTAAACAAAGTTTGATTTTACAGGAGGCACAATCTCATCTTTTTAGGGGTGTCCGGGGGCATGCTCCCACAAAAAAATACTTAGCTCCTGGCACGCATTTCCTGCATTTTTCTGATATTTCTGAGACATTTTAAGCCGTTCAAATCTATAATACAAACTGCATTTTATACATTTACTCATTTTTACACTATTATCTTGAATACACATTGGTAGCTTTTTAAACCCGACGTAACAGTACATATCAATTCTTAGATATACATTGTAAGACAAGTATTTGCTGGGTATTATGATACATTCATAATGAAAATATTATATGTGAAGGATATGTCATATTTTTGCAAGTGTAGTTCATATTTTGGGGAAAACTTTATTCTTTTAATAACAACACTAATGAACATGTGCACCTCCACAAATTCTACAGGAGGCAAATGCCTCCGTATGTCTCAGGCTATGCCCGTAATGAATGTCATCCACGAGAGGATCAACCAATCTCCTGTTATATAATATATAATCTTTATTCATGTGTTGAGAATCCTGCATAATACTCTATTCTTATGCTTTTGGTGAAATAAATATTTTGATCAGATGATCATTTCTTGAAATAATTCATAAAATGATAATTGTATTCTTTATCCAACTTCACTCCCTATATCAGGACTCGCCAAACTATTGTAAGGGTATTATAAAATATTTGAAAATAGAAACTTTACATTCAATGTAACAATTTACCTGTTTACATCTATAAATCCCTGTCCACAAACCTCACAATAGAAAGGCAGGACGTCTTCATGAGACTTCAAATGTATGGCCAAATGCTCTGGATATTTGTACGTCTTTGGACAATGTTCACATTTGTACGGACGGACATCACTGTGACTGATTGCATGAATTCTCATCTTACTGTGTCTCACCGATTTACCACAAACATCACAAGTCTCGTTGTCTAGTTTCTTACGCCCGGGTTTTTTCTTTGGTCTGCTAGGTTCATTCATAATTTCAAAGTATTTATTACTTTTGAAAACTTTTTTGTTTGGTTTCATCAGCTTTTTCTGACCCTTGATTTTCACAGATTTTTTATTTTTGGTATCATCTTTTTTTCTTATTTCTATATTGTCAGACTGTGTTTTTATAATGGGTTCAACATTTAAAGCTAAGCTATCATTATTCTCACAATTTGTGTTCTTCCCTAATGAGGTAGTTTCTTCTGTAGTATTGTTTGCAGCCACACCTGCAGCAATGCCTAAAGCAGCTTTTATACTTTCATCAATATTGTTCAGATCAGTATACAAATCAATAGCAGTAACATCAGTGTCCATCATGGAAGTCTTCAGTATATCTAGGCTGTTTTCAGGAATCATTTCCACCTCTTGCTTGATTTCCACATCTTCAGCAATTGAAGAATTGGCAGGTACATGTATGCCATTAACTACTTCGCTTAATTTTTTTTTTTTTTTATCCTTTCCAGATTTATTGCTACTGAAAATTGTCTCTGATTTGTGATTTGATGCAGGTTTAACACTTCTAGTGATTTTCTCTTTTCTTTTATTTACAGTTAATTCCTGAAAATCCCCACATGAAGTATTTGCCTTAGCATTATCTGTTGGTCCATTTGTTTTATTAATCTTTTCATTGTCTTTTTTTGGTCTACCTCTTTTTCTTTTTACTGTTCCTAGCTCACTAGATGCAACTTGCTCACATGTATATTTCAAATCACTGTTTGTGTTGGTAGCTACATCACATAATGTTTTATCTACATTATTCTCCTTTTTTACAGATCCCTGGCAAAAGTTCAACCAAAATTTATCAGCATCTTGAAAACCTGTTGCATAGTTTTGTCCAAAATCTTCATCACAGTCTTCGTTTACTTCTTTATATGTATGTAGCATGTCAGCATCACGAACACCATCATTTCTGCACTCATAGAAAGAACATTCAGAGCCTAGCGGTAATGGATATGCTATTCTTCTAGAATTGTCATATATGTATGAACCTGCCTCTGTACAGTTTGTTAAGTGGTCATGTAGAGTACAGATGGACCTAAACTGACACTTACACATCTTGCATCTGTATGGTGAATCTTCACCACCAGGGACTGTCGTGTCCTCACATATATGGAATGACTTGGTAAAAACTGTGTTGTGAGATTTTAGATGGAGGTAATACGCTTCAACCAATTGAAAGCCTTTATTACAAAGTCCACACACAAAAGGGGTAACACTAGCATTGTTGAAATCAACATCTGTTTCCATGATTTTGGATCTGTTATTTGAACCTGAAAAAAAAAAGTTTACTGGTACACATATACGCATATAGTAATGTAGCTCTGGTTATAATTCTTTATTAATATCTTAAAATATGTAGTAAGCCTGCTTTAAATTGCTTGTGTCCAATATGTTTATGACCTCTTGTCTTTGTATATATACATTTATGTGTTACGTCACAGTGGTTGTGCATTTCTGAATGGATCATCTGTTGTCTGTGTACATGAACAGTACTTGGGCGTTAGAATGTAAGTGATTGTTTGAATGCATGTATGTTTGTAAGATTTCGCTTACAGAAATAACACAGTCTTGTTTGATTCCATTCAGTCTGGACTATTCTTGGTCATGAAGATATTTTAGGGATAGAAAGGACAGCATTATCAGTGACATAGCTGACCCAAAAATAATGTGCAAGTCCACCAGGTTCTAGCAGGGTCTCGGGGCATACCCCAGCAGAAAAAAGACTTTCAAGATGCATTTCCTGCATTCTGAGGGCATTTCCAGGAGATATAATGATGCATTCACAAAAATATATGCAAGCCCGGGCGTGGTGGCTTTAAGGTAGCTACACCACTGAATATTGGGTTGCTTTTTCTTTAAAAAGAATTGGGTGATGATTTTATTCACAACGACTTGGATACTTTTCACCAAAAAAACACAAACAATCCAAACATTAACATATCTAAGCTTTATAAGGATCAAGCTGATACTACAGTTATAAATGTCTTTAAATAATGAGCCTGCGATTACGTGTGTATTAATTGTAATACAGGGCTTATGATTGTGTTCCATGCTTTAAATGAAGAAGGTGAAACAATACAAGAAACAATAGGCCCATAACGGACCAGGGGCCCACTTCACTAATGTTCATAACTCTACCAATTTCTTAATACATTTGTATAAAATTTAAAATTTTTTAGTGTTTCACTTTCATCGTTTTACAAACTTAAATAACTCTGTGCAATTAACCCACCAAATATAGTCGGATGTCTTAATTTCGCACTTGGTTTCACCAGAACGCTACTAGACTTCAATCAGTAAAGACCTTGCTATTACAACTTTAGATATAATAACGAATATAGAATTATATATTAAAATGAATCATTATTTTACAATAATGACATTGTATTAATTTAACATGTTTCTGGTATGTCATTTGTACATTTGTACAATAATTATTAGTAGTAGTACTGTGAAATATATGTAATTTGTTAAATTTACAAGATGTGTGGACTTGTGTATTTTAGAATAATTGTCTTTTTATATTTCTAAATGTATGTATATACAGGCTATTATTATAATAATACATGTTCTCCAATGAAACCAAATCCTATACGCATGACTGGGTGTTGAACTTCATTAAGACCTGTTTACAAAATGGCTCCAAAATAGGGAATTGAACCCCAGTCTCCCGCGTCACATATGTACACACTGTGACATACTCACTCACAAATTTGGAATTCATACCCTAATTTCCATAGAGACCTGAGAATCATGTGAATGTTTCTCAGAATATAATATAAGTCGGGGACTTGAACCTGGGACCCTCCACCTACAGGGTGAATGCTCTATTGACTGAGCTAACCGAACCCCTAACATACATTTTTCTCCTAGTAGTTCTCTCAAGTCACTGATGTGCATACTCAAAACACAGACTGACGCGGGCTGTCAATCAAGCAAGTAGATTATCAAAGATAAAAGATACAAAGTCTAGAAAAAGCTTCTGAATTCATTATTACAGTACTTGACCATTTTAAAGCTGTGTGAATCACAAAGTTTCATCAAAATCCATTGAATGGTAAGATTCCTGACAGACATATGACAGGACAGATGGACGGTTAAACAGACGAGAAAAAACAATGATAACTCTTGATTATAGATATACTAAATTGATATGTTAGATATTGTGTACTTCTATAATTTGGCCTATGTTGTTTGTTGGTATAATTTGTTTATTTTTTTATATTATTAACTAATATAATTGTTTTATGCTAGATGTTGGACACTGTTCCTCTATATATTTGGTTTATGTAGAACATTGTTTACTGTTTCAATTGGGTTGTGGCCACCTGTATAATTGTTTTTTTGTTGGATATTGTTTACAGGCTGTATCTCTATCCTAGCTCCAATGCTCTACCACTGGGGCACAAACTCTAAAATAAAACATACTGACAAAAAACAATTCACATGGCATTCAAACCACAAACCTCCTATATTCTGTAGACTTGACTTCTTCCTTATCTCTGCAAATTTGATAAACAATGTTACTAAATGCAACGTCTCATCAGGTATTCGGTCTGATCATTCCTTGGTACACATAGAAATTAATTTTTCACGTCAACCTTATGGGCCAGGATATTTTAAATTGAATAATTCAGTTATTTTAGACAAGGAATATCAGCATAAAATTAGAAAAAGTATTAAAGATATTACTGATAGAAATGCAAACACAAACCCTAATACATTATGGGAACTTATTAAAGGTACTATACGTAATGTTACTATCCATTATTGCTGCTTAAAAAAGAAAAAAGAAAAAGTAGATGAAACTAAAATTATCGGAGAAATAGACAGATTAGAAATAAAACTAGTAAATGAGCCATTAAATGAAGATATTGTAAAGCAAATAAAAAATAAAAAAGAAGAGCTTGAAGACATCACTCTAAAACGCGCTCAAGGATATTATATACGATCAAAAGCTAAATACATTGATGGAATAGATAAAAATACTAAATACTTCTCAAATCTAGAAAAGAAAAATAGTGAAAAAAAACTTATATCTAGGTTATTAATCAATGATCGTGAAATTACCAAAACAGATGAAATTTTAAAAGAAACAAAACAATTTTATGAAAATTTATACACTAAGCAAACTTTAGAGGAATCAACCTTTAACTTTTTTCCTGAAAATAATATTGTTTTAAATGATATTCAAAAGCTATCATGCGAAGGTACTTTAACAGAAACAGAATGTGTAAACGCTTTATTTAGAATGCAAAATAATAAAAGTCCTGGGTCAGATGGCTTAACAACAGATTTTTACAAGATATTTTGGTCAGACATAAAAAGCTTTTATGTAAAATCTATCAACTATTCTTATGAAAAAGGTAACCTCACTCAAATGCAAAAGCAAGGCGTTATAAATTTAATTCCGAAAAAAGATAAAGATTTAACATCATTAAACAACTGGAGGCCTATCTCACTTTTAAATACCGATTATAAAATAGCTACAAAAGTAATTGCGAATAGAATAAAAAATGTACTACCAATTTTAATTGATAAGGCACAAACTGGTTTTATTAGAAACCGTTACATCGGTGAAAATATAAGACTTATATATGATGTACTAGATTATGTAAATGAAAACGACCACCCTAGTCTATTATTCTTTGCAGATTTTGAAAAAGCATTCGACAGTGTAGATCACAATTTCATTTATAAAACTTTCGATTATTTTAACTTTGGAGAATCAATTAAAAAATGGATTAATGTTTTTTACAACGACATGCAAGGCTGTGTTTTTAATAATGGTTACATGTCTGATTTTTTTAAAATAGGACGTGGTGTACGTCAAGGATGCCCTCTCTCTCCATATTTATTTATTATATCGATAGAAATTTTATCATTAGCTGTTAGTAACAATAAAGATATAAAAGGTATCAAACTTAATGAAAAAGAAATTAAAAAAAGCCTGTTTGCTGATGACGCAACATTTGTTACTGATGGGTCAGAAAAAACTTTCAATACTCTTATTAAAACTATAGACGAATTTAGTAAAATATCTGGCCTTAAATTGAACCTAAATAAATCCACAGTATTAAGAGCAGGATCCCTAAAAAATACAGACAAAATTTATTGCAAAATGAAAAAATTTACATGGACATCTAATCAAGCAGCCACTTTAGGAATCATCTTCACAAATAATAAAGCCAAACGAGTAGAAATCAATCTTAATACTAAAATAAACCAAATGTATTCATGTCTCACAAAATGGAAGAAACATAACTTATCATTATTAGGAAAAATAACAGTCATAAAAACATTTGCCCTGCCAAAAATAACATACCCATTGACAGTACTAGAAAACCCACCGGATCACACAATAACTGAAATCACTAAACAACTTTATTCATTCTTATGGGACAATAAACCAGATAAAATAGCAAGACACACAATTAAAAAAGACTATAAAGATGGGGGATTAAAAATGATAGATTTGAATGCATATCTATACTCAATAAAAGCAAGTTGGATCAAAAGAATTTTTAACGATGAAAATAACGGAATCTGGAAAGATAATTATATGAATGAAATTAACAAATTTGGTGGGAAATTATTATTACAATCAAACATAACATATAAAGATATAACCAATAAATTCAAAAATATTTTCTTAAGGGATGTTTTACAAAGTTGGGCAAAGGTAAACTTTAATTCGGAAATAACAAACATCACAGATGAAATCATATGGAATAACTCATTTATACAAAATAACAATAAAACAATATTTTATAGAGTATGGCTGGATAAAGGAATAAAATATATTAAACAACTTTATGATTACAGAAATAAGAACTTTTATAATTTTAATACGATCAAACAACTTTACAATCTAGACAATTCAGATTTCTTAAAATACCACTCAATAATTGCTTCCATACCGAACTCTTGGAAAGAAAAACTTAAACATGAAACATACAACAACAACGACAGAACTTTTTTCATTGGCAGGATTTTAAAGATACTGAAACCAAATAAAATTATATATGAGACATATATATCGAAAACAACTACCAATATTACAAATAAAGCTCAACAAAAATGGAATGACTCCTATGACAATCTGAACTGGAAAAAAATCTTTTTATCACCGATTACATGTACTATTTATTCGAGATTGAGGTTATTTCAATATAAATATTTATATAGAATTATACCCACAAATAAATTCTTACACAAATGCCATTTCGTAAATTCAAGTTTATGTCAATTCTGCAATATGCATGTAGAAACAGTACAACATTTATTTTGGGACTGTGCTCATGTACAACATTTTTGGACAAAAACAAATGATTTCTTATCACAAAACGGCATTAATGTAGCTTTTAATTTTAAAAATATATCATTGGGCATCCATGACGACAACACAAAACAAAAAACAATAATAAATTTTGTTATTTTTTTAGCAAAATATTTCATTTTTAAATGTAAAATGAAAAGCGATATACCATGCTTTGACAACTATTTTAGATATTTAAAAGAATGTAAAAATATAGAACAAATCTTAGCCCAAGCGAGATCCAAACTGGAAACGCATAATAGAAAATGGCACTCAATAAAATTTGAATAATCTAATATAGCAACCTTATATAATTAACATCAATATGTATTGATCTTATAATGAACATGATTAATCATCATCATCTCTCTCTCTCTCTCTCTCTCTCTCTCTCTCTCTCTCTCTCACACACACACATTTTCACAACACTGCTTATAGTACTCATGTTTATAAATGTGTATTGTTATATAATAACTTGATAATGTGAAAATGAAAAAATAAACGGGCTGCCATTTGGTAACTCAAAAAAAAAAAAAAAAAAAAACAAACTCTAAAATTGTTGTATGTTGTTTGTTAGTATAGACATCCGAACACAATGTACACCCGGGTACTGTTCAAGTTTATAACCTTGCTGTATATCCGAGACAGATGTTTATCTATAGATTGGTTAAATAGATAATAAAATTGCAATAAACACATTTCTGACATACCTTATATAACCATGAACATTATTAAGTATAAATTTAGTTTCTTGACGAGATAAACAGTCTGTTTACTCTTTTGCAATTTTGTGGTTTGTTTTCCTTCGCTTTGGATTCATTTGGTCATTATCGTAGTCATAATTCCCAAGATGCAACATTTTGTTTTCATTTTTCCCAGATGACAAAATGCGTATATGTTAATTCTTACTGTGAAATTATAGGTGAGATGTTGATTTAACATGAAATATAGTTAGTTCTATCACTTTACTTACTTTTTTAATTGACACCAGTTTATTATTTTATTTGAATGTAATCTAAAACTAAACTACAGCTGTCGCACAGTGGGTGGGGTATAATGACATACTATACAATATCTATATAGTTTCATCGAATTGACCACTACTGACATTAAATCGATGGATTAGAGGAATGAATTAAAAAATTATTTACCGTGAGGCGGGTCTTATTTATTTCAGTCTTATCCCTTGTATACCGCGATATACCTATTACCGTGAATGCCCATATAATAACAATCAGGGAAGACATGCACAAAGCTCCAACTTCCATTAGCGATAACATTTGTTTTCATTTCATATATGTTTTACTCAGCTAAAGTAACCTTATTACTGTTTAGTATTGATGCCATTCTTTACATGGTTGAAATTTTTTTAGTCTCGCAATATTAGGTATGAGCAGTATATATCCCTTGTATACCTAATATCAAGATATACCTATTAGCACAAATGTCCATATAATAACATTCTGGGAATACATGTGCAAAGCTCCAATTTCCATTAAAGCATTGGCATTTGTTTACAATTGTATCGGAAACTGTTTTTTACTCAGCACGCTTAAATAACCTTAATACTGTTTAGTATTACATAGTTGAAATTTTTTTAGACTCGCGGTATTAGGTATGACCAGTTATACCTACCTACCAGTTACTTTTGACTTCTTTGGAACTTATTAAGCTCTTATAGCTTATCATCCCCACAACTTCTTCTAATTTACATTTGCTGGTCCGGTCTGAGTTCTATTATCATTAACTTATATAATGAGGGTCTCTAAACAGTATATATCAGTAAACCTCAGATAAATTGTATCTTTTCTCCTTCCATAGTTTGTCCAGTCTCATCTTAAATATTAGCACATTCTTTGCATTCACCAAATCCATAGGTAAGCTTTTCTTAGTCAATGGTTTGATGGGCAAAAGACCGTAGCCATACAGATTTCTTAGCTCTAGCTTGGCATAGTTTATAAATGTGTTCTGTTAATTGTAATTTGAGTAGGTGAAGAAATTTTCCATTGAACCATTATCTATTTGATGCACAATTTTAAAAACTTGTTTCATATAAATCATTTTCTATAATATACCAAAGATGGTAGATTCAGTTTCTCAAATCTTTCCTGGTAAGACTCCTTTAAGTTTGTTTAGTAATCGTGTTGAGTAATTCTTGTAAAAACATGAGTGTTTGTGTTATTTCACAGTTTGTAGTGAAAATGTCCACAATGTTTTTAACATCATAATTATCAACACTCTTTGTTGTAATGCATCGTTTATTTTTTATTGGGGTTTCCGGTAGATATTTATGAGAAGGTATGGCTGGCCACTTTAAAGAGGAAGGTCAGCCTCAGATCATCAGGCGTTCTTGCAGTATTGGAATATCCAAATTCTTCAGCATGTCTTTGATGTGGCCTTGTCTTGTAGTCCATGTTGATGAAACTGACAGCCTGTATCTGTATTCTCTCAAGTTTGTCTATGTCAGACTTAAAAAATGGATCTCAAATCACTTCTCCATATTCTAATGTGGGCCTAATAAGCAATATGTAGACTGACCTCATAGTATATGCAGAGCAGTGGTGGAGATTGCAGGGATGAATCCTAGTGTGGGACTGGCACATTTGCATATGTTATCTACGTTGGTGCCCTATTTCAAATATGATATGTTGACCCCTTGGTATTAGTTGTTGTTGTTTTCCACTTTAGATACAAGTTTCTGGCTATATTAGTTGGAAGTAAAAAAATGTTTCCTGCAATTTTTCTCTTCTTCTAATTGAGACATTGCTACATATCGGTAATGTTATTATCAAATAAAATGATCACATATGTACAAAGTACTGTTAACTTGTGCAACAGGACGAGAAAATGTGTAGCCAGTCCAGGACTGGAACCAGGGACCTTTCACATACAGGATGAATACTTTACCGATTGAGCTAGCTGGACTGCTTACATACGTTTTTCTACTAACAGGTTACATACATACACTGTCACACTTACTTAAATAAATGTTGAAGGTTTACTTTTACATTCTTAACATACTCAAGCCTACTGATTGTGAGAGATATAAATCCATACCGGAACTGTTATTCCTATATTTACAGTAGGTAGATGATATAAGGCGAGAGTATGGCTGAGTATCAGACCCAGTACCAACAATTGTCTGTGTATGATGATGATGAAGACACCGGGGACGACACAGATAACCATACAGATGCTGACCTCATGATACATGTTGTACCTGAGGGAAATAAAGGTTTAGTTTATTTTAAGGATATTATATGTATTGTTTTGCCACTAGGTGGTGCTTATGTACTGACCTATGTCACAACGCATGAACCCTGAGATTTGTTTTCATTCGACGATTTTATTTCGAAGTTTATCTGCAAAGAGCCAGGAGTAATGCAATGAAGTCTTTCTCCTTCAAAACAGTATTCAACACTCGTTTTGTCCTAATTTAAGTGGTTTGGTTAATAAAAGAGATGATGCCGTCTTTGGTATACAACCTGCCATGGTCAGCACTATTTCCAGTATGAAAATGGTTCAGGACTAAGTTTATATGCAATTTAAAATAAATTAGCTCTATATATTATATTAAGAAATATATATCTTTATTCAAAATATTTATTTAATAATATTAAAATAGTTTGTGCCTTCTAACAACTGTGCTCTATAATAGCTAACCATAATCATCGGTTGGTGAGGAGTCTAAGCACACGGATCAATCAGAGCTAGTGATGTCATCTAGGAAAACACATTTTATAATATGTGTGAATGCCAGGAATTGGCAGCATCTAAAGGCTTAGTGTGTTAAGGTGTCCATTATTCCTCTGATTGGAAATCTATACTACTACTATTCTATGTAGCTGCTTGTACTGTGCTACACTGCACTCTGTTCTATCTAGCTGCTTGTACTATACTACACTGCATTCTGTTCTATTCAGCTGCTTGTACTGTACTACACTGCACTCTGTTCTATCTAGCTGCTTGTACTGTACTACACATCACTCTGTTCTATCTAGCTGCTTGTACTGTACTACACTGCACTCTGTTCTATCTAGCTGCTTGTACTATACTACAGCTGCACTCTGTTCTATCTAGCTGCTTGTACTATACTACACTGCACTCTGTTCTATTCAGCTGCTTGTACTGTACTACACTGCACTCTGTTCTATCTAGCTGCTTGTACTGTACTACACTGCACTCTGTTCTATCTAGCTGCTTGTACTGTACTTCATTGCACTCTGTTCTATCTAGCTGCTTGTACTGTACTTCATTGCACTCTGTTCTATCTAGCTGCTTGTACTGTACTACACTGCATTTGTTTAATCTAGCTGGCTGTAATGTTCTACACTGCACTCTGTTCTATCTAGCTGCTTGTACTGTACTACACTGCACTCTGTTCTATCTAGCTGCTTGTACTGTACTACACTGCATTTGTTTTATCTAGCTGCTTGTACTGTACTACACTGAACTCTGTTCTATCTAGCTGCTTGTACTGCACTACACTGCATTTATTTTATCTAGCTGCTTGTACTGTACTACACTGCACTCTGTTCTATCTAGCTGCTTGTACTGTACTACACTGCACTCTGTTCTATCTAGCTGCTTGTATTGTACTACACTGCACTCTGTTCTATCTAGCTGCTTGTACTGTTCTACACTGCACTCTGTTCTATCTAGCTGCTTGTACTGTACTACACTGCACTCTGTTCTATCTAGCTGCTTGTACTGTACTACACTGCACTCTGAATGGTTTTAGTGTTGTTTTAAACTGGTAAACTAACATTGTTTTGAGTATTTTCTAGGAGAAAAGCAAATGTCTATGATTGGGGAATGGAGCCCCAAAAAGGGGAAAAAACACTGGGTACTACCTGGTTATTTGTCAGTTGTACTACCCTGTACTTAGTATGGTGCTACCATGTTGTCTGCACTATGCTAACTAGTAATTTGTACTGTACTGAATGTACACTTACCTCTGTATACACTGGTACATGTAGTTTGTATTGACACATTATCTTTCTGACAGCTCTTGTTATATTTGTACAATGTCTGGGACTACATGACAGCAATCATACAAGTTGTATTATAGTACACATTTGGCCTTATTTACGTTTTATTGCTGGTGTGCGGTTTGCTGAGATTTAATTTTGCTTAATCCATCAACCCAATCAATGAAAATTTGTATTTGAGCAGCTCGCTGGAACCACATAGAGAATTTAGATGATTTTTTTACGCGTGTGTACCACTATCATCAGCGACAAGGGTTCCTCTGTATGGTCCTCGAGGACATTCTACAATTGCTGTAAGTGATATAGTTGTTGTTGTTTAGTGTTTAGCATCACTTAAAAAAAAATTACAGTCATGTTACGAAGGTGTCTTCGTGAGACAGTATTCTAAGAGCTGCCACATTGCAGTATCATGCCACACACACATGGTATGATATCCAACCCAGTCATAATTATTATACTGGCACAGGGCCAACCGAGGTAGCTTCTAGTACCATTTTTCAAGTCTTTAGTATGACCCTGGATTGAACCTACGACCCTCTGCATGCTAGGCGGATGCTCTACCACTAGACCACCACTGCAGAGATTGCTGTAAGTGAATATTGCCATTAATGATTCTCTTGCCACTCTTACTTGACAGTAAATCATACAACACAGATTAAATCTAGCTCTTTGTTTTATGAGTATGAAAGTTTAATATCTGGTTTATCTTATTTTTATTGTGAAACAAGTTCTTACAACTTAGACAAATCATGCGCAAAGTCTTCCTGTATAGAATCAGTACTATGCATATACGGAAAAAAGTGTCTTACTCATTGACAAAGCAAACAACTTCAATATATGTACCCAGTGCACAATTTGGGGTACTGAAACTTAGAAATTTCTGAAAAAAGCATTGGAATTTCAAAGTAAAGGGTAAAGTAAGCATTGGATTCTGATACTCTCAGTGTTGATTGGTTTACTATGCTTTTCCAAAGGGGGGAAGCATATAGTTGCGTCTTCGTGCGTGGGTCCATGTGTCACCAAATTCTTGTCCGGGCTATTTCTCTACAACCTCTTGTTGGAATTTTATGAAACTTGCTAGGATGCATCACTACCAAGTGGAGATGCGCATATTGTCTTTGTGTTCCAGTTCGATGATTTTCACGGATGGAGTTATGGCCCTTTCATTGAGTCTGTGACCAAATTATTGTCTGTGCTATTTCTCTACAACCTCAGGTAGGAATTTTATGAAATTTGCTATGTTTGTGTTTCATTTCGATGATTTTTCATGGAGTTGTGGCCCTTTCATCTGTCTGTGACCAAACTCTTCTCCGCTCTTTTTCTCTACAAACTTTTGTTGGAAATTTATGAAACTTGCTAGGATGCATGATTACCAAGTGGAGATGTGCATATTGTCTTCATGACGCTATTTCGCTACAACCTCTGGTTTTAATTTTGTAAAACCAACTAGGATATGCACATATTGTCATTTTGTTCCGGTTCAATGATTTGCAAATGAGTTCTGTCAACTGCAGAGCCACGTATTGTTCCTGCTATGCAGTTTGATATTTTTCAACCAAGTAGCCATCAGCACTAAGGGAATATGGTACCGAGTCAAACACTGACTTGGGGAGCATCCATCGGTTCCACCGATATTTTCTTGTTTTATAATAGCAATTTGATTAAAGCGTTCTTTATTATCCTAAACATTTTGAAAATAAGCATTGCATACTAATTGAAGGAGTAAAATACTCATTTGAAGAAAAGCTTATCTGGAGCACTGTGTACAATAGTCACGTAAATAACAAATCAGGAACAAATTCATTATGATATATACATTTAAATGGCTAATCAGAGGAGTGGAGGTGTTAGAGACTTCTGTTTCAGATAAAGACTCTAAATTCAAGTTTTACTTTTCATTTTCTGTTATATTTTTCAGGCAATTTGTGTTTGTTGTTATCTTTTCTACCTTCCTGTCCAACTGTGTGAACTACGACATATTATTTGCCAACGACTTCAATAAAACGTTGACACATAAGGTGACCCTTGCTGAAACTATAATACCTACAGGACAGTGTATACAGAGGTAAGTGTACCTACAGAGTGCATTCAGAGGAATGGCCAAATAAAATAGTAGTGTGTTTACTGTTTAGCTACCCCAAAAAAGGTTGGTCGGTTGACTTTTTTTTATATTATTTGTTTTTTTAAACACTTTTTGATGTCATATTGATAAAGACACCGTCTGGTTTTCAGTAGTCATGTGTTGGTATATTTTAAATGATAAACCAGACACACTGCGCGGTGAACAAACACGCCGGATGCCACCATGTTATGAGTCCCAAATGACTATGAAAACAGCAAAAACAACTGTAACCAAATACAATAGACTGCTTTACATAAAGCAGAATGATGACTGCTCTCAAACACCTGCTTATATAGGGAGCCTGTCAGTCTCATAAAGCAGAATGATGACTGCTCTCAAACACCTGCTTATATAGGGAGCCTGGCAGTCTCATCAAGCAGAATGATGACTGCTCTCAAACATCTGCTTATATAGGGAGCCTGGCAGTCTCATAAAACAGAATGATGGCTGCTCTCAAACATCTGCTTATATAGGGAGCCTGGCAGTCTCATAAAGCAGAATGATGACTGCTCTCAAACATCTGCTTATATAGGGAGCGTGGCAGTCTCATTAAGCAGAATGATGACTGCTCTCAAACATCTGCTTATAAAGGGAGCCTGACAGTCTCATAAAGCAGAATGATGACTGATCTCAAACATCTGCTTGTATATGGAGCCTGGCTGTCTCATAAAGCAGACTGATGACTGCTCTCAAATATCTGCTTATATAGGGAGCCTGGCAGTCTCATCAAGCAGAATGATGACTGCTCTCAAACATCTGCTTATATAGGGAGCCTGGCAGTCTCATCAAGCAGAATGATGACTGCTCTCAAACATCTGCTGATATAGGGAGCCTGGCAGTCTCATCAAGCAGAATGATGGCTGATCTCAAACATCTGCTTGTATATGGAGCCTGGCTGTCTCATAAAGCAGAATGATGACTGCTCTCAAACACCTGCTTATATAGGGAGCCTGGCAGTTTCATCAAGCAGAATGATGACTGCTCTCAAACATCTGCTGATATAGGGAGCCTGACAGTCTCATAAGGAAGAATGATGGCTCATCTCATACATCTGCTGATATAGGGAGCCTGACAGTCTCATAAAGCAGAATGATGACTACTCTCAAACATCTGCTGATATAGGGAGCCTGACAGTCTCATAAAGCAGAATGATGACTGCTCTCAAACATCTGCTGATATAGGGAGCCTGACAGTCTGATAAAGCAGAATGATGGCTGATCTCAAACATCTGCTGATATAGGGAGCCTGACAGTCTCATAAAGCAGAATGATGGCTGATCTCAAACATCTGCTTATATAGGGAGCCTGGCTGTCTCATAAAGCAGAATGATGACTGATCTCAAACACCTGCTTGTATATGGAGCCTGGCTGTCTCATAAAGCAGAATGATGACTGTTCTCAAACATATGCTTGTATAGGGAGCCTGGCAGTCTCATAAAGCAGAATGATGACTGATCTCAAACATTTGCTTGTATAGGGAGCCTGGCTGTCTCATAAAGCAGAATGATGACTGCTCTCAAACACCTGCTTATATAGGGAGCCTGGCAGTCTCATCAAGCAGAATGATGACTGCTCTCAAACATCTGCTTATATAGGGAGCCTGGCTGTCTCATAAAGCAGAATGATGACTGCTCTCAAACATCTGCTTATATAGGAAGCCTGGCTGTCTCATAAAGCAGAATGATGACTGCTCTCAAACATGCTGATATAGGGAGCCTGAGAGTCTCATCAGGCAGAATGATGACTGATCTTAAACATCTCCTTATATAGGGAGCCTGGCTGTCTCATAAAGCAGAATGATGACTGCTCTCAAACATCTGCTTATATAGGGAGACTGGCAGTCGCATAAAGCAGAATGATGACTGCTCTCAAACACCTGCTTATATAGGGAGCCTGGCAGTCTCATAAAGCAGAATGATCACTGCTCTCAAACACCTTCTTATATAGAAAGCCTGGCAGTCTCATAAAGCAGACTGATGACTGCTCTCAAACACCTATTACATAGGGAGCCTGACAATCTCATAAAGCAGAATGATGACTGCTGTCAAACATCTGCTGATATAGGGAGCCTGACAGTCTAATAAAGCAGAATGATGACTGCTCTCAAACACCTGCTTGTATAGGGAGCCTGGCAGTCTCATAAAGCAGACTGATGACTGCTCTCAAACACCTGCTTACATAGGGAGCCTGATAATCTCATAAAGCAGAATGATGACTGCTCTCAAACATCCGCTGATATAGGGAGCCTGACAGTCTCATAAAGCAGAATGATGACTGCTCTCAAACACCTGCTTGTATAGGGAGCCTGGCTGTCTCATAAAGCAGAATGATGACTGCTCTCAAACACCTGCTTATAAAGGGAGTCTGGCTGTCTCATAAAGCAGAATGATGACTGCTCTCAAACATCTGCTGATATAGGGAGCCTGACAGTCTCATGAAGCAGAATGATGACTGATCTCAAACATCTGCTTGTATATGGAGCCTGGCTGTCTCATTAAGCAGAATGATGACTGTTCTCAAATATCTGCTTATATAGGGAGCCTGGCAGTCTCATCAAGCAAAATGATGACTGCTCTCAAACACCTGCTTATATAGGGAGCCTGGCAGTCTCATGAAGCAAAATGATGACTGCTTTCAGACATCTGCTTGTATAGGGAGCCTGGCAGTCTCATAAAGCAGAATGATGACTGCTCTCAAACATCTGCTTGTATATGGAGCCTGGCTGTGTCATAAAGCAGAATGATGACTGCTCTCAAACATCTGCTTATATAGGGAGCCTGGCAGTCTCATAAAGCAGAATGATGACTGCTCTCAAACATCTGCTTATATAGGGAGCCTGGCAGTCTCATAAAGCAGAATGATGACTGCTCTCAAACATCTGCTGTTATAGGGAGCCTGGCTGTCCCATAAAGCAGAATGATGACTGCTCTCAAACATCTGCTGTTATAGGGAGCCTGGCTGCCCCATCAAGCAGAATGATGACTGCTCTCAAACATCTGCTTATATAGGGAGCCTGGCAGTCTCATAAAGCAGAATGATGACTGCTCTCAAACATCTGCTGATATAGGGAGCGTCGCTGTCTCATGAAGCAGAATGATGACTGATCTCAAACATCTGCTTGTATAGGGAGCCTGGCAGTCTCATGAAGCAGAATGATGACTGCTCTCAAACACCTGCTTATATAGGGAGCCTGGCTGTCTCATAAAGCAGAATGATGACTGCTCTCAAACACCTGCTGATGAGGGAGCCTGGCAGTCTGATAAAGCAGAATGATGACTGCTCTCAAACATCTGCTGATATAGGGAGCCTGGCAGTCTCATCAAGCAGAATGATGACTGCTCTCAAACATCTGCTGATATATGGAGCATGGCAGTCTCATAAAGCAGAATAATGACTAATCTCAAACATCTGCTGATATAGGGAGCCTGGCAGTCTCATCAAGCAGAATGATGACTGCTCTCAAACATCTGCTGATATAGGGAGCCTGGCAGTCTCATAAAGCAGAATGATGATTGATCTCAAACACCTGCTTGTATAGGGAGCCTGGCAGTCTCATCAAGCAGAATGATGACTACTCTCAAACACCTGCTGATATAGGGAGCTTGGCTGTCTCATCAAGCAGAATGATGACTGCTCTCAAACATCTGCTGATATAGGGAGCCTGGCAGTCTCATAAAGCAGAATGATGACTGCTCTCTAACATCTGCTGATATAGGGAGCCTGGCAGTCTCATCAAGCAGAATGATGACTGCTCTCAAACATCTGCTGATATAGGGAGCCTGGCAGTCTCATAAAGCAGAATGATGACTGATCTCAAACACCTTTTTATATAGGGAGCCTGGCAGTCTCATCAAGCAAAATGATGACTAATCTCAAACACCTGCTTATATAGGGAGCTTGGCTGTCTCATCAAGCAGAATGATGACTGCTGTCAAACATCTGCTGATATAGGGAGCCTGGCAGTCTCATAAAGCAGAATGATGACTGCTCTCAAACATCTGCTGATATAGGGAGCCTGGCAGTCTCATCAAGCAGAATGATGACTGCTCTCAAACATCTGCTGATATAGGGAGCCTGGCAGTCTCATAAAGCAGAATGATGACTGCTCTCAAACATCTGCTTATATAGGGAGCCTGGCTGTCTCATAAAGCAGAATAATGGCTGCTCTCAAACACCTGCTTATATAGGGAGCCTGGCAGTCTCATAAAGCAGAATGATGACTGCTCTCAAACACCTGCTTATATAGGAAGCCTGGCAGTCTCATAAAGCAGACTGATGACTGCTCTTAAACACCTGCTTACATAGGGAGCCTGACAATCTCATAAAGCAGAATGATGACTGATCTCAAACATCTGCTGATATAGGGAGCCTGACAGTCTCATAAAGCAGAATGATGACTGCTCTCAAATACCTGCTTGTATAGGGAGCCTGGCAGTCTCATAAAGCAGAATGATGACTGCTCTCAAACACCTGCTTATAAAGGGAGCCTGGCAGTCGCATGGTGCAGAATAATGACTGCTCTCAAACACATGCTTATAAAGGGAGCCTGGCTGTCTCATAAAGCAGAATGATGACTGCTCTCAAACACCTGCTTATATAGGGAGCCTGACAGTCTCATAAAGCAGAATGATGACTGCTCTCAAAAGTCTGCTGATATAGGGAGCCTGACATTCTCATCAAGCAGAATGATGACTGATCTCAAACATCTGCTTGTATATGGAGCTTGGCTGTCTCATAAAGCAGAATGATGACTGCTCTCAAACATCTGCTTATATAGGGAGCCTGACAGTCTCATCAAGCAGAATGATGACTGCTCTCAAACACCTGCTTATATAGGGAGCCTGGCAGTCTCATGAAGCAAAATGATGACTGCTCTCAAACATCTGCTGATATAGGGAGCCTGGCAGTCTCATCAAGCAGAATGATGACTGCTCTCAAACATCTGCTTATATGGGAAGCCTGGCAGTCTCATAAAGCAGAATGATGACTGATCTCAAACATCTGCTTGTATAGGGAGCCTGGCAGTCTCATAAAGCAGAATGATGACTGATCTCAAACACCTGCTTGTATATGGAGCCTGGCTGTCTCATAAAGCAGAATGATGACTGCTCTCAAACACCTGCTTATATAGGGAGCCTGGCTGTCTCATAAAGCAGAATGATGACTGCTCTCAAACATCTGCTGATATAGGGAGCCTGACAGTCTCATCAAGCAGAATGATGGCTGATCTCAAACATCTACTTCTATATGGAGCCTGGCTGTCTCATTAAGCAGAATGATGACTGCTCTCAAACATCTACTTCTATTTGGAGCCTGGCTGTCTCATAAAGCAGAATGATGACTGCTCTCAAACACATGCTTATATAGGGAGCCTGGCAGTCTCATAAAGCAGAATGATGACTGCTTTAAAACATCTGCTTTTATATGGAGCCTGGCTGTCTCATAAAGCAGAATGATGACTGCTCTCAGACATCTGCTTATATAGGGAGCCTGGCAGTCTCATAAAGCAGAATGACTGCTCTCAAACACCTGCTTATATAGGGAGCCTGGCTGTCTCATAAAGCAGAATGATGACTGATCTCAAACATCTGCTTTTATAGGGAGCCTGGCAGTCTCATAAAGCAGAATGATGACTGATCTCAAACATCTGCTTGTATAGGGAGCCTGAAAGTCTCATAAAGCAGAATGATGACTGCTCTCAAACATCTGCTTTTATAGGGAACCTGGCAGTCTCATAAAAATGAATGATGACTGCTCTCAAACATCTGCTGATATAGGGAGCCTGGCAGTCTCATAAAGCAGACTGGTGACTGATCTCAAACATCTGCTTTTATAGGGAGCCTGGCAGTCTCATAAAGCAGAATGATGACTGATCTCAAACATCTGCTTGTATAAGGAGCCTGGCAGTCTCATAAAGCAGAATGATGACTGATCTCAAACATCTGCTTGTATAGGGAGCCTGGCAGTCTCATAAAGCAGACTGATGACTGATCTCAAACATCTGATCTCAAACATCTGCTTGTATAGGGAGCCTGGCAGTCTCATAAAGCAGACTGATGACTGATCTCAAACATCTGATCTCAAACATCTGCTTGTATAGGGAGCCTGGCAGTCTCATAAAGCAGACTGATGACTGATCTCAAACATCTGCTTATATAGGGAGCCTGGCAGTCTCATAAAGCAGAATGATGACTGATGTCAATCATCTGCTTGTATAGGAAGCCTGGCAGTCTTAAAAGCAGAATGATGACTGATCTCAAACATCTGCTTATATAGGGAGCCTTGCAGTCTCATAAAGCAGACTGATGACTGATCTCAAACATCTGCTTTTATAGGGAGCCTGGCAGTCTCATAAAGCAGACTGATGACTGATCTCAAACATCTGCTTGTATAGGGAGCCTGGCAGTCTCATAAAGCAGAATGATGACTGATGTCAATCATCTGCTTGTATAGGAAGCCTGGCAGTCTTAAAAGCAGAATGATGACTGATCTCAAACATCTGCTTATATAGGGAGCCTTGCAGTCTCATAAAGCAGACTGATGACTGATCTCAAACATCTGCTTTTATAGGGAGCTTGGCAGTCTCATAAAGCAGAATGATGACTGATCTCAAACATCTGCTTATATAGGGAGCCTGGCAGTCTCATAAAGCAGAATGATGACTGCTTTCAATATTTTAAATAAATTCGCCATGTCCAGTACATTGTAAAGTCTACACACATCGTAAAAATCACACAATTATTTGATTTTATCATCATTTTTACCCAACCATTAAAAAATGCACCGAGTCAAGGATTTTTAAGGGTCTGGCACGAAACCTTTTTTACTAGTCTATCCCAGTCCCTGTCATCTCCCAACTCAGATCTGTTAAACCCCAATGAAAAAGCAGGGAATTCTATGTATGTCCCACAATTCATAGAACTTTTAACGCTTACTAAACTTTGACGTCATTCAATTTTCTCTGATGCAACTGAACAATCAACATGCCCAAATCTCACTGCTGTGTGATGATTCAAGCAGCAACAGTTAGGTCGGTTTTACAGTCTGTTGTTTTACTTATTTTCCAAAATGATATGAGAGTCACCTAAGATTAATGGGAAGAGCCTGAAAATTAGAGAAACAGTTGTTATTTTCCAATTGACCTGATGCAAGCTGTCAATCAAACAAGTCGATAATCCAATCAGTGATATATTTTGTTTCCAGGGTTGCCATTTTCCTTAAACAAGCGATCTGTCTCTAAGTAAATACTACATTTTAATTACTTGGACAAATCTAACTGCGTGGCCAGTGGGCGGAGCGATAGTCGCTCTTGTCTCAGGTAAATTATCATGACATCCGTTTGATAGACATAATTAAGATTCTTAGTAAGTTTTTAAGTAAGTAGTCTTACTCAATTTTGGGCAATTTTAATATGCACAAAATGAATTTACTGGAGAATGTGTTTGCATAAAATTATATTCAACCCTTCAACAAACAATAACACACACATGGGAATAAGTTTGGTTGATGCTTGTGATATATCATTTACAGCTGGTATTTGATCACTAGCGGGGCTTTTCCTGTAAATTGGGAAAAGACCCAAGCCTTCAAGATTGGGGAAAAACAATGCGATCATGGGGAAATTGGGATTTTTTTAAAATGGGAAAATAAGCATAACACTGTTAAGATCATGGTCAGGCCATTATTATCAGATATTATAAGAATATTTCATATCCAGTGTTTTTTTTTATCTCCTTATGTAAGAAAAATTCATTTTGGGACATTTTTGGATTCAATTAGGGTAAAAAAAATATGATTCAGATAGGGAGTAGGCGAATATCTGCCTCTGTTTAGTAAGGTAAAATAGCCCTGACTTGTATTTATAATGTAATGTTGGTCATTGTAACAAAAATGAGCTACAGTTACATGTAATTGTTAAATGTACGTTAGAATTTCACAAAGGTAGCATCTGTAAATATTTATTATGGCAAACAGGTATTGACGTATTGTAAACAATTAACAAGAAGAGCAAGTCGGACAGGGTTCTCCCCAGGATTCTAAGAAGGCATGTTATTGTTGAACAGATGGAGGAAAGTTTCAGTTAGAGGATATTGTCATTGCTTCAGAGATTGGCTTCATCCAGGGATTTACAGCAGTGAGATTTTCCCTGACCAATACGATGTGTACAGAAATGATCGTAGCTATGAATATAGCAATGTCCTTATTGCGGTTAAGAACACACCTACATGTGATGAAGTATGCAAACCAGACAATTGTGACCTGTAAACCATTCCCTGGCATCAGTGATCATGATATTGTACTTGTTGAGTTGGACATATATGCCAAATAAAGATGGCCAGTAATCAGGAAGCTATATCTGTGGAAAAGAGCAAACATAACACAACTTAAAGTAGACCTGAACAGCTTCAGCTCTGACTTTATTGCCAGATACAGTGCCGACTCTGACATTGACACCATGTGGGATACTTTTTCGAAATCAGAATCCAGTTTATTGGAAAAGAACGTACCAACAAAGTTCACACCAACAAGATTTAGTCAACCACGGGTTAACCGTACAGTTAAGAACAACGCACATAGTAAGAAGAAGACTTACAACAGGGCCAGACGTTCAAATCAGCCGGAAAATCAGACAGCATACAAGGATGCCAAAAAGAAATGTCAGCAAACCTGCCGGGAGACATATAATTCCTTTGAAGGCAACAAGATGGCAGACCTTCAGAGAAGCAACCCCAAACAGTTCTTCAGCTTCATCAAGTCCAAACGAAAGGATGCTTCTAGTGTAGCTCCTCTTACAAATAATGGAACAACACATAGTGACAGTTTGAAGAAAGCTAACATTCTCAGTGATCAGTTTACATCTGTTTTTACTACGACAAAACTCAGAGATCTACCAAAGCTAGACATATCTAACCACCCCTCAGTACCTGATATTCTAGTCCAACCAAATGGTGTTAGGGAACTACTAGATTCCATTAACCCACACAAGGCCACAGGGTAGAAGCAAAGCGTCCAATTATAGACCAGTTTCTCTAACTTCAATATGCTGCAAAATACTAGAGCGCATTATACATAGCCAAGTAACCTGTCATCTAGATTGTCATAACATTCTCCCTGATGCTCAACATGGGTTTAGGAAATCAAGATCATGCAAGTCCCAGCTGCTACTAACCTAACAAGACCTTGCCAACAGCCTAAACGCAGGGGGGAAAATTGATGTGACTTTAGCATAGTATTTGATAAGGTCCCACACCAGAGACTATTTGTCAAGCTGAAGCATTATGGGAAACACAGCAGTCTTCTCTCTTGGATCGCAGATTTTCTATGAGACTGACAACAATCCGTCATACTGGAAGGATGCAAGTCGTTGTCAGCACAAGTTATTTATAGTACCCCAAGGTACTGTCCTGGGACCGTTATTGTTCTTAGCGTACATCAATGACATGCCAACTTGTGTATCCTCCACTGCCAGACTGTTTGCAGAAGATTGCCTCCTGTACAGACACATACAATCCACCAGAGACAGCAAGGCTCTTCAAGATGATCTCACCAATCTACAGACATGGGAAAACAATTGGCAGATGAGAAATGTGAGGTTATACCAATCACCAACAAATGTAAACCACTACAATCTCCCTACAAGATACACAACATGGAGCTGCCGACAGTCAAAGAAGCCAGGTTGGTGTTGCTATCAGTTCCAATCTTTCATGGAAGAACCACATTGACAATATCTGCAGTAAAGCCAATAGTAACCTAGCAATCATCGGTCGAAACACATACACTTGTCCAAAACAAGTAAAACAACAATGTTTCTCCACTTTAGTTTGACCATCCATTGAATATGCATCTGCAGTTTGGGACCCATACACACAGAAAAATGTCAAGAAGCTGGAACAAGTCCAACAGAGAGGAGCCAGATATGTCACTGGCGATTACAGCGTCACTTCAGTGCTGAAGACATTAGACTGGGACACATTGCAATCCCGACACCAGCATGCCAGGCTTGTAATGATGTATTATTGCCGTCCCAGCAGACATATATTTGGTACCCATGACAGCAACCTACACAAGAGGGCATACTTTGAGACTCGAGATCCCACAGTCAAATGTTAATTGTCATCTACGTTCCTTCTTCCCGAGTACCATCAGACTCTGGAACAGCCTTCCTGCTGGACTGATCGCAACTCCCAGCCTACCATCCCTTGTGGGATGCCATGAAGTAATCATCCTAGAAGCCAGTTTTTAACCTGTATATATGTGATTTAACTAAGCACACTTGGTCCTCAACACCACATGTACATACACTAAATTTGAGAATACTCTTTAGGGATGAATAACTTGGAAGAAGAAGATGATACTTCAATATTTTGTTGTTGACAAATCGTCCATGTCCTTTAAATGTTGTAAATCAAGTCAATTAATTTAAACCCAATAATTACAATAACCAAACAAAAACAAGATTATCCACATCAATTGATAATTGGAGTCAATTGTGCATGACATAAGCAGCCTGGAGTGTATGTAGCAAAATCTGTCCGGTCCTATCAAGCTGTGAGAAACACAGCATGGGTGCATATCAAGCTGTGAAGAACACAACATTAGTGGGATTACCAAAGCTGGAAATATAGGTAGTTTGATTAGACAATTAAGGGATGTCAGAGGATTTATGGGATATCAGAAATTAGTTTCAAATCTGAAGGCATGTCGGATCAGACATGCGTAACAGGTCTAGGGAGAACCCATGCATGATAATTAAAATAATACATAAGGTAAGAATACATATTTTGTTACATTTTGACAAGGTAATGACAATATCTTTGAACAATGAGTCCTAACACTTATAAATGTGAATTTTCTATTTTTAGTTTTCACTTCATGACAGTGGTAACTCTGATAGTTGCATTTGTATTCTGGATGTTTCGTGTTGTCAAGGTGACCTACAACATATTTCAGTACACAGAGATACGTTCATTCTATGTCACTGCTCTAAAAATTACACCTGTAAGTATATAGCAGCTCATTTATATTTATTGATAATTTAAGAGACAAATAAATGCAGTAAACAACAATTCAATAGCTCGACTTTCGTACTCGCTCCATGGTTGTTTTTAGCTTTACTATTAAAGAATAGGAGGGCTTTTGCACATTTTGACAGAGTTATTGCCATTTTGGACTTGAGTTTTCAGGGTTTTTTATCAGGTAAGATATCTATGCATCCATTCATCGGATATGCATGAAACTTCACATGTGTGTTCAGCATCAACAATGGAACACACAGAGACAAAAACATAACATGGGTTGCATTTTGGCACATTATAGGCCTTTTGGACTTAGAAAATTTTATCAAAAAGTTTTTGAGCAGGTTTAAGTTTTGAGTAGGTACATATTTCATCAACCTGTCATTAGAAATGAATGAACCTTTGCATGTGTATTCAGTATCATCTAAAAAACTCTGAGACATTATTGTCTTTTTAAGCATAGAAATTTTGTTACAGTTTTTTAACAAGTTAAAGTTTGTAGTACAAATACAAGACCTTTTGCTTATTTTTTTACAAATAGGGTCAGTTTGTGGTCCTATATCAAATTTTTCAAAACAATTACCCTGGGGGCAAAATTGGCCCATTGCAAAGTGTTATAACTTATATAAGGAAAACTTAAAAAATATTTTTCTACCAAAGTTGATGCCAGATTTGCTACATGAAAAGTTCATTTAACACATTAAAAACACAATTTCCATATCATAAGTTAGCATGAAAAGGATGTCACAATGTCATAGTTTAGATGCAAATCATGCAAGTTAATATTAAAACTCAAAATAAAGTAGATTTGAAGATGCAAGAATTGAGGTGGACAGATGTTCAAATCTTGCCACTCTGGCAACTTTCAAGGAGGGAAATTCAAATATGATTTCCTATGTGACAATATACAGCATTATTTGAAGGTAAGGCATTGATATAACCATTCTTAGTCAATATTCACCATCATAAATTGTGTTTATACCTTGGGAAAGCTTTGCATTAGTCTGAAAACAGAGATCTAATTCTTGTTGACAGAAATCTGGCAGTAGATATTGCGGAAGGTCATTCAAGGGTACTCTCATCTATCCTCAGATAAATATAATTAAACTTGTGTAGATTGATTATACTTATGTTTAAAATAATCTTTGTATTTAAAACACTGTTTGACTAACACATAGTATCAAACTATACAGATATAATAACTGAATAGATATTTTTGTTTACCCCACCCAGTGCCAGATTTCATGTCAAATCAATATTTGGATTTATGTTGATATTTCAATCTACAGGCACAAGGTGAGTTCATATATAGTAAATATGGATGGTTATGTGTTCCATGTAGAAATAGTCTTATTAAGGGCATGCTTGTAATGTGCACCGAACAGACTATGCACACAAATACTAGTAAATGTACTACATTTATATTAGAATTTTCCTTGAGCTACTTGCCGTTTGATTTAAGATAAATGGTGAAATAATTTTTCTCAAGCTACTTTGCTATATTATTGGATGACAAATGATTGAACAAATGATTTGTATTTAAAAATAAGAATCACGTAATAACTAATACATATAAAACCAAATTACAAAGGTTTCAAACTAACAATTTGAACAACACTAAACCAGCATGCTCAGAACTGTGTTTTATAAATAAAATTAGTTCTGCAGCACCCTCAAACAAATGCCCAGGACTGTGTTTTAACTAAATTAAACTAGTTCTGCAGCACTCCCAACTCGAAACCCCAATCTGTACCAAAGTCTCAAATCCTTGCCCAGGACTGTGTTTCAAATAAATAAAACTAGTCTTGCAGCAATATTTTAAACCTGTCCCAACACCTGTCTGAGACAAACAATGGTACACAACAGACTACGACCCGTAGCACTGTTCACAAGTTTCAGAGGGTTCTGCAACTCTGAGTAAAAACTGCACTTCTGAGAATCCCTCATTCACTTGTGACACTCGGTCCAAAGTCCCAGTACTGTATTGCCAAAATAAAAAATTAATTAAGGTCTTCTCGCAGCTCCTTCTCCATTGAGTTGTTACACCAGAATGAAGCAAAACACTGGCAGTCAGCTGCTTATATAGCATAAGTCACATGGCCTTGTCACATGACTTCAATTGGGCATTCTTAGTGTTGTATGACGACATAATGATGTTCGAGATTATGCGATTCCATTGAATTAGCTTCCTTTATCAAATTCAGTGAGCATCTGCCTGACAGTTTATTAACTATGTTTTCTGTATGTTTATAAATGTAGGTTAATAAACAATAAGGAATACTTAGACTATTCATATATAAAAGGTATATATAAAGTTATCAACTAATAGAAAAGAAAAGTGGTGTAAAATGTATCCCGATGTTATGGATTTCTATATGTACACTATATTTTAAATTTGTGCTGGAATTATTTCAGGTAATGTTTAACAGGTATTTCTTGATATACTTGACCAACTTATATTATTCTATTCATGCAATTTTTTGTATGTAGGGTTATCATATGTACATGGTGTGACTTCAGTTAGATATTGGCCCACCTCTTGCATTATATGTCAGCAATGATTAATTTTAAAGGTTGAATGACAAATGTAACTAAATGTTAAAGTAAATAATATTAAGGCAATATAAGCCATCCAATCACTATATTGTTTTCAAAAAAACCCAAAACCGTTGAATTATTTTGCTAATTTATTTTTAAGAAACAATTAATAATTATAGCTTAAATTTACTTCCCCTGAGTTTTTATATTAATTGTCTTCCATTTGGGACTTATTTCTTAAAAAAGCTGCTGTTTTAAAACAGCATCGAAATAGTCAAGCACGCTGTTCCTATGACAGCTTTTGTTTAGTACAGTCAAAACTCTTTATCTCGATATTGGAGGGACTGCCAAAAAAACTCGCGATATCCGAATATCGACATAGATTTTGTCTCAAAATCAACATTTATTTTCTTTTCATCACCTGATAATTGTCGAACGTCAATTGTACTTTCGCTTTCATATTACAGTTTGTGCAGTTGAATTATACTGTCGTGATAAATGCTAATGTCTGGGTCCTTCTTTGTATTTCTCAGCAGTGTGAGATATAAGTTGAGGCTGATTGATTGAATCAACTGATATTTAAACAAAATTTACATGCAATCACCCAATTCGTTGACACAATGTTTGCAACGTTCTGTCAGTTGTTTAAACTGACACCTTTGTTGATGACCGGTAACTAGTGTTGCATCTTAAACAAACTGAAAAATGGCACACATAGATTTTCACATGGCGTGGAAAAACACATAATATTATGTCAACTATATATCGAGACAAACATTCAATTAAAGGTGTAAAATGATCAATCTGACAGGGACTAAAACTGGGATCGAGATATCCGGAATAGACACAGACAGTATCGAGATAAATTGAATTTATATATAAAAGCAAAGAAGGGGAAAAGTGTGAACTGGTAAAAAATATCGGGAGTGGTATCGAGATAGCGAGTTTCGACTGTATTTAGCTCACCTAACCCAAAGGCTCAAATATGAGCTATTTTGATCGCCTGGTGTCCAGCACCTGATGTCCTTGTGGACACAACTTCACCCACAGTTTTAACCTGATTGAAATGAAACTGGCAGTACAGGAAGTAAATTGTCTGAACATGTGCTTGTAATATTGACATTCAGACCTAATTACTTTTCATTGAGTTATGGCTCTTTGTTGTTTTTACATAAATTTTCATCGCACTTTTAACCAATAACTGTGTGGATGTCTATGATTTGGCGTTTTCAGATAGATTTTGGGCATCTTAACTTGACCTTTAACCAGTTAAACTCGAGGGCACTTGTGTTTGAAAATGTTCATACATTTTCCTAACATTACTTTAGTTTACAGTTTGTTTAACGTAATTTAATATACTTTATCATGTTTCATATAAATAATAAAAAATGCAGAATGTGCATTAATACTTTAGGTTAAAAATGTGTTTTAAAAAAACAACAGCAGTTATATTTGAATCAGACTGCTACAAAGTTATTTACTTGAAAATTTATATTTTTCTAGCAATAACTGAAAACATCTGAAACTGGAGACACCTCGAAATCACACATATCTGATTGTTTGTGTCGACACTGAGTTTTTTGCAGTTTCAAGCATGTAAAATCAAACATAATGGCATGAAACTTTCTCATATTTTCTTGCAGATTGATTTACCAAATATGACCTGGCATGAAGTACAAGCAAAATTACTGGAGGTGCAAAAGGATCAACAGATGTGTATACACAAAACTGATCTCTCACAGCTAGGTATGTAATGTGTATACACAAAACTGATCTCTCACAGCTAGGTATGTAATGTGTATACCTCACAGCTAGGTATGTAATATGTATACCTCACAGCTAGGTATGTAATGTGTATACACAAAATAGATCCCTCACAGCTAGGTATGTAATGTGTATACACAAAACAGATCTCTCACAGCTAGGTATGTAATGTGTATACACAAAACAGATCTCTCTCACAGCTAGGTATGTAATGTGTATACCTCACAGCTAGGTATGTAATATGTATACCTCACAGCCTGGTATATAATTTGTATACACAAAATAGATCCCTCACAGCTAGGTATGTAAAGTGTATACACAAAACAGATCTCTCACAGCTAGGTATGTAAAGTGTATACACAAAACAGATCTCTCACAGCTAGGTATGTAATGTGTATACCTCACAGCTAGGTATGTAATGTGTATACCTCACAGCCTGGTATGTAATTTGTATACACAAAATAGATCCCTCACAGCTAGGTATGTAATGTGTATACACAAAACAGATCCCTCACAGCTAGGTATGTAATGTTTATACACAAAACAGATCTCTCACAGCTACGTATATAACGTGTATACCTCACAGCTAGGTATGTTATGTGTATACACAAAACAGACCTCTAACAGCTAGGTATGTAATGTGTATACCTCACAGCTAAGTATGTAATTTGTTTACACAAAACGGATCTCTCATGACCAGGTATGTTATATGTATACATAAAACCGATCTCTAACAACTGGGTGTGTAATGTGTAACAGATCTGTCATAACCAGGTATGTAATGCGTATATACAAAACAGATTTGTCACAACCAGGTATGTCATATGTATACACAAAACAGATCTCTCACAACCAGGTATGTAATATGTATTTACAAAACAGATCTCTCACAAACAGGTATGTAATATGTATTTACAAAACAGATCATTCACAACCAGGTATGTAATATGTATACACAAAATATCTCTCTCACAATCGGGTATGTAATGTGTATACAAAAACAGATCTCTCAAAGTGATACAAGCCGTTATGGGCCTCTTGTTTTTAACCAGACTGAAAGTGTTACAGCAATATAGTTCATGAGTACATCAATGGGTAAACAATATGAAATTTACACTGCTCATGTGTAGATTTCCTCTTAAATTGTTTTAAACAATTTTTTTTACCTGCACCAAAGTATTGACTTGAATATGGACATCTGTTTTGGAGTATGCACATCCGTGCCACATCAACTGAAGTTTGTTTTCTATACATTACAGATATCTATCATCGTATCTTGAGATTTAAAAACTACACCCTGGCTATGGTCAATAAAAATGTGCTGCCACTCAAGTTCAATGTGCCTTTCATTGGAGAATAGTAAGTTTTGCTTACAACTTCTTTTTATGGATATGTGTGGTGGTGTCCTATATTATAGCATTATGCCACCATACACATGTCCTTTTACGAGTCCTTTTAAAATTTGACTGAAATTCTTCAGTGTAACTACTGGCTAGTGAAACTTCACACTGTCTGCCAATTAAATGTCCTTGTAGCCCTGATGTGTTTTCACAACCATTAACAACACTGAGGCACAATAACTAATTTTTAGCTTGACTATTTTAAGAATAAGAGGGCTATTTTACTAACCTGGATATCGGTGTCACACCTTGGTTAAAGTTTTGAATAAATCCAAGTCTCAGTAGCCATTGCATGTAGTGACTTAATTCTTTATGCAATTCTGGTTGAAGTTTTGCATGCAAGTACCAGCAAGTCCATATTTTATCAACCACTCAATGTATTAGAGTGAAACTTCACACAAGACTTCCCAGTCATTTTTGTTAATGCTTACTACAAATGATCAGCATAACATGACGATGTGTCGTGCATAACACCCGGACTCCCACTTCAAAGGTCAAGGTCACAATTTAACTTTGTTTGACGACATTTGGAGACTGTGTGAGATTTGGTGTCCGGTCTGTAACTTTGTCACCTATGGATAAATTTCAAAAACGATTTGCTCAGTTGATCAGCATGACATGATGAAGTGTTGCATGTAAGACCCAGAATATTTTTTCAAAGGTCAAGGTCACATTTTCAATTTGTGTCTGATCTGTAACCGTGTCTTCAACTTGGCTCAATTGATCAAAATGACATGACCATGTGTCGCACATAAGACCCACCCTGTACCACACTTTGAGTTTGTTCGACAACACTTGGTGTATAAGTTTATCATACATGGATGGATTTTTAAAACACTTGGCACAATTTATCAATTGATCAACATGACATAACAAAGTGTCGCTTTAAGACCCAGAATCTCACCTCAAAGGTCAAGGTCACACTGTAATTTTGTTTTACATAGAGGGATTTTAAAAAAGCTTGACACAAGTGATCAACATGTTATGATGATGTGTCACCTGCATTTACCTGTAGAAATACCCAAACCATTACATCAGATGTCAAGGTCACACTTTAATGTGAAAAAACATGAAATTGCGTATCTAGTCAGAAACGTCAGTTCATTACTCTTGATATTCATGGATACATCACTACCTATTATAAAATATATTGTTATTTTCACAGACCATTTGGGGGGCATGCGACACTCACCAGTGACATTTCTTGTTTGTTTTACAAATTTTTCTTGTTATTGCGATTGCCCTGTGTCTTATCATCGTCCTTCCATCCATCCCTCAACCCATAAACAGTTTTATTGATCTGACTGATATAAAAGCTGTAGAACCAGAACTACCTTTATTAGATGTTTATTGTCGTGAGTTATGGCTTATGAAATGTCAAAATTGGTTTTAAAACAAACAATTTATAACTTGATATAAACAAAACAGTACAACAACTAGAATTTATTTTATTTTATCATCTCATAACCAAAGAATGAATGGTGTTTGATTCAATTTTATATTTGTATTCAGCTTTTTGAAAATTACGATTACAAAGATTGGTATATTCTTCATTTCTATATTTTTCAGTGCGTATTTAAGTTCAAGTTTAAAATACAACCTCGAATTCCTGTTGTTTTGTAAGTATTGTCTGTTACTTACATCTGTAATTATACAGTTTTATGGACTTGTTTTACTTTAAAACATCGCATAAATGACATATTATGTATTTAACCTCTTTAATAGTAGTATTGTAGACTAACTCACGAACATACAAACACATGATTGAACTGAGCCAGTCATCATACATTGATAACATAGGATCTAGGTGTATTGTCTATGCTTGCTCTTTGTCAGTCCAATGCCACACTTTTAAGTCTTTTAGCTCATCTGTAGCAGTTATATGGATTACTAAAATTTTAGATGTATTTTTAAACAGTAAAATCTTTAATTTGTGGCTAATTATGTCTCCTTATCACTGTGAGACACTGTTAATACATCTGTCCATCCAACTGTCAATACATCTGTCCACCCAACTGTCTTGTCACAAAATTTTGTCAGTATAACTCCTACAGCATCTGTTGGATTTTGACAAAACTGGTTAGAAGGGATCAATTTCAGGTTTTGCATTTTGGTTTGATGATTTTTTACTGAGTTATTGAATACTCTTTGTATTTTTTATAAATAAAATATCTTGTCCGATTTTAATTGTTGCGTTGGATCAGTAATTTTTCTGCCATGGCTATGGAAATATGAAAATGTATAAACAAGTATATTGTGTATAAGAGTACTTCTTGTTGTTAATTCAAAACCTTAACATTCACATATTTCTTTTCTGCCCCTGCAATTTCCAAAGTAAAATGAAATAAAGGGACCGCAAACATTCTAAGGTATTTCCAGTTTCATAATTTATTTTCAGAAATAGAGTTTTTCAAACTGCAGTGTGTCCTTTTAATATTTATGAATACAATATGTATATACTACATGTATGGGATAAATGTCTTATAAAATACAAGTGTAAACATAAAACAGATGCAAACAGGTGGACATTTATTCATTTTATATGTAAGGTATAAACCACACATCCTTCATTGTAGGGGGACCATGGTCAGCATTTGAAAACAAATGGCATTTGAAGGATGAATATAAAGACAAAAGTCCACATAGAAGAAAACAGCATGCAGAAAAGTAGGTACCAGCTGTGATACTTGAGTAAAAATGAATGAAGCGTTTAAATGTCATGCTCAGTGTTACACAGGGTTGTCAAACACAGTTATATCACATTTAACACAGTTATATCACATTTCACACTTGTGCAACACAGTTATATCACATTTCACACTTGTGCAACACAGTTATATCACATTTCACACTTGTGCAACACAGTTATATCACATTTCACACTTGAATAATTAAGTGGCATCTCTAACTGGATCTCATATGGTTATTTCATGTCATACTCATACCTGAAGTCACATCTCTCATCTTGATGTCACACAGTGGTGTCACATCTCACCTCATACCTGAAGTCACATCTCACACCTTGATGTCACACAGTGGTGTCACATCTCACCTCATACCTGAAGTCATATCTCACACCTTGATGTCAGACAGTGGTGTCACATCTCACCTTATACCTCACACAGTGTTGTTACATCTCATACTTGTACCTGAAGTCACATCTCACACCTTGATGTCACACAGTGGTGTCACATCTCACCTCATACCTGAAATCACATCTCACACCTTGATGTCACACAGTGGTGTCACATCTCACACCTTGATGTCTCTTGTTGGTGTCACAACTCAAACCTTGATGTCACACAGTGGTGTCACATCTCACCTGATACCTGAAGTCACATCACACCTTGATGTCACACAGTGGTGTCACATCTTACCTGATACCTGAAGTTACCTCTCACACCTTGATGTCACACAGTGGTATCACATCTCACGTCATACCTGAAGTCACATCTCACACCTTGATGCCACACGGTGGTGTCACATCTATTCTCATACCTGAAGTCTTTTCTCACACCTTGATGTCACACAGTGGTGTCACATCTCACCTCATACCTGAAGTCACCTCTCACACCTTGATGTCACACAGAGGTGTCACATTTCACACCTTGATGTCACACAGTGGTGTCACATCTCAAACCTTGATGTCACACAGTGGTGTCACATCTCACCTGATACCTGAAGTCACATCACACCTTGATGTCACACAGTGGTGTCACATCTCACCTGATACCTGAAGTTACGTCTCACACCTTGAAGTCACACAGTGGTATCACATCTCACGTCGTACCTGAAGTCACATCTCACACCTTGATGCCACACGGTGGTTTTATATCTCTTCTCATACCTGAAGTCACATCACACACCTTGATGTCACACAGTGTTGTCACATCTCACCTCATATCTGAAGTCACATTCTCACATCTTGATGTCACACAGCGGTGTCACATCTCACACCTTTATGTCTCTTGTTGGTGTCACAACTCACACCTTGATGTCATTTGTTGGTGTCACATCTCACACCTTGATGTCACACAGTGGTGTAACAATTCACCTCAGTCACATCTTACACCTTGATGTCACACAGTGGTGTCACATCTCACACCTTGATGTCACACAGTGGTGTCACATCTCACCTCATACCTGAAGTCACATCTCACACCTTGATGTCACAAAGTGGTGTCACATCTCATACTTGTACCTGAAGTCACATCTCACACCTTAATGTCACACAGTGGTGTCACATCTCATTCTGGTACCTGAAGTCACATCTCACACCTTGATTTCACACAGTGGTGTCACATCTCACCACATACCTGAAGTCACATCTCACACCTTGATGTCACACGATTGTGTCACATCTCACCTCATACCTGAAGTCACATCTCACCATTTGTCACCCATTGGTATCACATCTATACCTTGATATCACACGGCGCTGTCACATCTCATACTCATACTTGAATGCACATCTCACACCTTGATGTCACATAGTGGTGTCACATCTCACACCTCGATGTCATACAGTGGTGTCACGTCTCATACTCATACCTGAAGTCACATATCACAACTTGATGTCACATGGTGGTGTCACGTCTCAAACTCGTACCTAAAGTCACATCTCACACCTTGATGTCACATGATGGTGTCACATCACACACCTCGATGTCATACGGTGGTGTCACATCTCATACTCATACCAGTCCTGAAGTCATATTTCACACCTTGATGTCACATGGTGGTGTCACAGCTAACACCTTGATGTCACAGGTGGTGTCACATCTCACACCTTGATGCTATATGGTAGTGTCACATCTAACACCTTGATGTCATGGTGGTGTTAAATATCACACCTTGATGTTGTGTTGGTGTCACATCTCGCACCTTGATGTCATATGGTGGTATCACATCTCGCACCTTGATGTCATGTGGTGGTGTCACATCTCACACCTTGATGTCATGTGGTGGTGTCACATCTCACACCTTGATGCTTCATAATTATATAACATATTACACTCATCACTAGGCTTGTTGCTTTACACATTACATCTCGCACTTGCCTAAAGTTATATCTCAAAACTTGATGCTTCAGAGTGGTGTAACATCTCACACATTTATATCATATCTCACACTCATACTTTAAAGTCACATCTCACACCTTGATGTGACAATTGATGTGACACAATGGTGTCACATCTCACACCTTGATGACACAGTGGTGTCAAATCTCACACCTTGGTGTCTCACAGTGGTGTCACATCTCACCTTGATGCCACACAGTTCTGTAACATCTCACACCTTCATGCTTCACAATGTTGTCACATCTCACACATTTATATCATATCTCACACTCATACCTTGAAGTAACATCTCACACCTTGATGTCACACAGTGGTGTCACACCTCACATTTTTGCTTCACAGTGGTGTCACACCTGGCACATGTATATCATAACTTGTTCTCGTACCTTGAGGTCTTATCTCACACCTTGATGTTACACAGTTGCATTTTGGAAGAATTTTGTCTTTGGCGTACTAAAATGAAATATGGCCTACATGACAATTTGTTACTATTAAACTATAGTTATATAAGTACTAGAAACTGTCTTCATTGATTACTTGCAGGAATCAATCCAAGCCAGAGAGAGATTCACCAGCATGTTAAATTTGAACTGGACACTGACTGTGCTGCTTTTTTAGCAGTAAGAAATAGCAGCATTTTAGTTATTTTGCAATATTAAGGTTTTGTTTTTTTTTATAAAAATTTCACAATATTTTATTATTTTTCATTTCAGATTATCCCAGCGTATATTGTGGCTAGGGCTGGCCAACCTCGCATTGTCTCCCCTCATCTTTCTCTGGCTCATACTCTACTCTTTCTTCAGATATGCTGAGGTGAGTATAATCTGTCAGTGCCAGACACATCAACAGTTTTTAATCTCTACAAGCCAAACACCAGCTGAGTTTATGCTATGGCACATGGTCTGTCATCTAAATTCAGCACTTCTGAAAGAAATAGGTCAATTATAACTCATTGTTTCTGATGCATATGAGAAAAAGAACTCTTTTCAGCCCTAAATTTAAGATGGCTGCCTTTACTAACAATAGTAATAACCATGAACAATTTACTTCTTAAGTACAGTAAGTAGATTTTTGAAAACTTTTAATTACAAATTCTAACTAAAAATAACCTTATCATAGTCTTCAGAGAGAAGCATGACCCTGCCTTTGGGATTATTTAGGGGTAACCAAGATTTAATAAAACATTTTGTAAAAGCACATTCTCTGGAATGGATTTGTTTTACATTTAATGGACCAGGAGGGGACCAAAAGGTAAAAATAGAAAATAGGGGCTTTTCTAAGTACTGTCTAATCATATAAAGTATAGATTTGTTCCATTTTAAGATTAAAAGGTTTTTAATTTAATTTACGGGTCAGAACCCTTTTAAGGGCTAAAATTATGAATTTTAAGAAATCTTTTTTAAAGCTGGCCAGTCAAATTTGGTTATTTTTATAAAGGGGTTTCTTGATTATAAATCAAGAGCTATATTCCATAAGGGTCATCTGTAAGGGGAATTTGAAAATCCTTGGCAAAAAAGAAAATACTCATTATTTTATCTATTTCTGCTAGGATTTGATTCATAAAATGTCTTATTCATAACAAATTACTGATCCAGTATGGGTGAGGGTTACTTTCCATAAAGATTTAGGGTGTTAAAAAGTTGTGAAATTCATATACTGCTGTGTCCACTATATATAAGTAGTGCGTATTCATGCCCTCTATGAAACATGTTTTTGTTGCTGCACATATTATCCATGACAGGCAGGATCAAACCAGATACTTGAGAAATGATACTAGAAGCTTCCTAGCTTATCACTCAGTATTTAGAGGAGAGTTCTAGGTCTGGTTAGCTCAGTGTATAATGTGACTTACACTACTGTCTCAGTTAGACCCCAGTGTTTTCTCCAGACGTAGTTTTTGCGTTTTTGATGCAATTAAATCTTATTTGACGCAATCAGATTGGTTCAGTGTGTCTATCACGCAACCATAAAAATACAAAAATTCAAATTACGCATGGATGTTTTGCAAGCTGGTTTCAGAGTTATTTTTTCAGTGCTAGCTGTTTTGACAGATCACATGGTGTGATTCATGGAAAACCCGGTCACGCGGTTCTACTAAGTTACATAAACACTTTAATTGGTTATTAACCCTATATTGATGCAATCGCAAGGACGATTATAATCACATACATAATTTTCCGCGAAGAAATATTGTAGTTTGAAGACAACATCTGTGAAAACAAATGTATGCTGCAACAATAGAGCTGATATATACCCAGTTTTAGGTTGTTTGTATATAAAGATGAAATGTGGAAATAGTGAAAGTTTCTAAAATAGTTGTTTACAGTGTATGAATGACCTACTCTAGGCCTATCTGAAAAAACTTTTTATTTTGTTTTCTATAAGGTATCGAGATGTTTATGTTTCAACGGACGTTTAAACGGTTGTGGAAAAAGAAAATAAACCTTTAGAAAATTATATACATTTTGAAAAATGATCATGTAATTTCAGAAATTTAATTAATTTTTGTTAAGTTACCATTAAAATGTTTTTATATTAAGGTAATATTACTCTTTAATGAGTCTTATCTTTGAGCCAGCAGAGAAATGCGTTTGGGGAAAAAGAGAACAACAATCAAGTTTTGTTTTCCAAAGAGTATAATGCTTAGAAATGCTTAACATGTAACTCAGCTGAAATATAAAATATTGAAATAATTTTAGTGTTATTCTTTAAAAATAGTCAGGGCCATGGTGATCAAGCTAGGGCCATGACATTTGAAAAGTTCATAAAAACAATTAGTTTCTAGTTGTTGTAACTTGTTGCCAAATGTGAAACATTCATCTGAAGTTAAATTGTTTTGAAGTTGTTAACTTAAGTTGCACCTTTGGTTGAGAAATTTGTGGGAAACAGGAAGTAAAACGATTTTAGTAAAATTTGACTCCCAAAAAAAATTGGAGCTGGAGAAAACACTTAGACCCCGTTATGGTATAACTAAAAAGTTGTTGAAAGAGACACTAAACATCATACAATAACATCCTTTGGTTTATAGTTGTATGATTTTGTATTGTTGTGTTACAGTTGGTGAAGCGACAACCAGCCTTTCTCGGGTCCAGGAGATGGTGAGTTACTGTCTTGTACTCCGTCACTACTTCATTTATAACATAGTATTCTTAGTCATGTACAAGACTGCTTTGTTGTTAATAGCATCATATTTTCTAAAAATATTTTCATTTATGCCAAAGAATTTTGTCAGTCATTTGGATTCATTTCACAACAGTCTTAGACAGAATAGATAGTATTTGCTGTAACTGTTGATTGTAAAAAGAAGTCATCAATGGTTTAAGCCCTGGTGGTTCCATAATTTTATATGGGAAAGTTTGCTATTACTGACACCAGGGTTGGTGCTACTCAAGATTCATTCCTTTCTTAATCAGACTGAATGCCATCTACAACATGTCGTGTGTTGAAAATGTTTTTGGAGCGAACGAGACTTAAACCTACAACCTTAGCGATGAGAGGTAAATGATCTTTAGACAGCAATTTGGACCACTCGGCCACAGATGACCTCCCCGCAATGTATGTAAAGTGTCTATCAGTGAATCTGGTATTTACATGAAGACAATACCTGTAGTATTAAATAAAGATGTTAAACATGTTGTGTAGTTTGGATTAAGCGACAGATTACACTGAGAGTTGCTTTGTGTTTTCAGGTCAAACTATGGTAGACATTACTTGAGACATTTTAATGAATTAGACCACGAGTTTAATGCAAGGTATGTACTGATATATGTATTGCTGTAACTTATCTGCTACATTGATTTGTTGACTGTAACTTATCTGCTACATTTTTTTGTTGACTATACTGATATATGTATTGCTATAACTTATCTGCTACATTTTGTTGTTGACTATACTGATATATGTATTGCTGTAACTTATCTGCTACAGTTTTTTGTTGACTATACTGATATATGTATTGCTATAACTTATCTGCTACAGTTTTTTGTTGACTATACTGATATATGTATTGCTATAACTTATCTGCTACATCTGTTGACTCTACTGATATATGTATTGCTATAACTTATCTGCTACATTTATTAACTATTATGATATATGTATTGCTATAACTTATCTGCTACACTTTTTTGTTGACTATACTGATATATGTATTGCTGTAACTTATCTGCTACATTTTTTTGTTGACTATACTGATATATGTATTGCTGTAACTTATCTGTTACATTTTTTTGTTGACTATACTGATATATGTATTGCTGTATACTGATGTATGTATTGCTGTAACTTATCTGCTACATTTTTTTGTTGACTATACTGATATATGTATTGCTATAACTTATCTGCTACATTTTTTTGTTGACTATACTGATATATGTATTGCTGTAACTTATCTGCTACATCTGTTGACTATACTGATATATGTATTGCTATAACTTATCTGCTACATTTTTTTGTTGACTATACTGATATATGTATTGCTATAACTTATCTGCTACAGTTTTTTGTTGACTATACTGATATATGTATTGCTGTAACTTATCTGCTACATCTGTTGACTATACTGATATATGTATTGCTATAACAAATCTGCTACAGTTTTTTGTTGACTATACTGATATATGTATTACTGTTACTTATTTGCTACATCTGTTACCTATACTGATATATGTATTGCTGTAACTTATCTGCTACATTTTTTGTTGACTATACTAATATATGTATTTAACCCTTTACTCCATAGATATGGGTTTTCCCGCACCAATCATAGAAGGCCTTTGAAAACAGTGTAGGAAGAGTTCAGATTCCTCATAACGAGCAATCTGAACAGTTCCTGCACTGTTTTCCACTCTGTCAGTTAATATAAACATAATTCCCCCGAATAATTCAAAAGCCTTCTGTATTAGGTTCTAAAGGCGTCTATAATAGAGGTGTCCAAAGGCATCTATATGAAGTAAAGGGTTAAGTAAGTAATGGTGAATGTCTGCACTCCCTTGCTGTGCTCTTGTTCGTGACTTGATATTGACTCTTGATATTTTCTTCATAAAAATGATAGTTTCCACAAAGATATATCTAATTCATGTCATGAAATACTCTTATAACGATTATTAAACATAACAAGAGCACCAAAATTAACTACATGTTCAAACATTATAAACTTAATTTAAAATAATACAAATCATTCTTTTAGCAGTGAAGCAATTAACCTGCTTTTAGAGACTCTTAAAACCTCGAACTCGAAATGATGGAAGGGTAGTGCATTCAACTTTTGGATACTGAACATTATTGATGCCACACTGATAACATGTCTAGATCATTAATGGGCGATCAACTAGCCAGAGGTTATCTGACAATAAACTGGCCCGAGCTAGCCAGAGGTCTGGCCAAAGCGGCTGGCCAGAGGTCATTAAGCAATCAACTGGCTAGATGTTATTGGGCAATCAAATGGCCAGAGGTTATTAGGCAATGAAATGGCCAGAGGTTATTGGGCAATATCAGTTGGCCAGAGGTTATTGGGCAATCAACTGGCCAGAGGTTATTGGGCAATCAACTGGCCAGAGGTTATTGGGCAATCAACTGGTGCAGTTTTATCAATCTTTTGAGTTGATACTCAGCTGTGTTTAGACATAAAACAGACAATAACATTCTGTGTAAATAAATAAAGTTGATAAAGCCAAATGAACACCATTACTACTTAAAAGTTCAGTTTTATCATATTACATATTGCAGACTGAATCGTGGTTACAAGTCTGCTGATAGTTACTTGAGCATATTTACATCACCACTACTCACTCTGGTAGCAAAGTAAGTATATACATGTATAGGGGTACTTTACAACTTCGTGTATACAGCTACAAAGTTACATATTTACGTCACCACTACTCACTCTGGTAGCAAAGTAAGTATATGTAGGAGTACTTTACACCTTGGTGTACAGAGCAACAAAGTTACATACTTTTTTAATTGGGTTTAATGCCAATATCAATACATTCCAGGTTATATATGGCATATCCAGTGTTATTGGTGAAGGAACACCTCAGAATGAATCTGAGTAGAATCGCTGTCCTTTCACAAGTAACTGGCAAAATTTCACACATAAAGTTTCTGGAGCGAGTGAGACTCTGCCACCTTAGCGGTGAGGAAAGTGATCTTGAGATGGCACCTTAGACCAGTCTGCCACGGAGCTATGCTATGATGGTATATATCATCTACAAGCATATGTTTGGGAAACTGACTTTTAAGCTCGCCGGAACGAAGTCCAAGGAGAGCTATTGTCATGACCCCGGCGGCGGCGGCGTCTGTAGACACCCAGGTTAAACTTTTGCATTTAAGTTTAGGATATCTATGCAACCACTCATTGGATGTGAATGAAACTTTGCATGTGTGTTCACCATCATCAGTGGAACACACAGAGACAAGAACCATAACTCTGGATTGCATTTTGGCACAGTTATGTCCCTTTTTGGACTTAGACACCCAGAGGCGAGCTTTGTTGGTCTTCTGACAACTCTTGTTTATTTAAAGTATTTTCTTTCCATAGCAGTTTTTTTTGTTCAATGAGTAAAGGTGGTGTGTATTCTCCATAAGGGGTTAAGTTGGCCCTTGAAGTGGGTTTTTTATTGTGAAATAAAACAAAACGGTCGTATAAGCCAATAGAGGGTCTGTTTGGCCTCTTGTTTATGTAGATAACTAGTTCCCACTCATTCGTTTAATGTCTCTGCTACTGTCAAACTAACTAAATTAAGTAAGAGTTATATGTAAATATTTGATTTGCAGTAATGTCACATATGCAGGATAGATTAATCTTGAAACAAAAGGGATAATATTTGTATGTAATATTTTCTTCAGGAATGTAGCATTTTTTGCTGGCTCGGTGTTGGCGGTGCTTGTTGTGTTGACTGTGATAGATGAAGATGTGTTAAATGTAGAACACACCCTCACCATCATGACGGTAGCTGGTATGTATAGTCTTGCGTAAATACAGTTTTACAGTTGTTTAACGCCAGAAGGGTTTTCTAGGTATGCAATGATGCATTGTCCTTCACCTGTCGTTCGTCTCCTGTAATCATCTATTGGCTGCATTTTCTCTAAAACCAGCAGTGCTCCAGATAAGTTTTTCTTAAAAATGAGTACTTAACCCCTTAAATAAGAATGCAATGTTTATTTTCAAAATGTTAAGGGTTAAAGTGAACATTCTTATCAAATTGCAATATAAAACAAACTTATCAACACTGAAATAGACAATAACCAATGCTTATTTTACCACTTTATTTAAATTTTAATGCTTAAACACCCCCTAATGGTGCTTATCGGTATCACTGAACCACCAGACTAGTTATACTAATCAACACATGGATGTTTACCATGAATGTGAGAATGTTCGCATTTAAAAAATCTTCTCATAAACCACCAGACAGATTTTGAAATATTTTGATTGAAATGATCAACAAATATAGTAAATAGTTCAGTCAAAATTGTTCAAATAGAATATCTTTAGTTTAAAATATCCCAACCTTTAGGAGTCGTTTAGGGATGCATGTGATTATAATAGAGTAGGGGATTAAAGTTTGTATAAGAATCAGGACCTAGTATTTATAGAGGTCCTGTAAGGGGACTTTGAGTTTTACATAGAGATTCTATGGGAAAACAGAAAATTATCATATTATTTTGTTTGTAATCTGAATTATCCCTATGAGTAGCAATTATGAAGTTTTTCAAATCATCCATTTGTGCAAACATATTTCTCAGTTTGAGATTTAAAGTGTTGTCTTGTAATAGCAAATTAGGTGGATTTGATATTTATAAAGGGACAGGAGAGTTGAAATTTAAAACATTTATCCTCAAGAACCGATCAGTAAAACTTGTTCATATCAGATAATGATTTTCCTTACTTCAGCAAAGGATTGAAATTTCTAAAAATCAAGATGTATTGAGACCATTTAAGGAGGCTTTTACTTTTACATAGGAATGCTATGAGGAATATAGAATTTTTTCACTTTCACTTCCATGTTTTTTTTAAATCTATGGCATTGTCTGGTTATAGCAAATCCCTGAGTAGCAGATTAAAGTTTGGACAAATTAAGAGGCAAGGATATATAAGGGCCCTGTAAGAAACACTATTTATACCCCCAACAAACAAAGTTTTGAGAGGGGTATATTGGAGTCATGCTGAGGTCGGTCTGTTGGTCCGTCGGTCTGTCGGTCGGTCTGTCCGTTACAATTTTCCTTGTCCGGAGCATCACTTGAAAAGTACTGGATGGAATTTCATCAAACGTCATACAATGGTAGAATATAATGAGAGGAAGTGCAGTGTACAAGAAACATAACTCTATTCTTGCTAATTACAGAGTTATTGCCCTTTGATATTTTTTCTTGTCCGGAGCATAACTTGAAAAGTACCAGATGGAATTTCATCAAGCTTCATACAATGGTAGAATATAATGAGATGAAGTGCAGTGTACAGGAAACATAACTCTATTCTTGCTAATTACAGAGTTATTGCCCTTTGATATATTTCCATTTGATATTTTTTCTTGTCCGGAGCATAACTTGAAAAGTACCGGATGGAATTTCATCAAGCTTCATACAATGGTAGAATATAATGAGAGGAAGTGCAGTGTACAAGAAACATAACTCTATTCTTGCTAATTACAGAGTTATTGCCCTTTGATATATTTCCCTTGTCCGGAGCATTACCTTTAAAGTACTGGATGGAATTTCATCAAACTTCATACAATGGTAGAATATAATGACAGGAAGTGCAGTGTACAATAAACATAACTCTATTCGTGCTAATTACAGAGTTATTGCCCTTTGATATATTTCCCTTGTCCGGAGCATTTCTTTTAAAGTACTGGATGGAATTTCATCAAACTTCATACAATGGTAGAATATAATGAGAGGAAGTGCAGTGTACAAGAAACATAACTCTATTATTGCTAATTTCAGAGTTATTGCCCTTTGATATTTTTTCTTGTCCGGAGCATAACTTGAAAAGTACCTGATGGAATTTCATCAAGCTTCATACAACGGTAGAATATAATGAGAGGAAGTGCAGTGTACAAGAAACATAACTCTATTCTTGCTAATTACAGAGTTATTGCCCTTTGATATATTTCCCTTGTCCGGAGCATTACTTTTAAAGTACTGGATGGAATTTCATCAAACTTCATGCAATGGTAGAATATAATGACAGGAAGTGCAGTGTACAGGAAACATAACTCTATTCTTGCTAATTACAGAGTTATTGCCCTTTGATATATTTCCCTTGTCTGGTGCAGTACTTTTAAAGTACTTTTAAAGCCATCAGTGATAACAGTTTAATAAAGTTCATGAAAGAACCAAGTTGATGAATACATGACCATTTTTAATTTTAACAAAACCATAAAAAAATTAACAATACAAAAAACTCAATCCATAACATTCTCTTTTATTAAGATTTTTTTTTGTCTGGAGCATAACTTTAAAACTATTGGATATAATTTAATAAAGCTTCATACAATGGTTAACCATTTTCTGTCATGGCGGCGTTCGGGGGTATTCATCACCTTCAGTGATACGTCTAGTTTTTACCTGTTCGCATTACGGTAAAGAAAAACTTACTGACAGATGCTATTTTTTACAAAGGACAATAGTATAGGAAACTAATTCTTTTTTTATCTAAATCATTTCCTTTTCATAGCAGGTATCTTGTATCCAGTAAGAGTTGGACATGGGGGACAGGGGTTCTTTCCATAAAGGGTCAGGACATCCTCCCAAAAAAAGGGTTGTATTGTGAAATAATGAAGTGCCTTAATGTTTGGTTCAGTCCTGAGGTTATTAAAATTGCACTCCACTTAGTTCAGCTTTAACCATCCAATCAGAATCCATGCTGCAATAAAAGTTGTGCTTTATTGGTTGATTTGAGGATTGACTGGCTTAATCATGAATTGAAGGTTTTATATATTCAGGTACCTGCCTGCTAAGATATATGTGTCCTGTAAGGTCAATAAAATGCACCATGCTGTCTATATTGAATAGAATTTCAAATTAATCTTTTTCATAAAACAACAAAAACAAGCTGTTTTCTATTTTCAGGTGTTGCAGTAACCTCGTGTAAAGTTTTTATTCCTGATGAGGTAGATATCTTTATAATAATGGCAATTCTTTCTGATGTCTTGTAAATTGCTCGTCAAAAGTAGCAATGTATTTTTTTTTGTGCAGGCAACCTACAAAATATAGGAACAAACCATCATCATATTCAAAACCTTATATTTACTCTGAGCTGGGTACCAATAAATAATAATTTAATTAAACACTTCTAATATGATAGTTTTACTGGTTAATGTAGTTGTGGAAAGATATTAAATATTTTGGTATATATTTAAGTGTAAACCAGGTTAAATAATCAATAAAAGAAGCTGTAACTATATAATTAACATTGTTGTTTCTAATCTGACAAGGATTATTGAAGTTTGCATTTGCGCAAATTTGCATGTTCATGTATATATCCATCTATTACAGCATGCAATTTACTGTCCAGAGATATTGATGAGAAATATTCTATCCCAAATTCACTATGTCCCTGACCATTGGGCCGGTAATGCCCACACCAACAAAGTCAGACTGGAGTTTAGTTTGCTGTTCCAATATAAGGCCGTAAGTAATTTTGATTATTAATAATTTTGAATTTACCATATATGCAGGGTATGATATATGCTGTTTTAGTTTGCACTGTATATGCTGTGTTGTAGATGGTGTACGATATATACAGTTAAACCTGTCTCAAGCAGCCAGTCAAGGCAATGAGCAAAAGTGGCCTTTTAAGAAAGGTTGTTGCTTTATACAGTTGAATTTGCACTGGAGATATGAACATGGAATAATGCAAATGTAGCTGCTTAACATAAGTGGCTGCTTAATAGAGGTGACTGCTTCCATAGATTTGTCAGTATGCTGGGTTGTAGACTGTGTATGATATACATGCTGTGTTGTAGATTGTGTATGATAGACATGCTTTGTTGTAGACTATATGTATGGTATATAATTATGCTATGTTCCACACAATACATGTCATTGGTTTATATGCTGTGTTGTAAAAAATATATGGCATGTAGAAAATATATGGTATATATGCTGTTTTGTAGAAAATATATGGTATATATGCTGTTTTGTAGAAAATATATGGTATATATGCTGTTAGAGATTCTGCGATGATCAATCGTAATCTAAAATTGGTTGGTGATAAGCGATAGTGGTTTTGGATAATCTAAAATCGCTACGTTAAGTACTTCAATCTTTTTATGCCACTTTCCAATCATTTATTGTCTTGTGGTTGATTTATTACTCTTATTCATGGCAGCCAATATAAGCGAATGGTCAGGACTAGTAAGATTTAAGAAACTGACCTAAATATTTCTTTGATTTTCAGCATTCAGTAATAAATGTGGAAAGGGAGCTTTCTTATGAAATTTCAAGCCCTGCACATTATGATAATTATATAAATTCATGTTTGGCCATTTTAAATTAATTGCTAGATTATTATCCAATTTTTTTCTTTAAAAAGGGGAATAGGAGGAGGATTATTATTTTTTTTATTATTATTATTTTTTAGTTTTTTTTATGAAAATAAAAAGGATCAGGGGGGCATGAAACTTAGGGGGCAGGCGGGGATGATAATCTAGTAATTAGTTTATTATGGCCTTATTATTAATCTGTTGTACATGTACTGCGTTGTAGGTGTACCTTGTGGAGGAGCTACTAAGTCCAATCATCACTCCTCTTATCCTGATATTTAAGCTGCGACACCAGGCACAGAACATTGTGAATTTCTTCCACAATTTTACTGTGGAAGTACTTGGTGTAGGTGATGTGTGCTCGTTTGCTCAAATGGACATTAGGAAACATGGTAACCCCCAGGTAAATACCTTTATTATTGTATGACTTCTTGTATCAGGTTTAACATTAGATGTGATTTCAATTCTGACTTTCAATGATTTTAGCTTGTTGAAGCTGTCCTTGTAGTCAGTTGATCTAAGATGTCAGTTGTCAACTTACTTTGTCAATTTACTTGTACCAGTTTTTTTTCCTGTAAAATATTGGGAGTGGCCCAATCCTTCAAGATTTTGGAGAAACAGCGTAAATGAGGGGAAATTGGGATTTTTTTTAAGCTTTAACAAACTGGAAAATGAAGCATAGCACTGTTAAGATCATGTTCTAACAATTTAGTATCAGATATTACAATAATTTTTCATATCCAGTGTTTTTATCCCTTTGTGAGAAAAAACCCAAACCATTTTAAATTATTTTTGCCTCAATTGGGAAACAACACACATGATTTTTTAATTGTGAAGTAGCCGAATATCGGTTTCTGTCTGTTTGATTAGGTAAAAAATCCCTGACTACCCATGAAATATTTTTGTAATCACGACTGTACAGGCGACACGGTAAAATCATGATGGCCTGGTATTGTACAGGTGATAGTTGATTGATTATTCCCGTTTGTATTTCAGTGGAGTTGTGAGGAGGATACAGAGGCCAGTCAAGCTGAGCAAGGAGAGGATGGCAAAATAGAAATGTCTCTCATGCATTTCCATGTAAGTAAACTTCAACAACTGGAGCATCAAACTAACTCCAGGCAACTGTATGGTCCTGAACAACTGACCTGATGTGAGAACAATTGCTGCTCCTCCCACTGGCCACATAGCGGTGTTTGTCCAAGTAAATACAATGTAATGTAGTGTTTATTTAGACAGTCGCTTGTCTAAGGAAAATGGTGGCCCTTGCAATAATATTTGTTGCTGATTGGACTTGATTGACAGCCTGTGTCATGTCAGTCCTCTACATCTTTCATATTTACACTTTACTTGCAATATATCAAACTTGAAAACTAGAGGTCCTGTGACCTACATATTTCAAAATATTTTGAAACAAAGTCATATTTCATGTAAATAATAGAAAATACATATCATAAAATGAATACTTCAGGTAATAATTTTTTTAAAAGTCAACGACAGGTGTTTAATTTCACCAATGCTATAAACAAGGTCATTTTCCTGGAAATTTGTATTTTTCATGCAATGATTTCAAAACGTGTAAAACTTGAGACATCGTGAAACCCGGGCATTGGTCCTAGTTGACCTCGAGTTACTGCAGTCTCACTTTACAGATATATCATGTGAAATATTGGTTAGGAAATTCTACAGAACATTAAAGTCACACACTCTATATATACACAGTGAAACCTGTCTGAAGCAGTCAATCAAGGGAAGGAGCAAAATGGCCTTTTTAAGACAGGCTGTTGCTTCAAACAGGTTACTTTGCTCTGAAAGCATAGAAATGGGAAATAGCAAATGTAGCTGTTTCAGACAAGTGGATGTTTAATAGAGGTGATCGCTTACACAGGTTTGAATGTATATATATTTTCATTAGAATACAAAAAATAATAATTTTCATGGTTACTGAATGAAGTTGTTAATATCATATTTGCAATAATCTTTAAAATGATCTTTATCTGTAACTGTTATGTCATTGATGTTAGATGCTTACAACTTGTTTCCATATTGTTTACATTAATGTTATACTGTGTGGATTACAGTTGACAAACCCAGAATGGAAACCTCCAGAGAACTGCAGTATGTTCCTGAACACGATAAAGGATCAAGGTAGGACTGTAGAATATTTAATTATTCAAGAAAACATCATTAAATCTCACACAGTATCATTGACGTTCAGATAAGTTTTTATTCAAATATGTCTATACTAACATAATTATTCTTGTGTAATATTGATTGTACTGGATTTGTAATTATTGTCTCCACCCATGATAACTAAATAGTTTTAACTTATTTATTTTTGCTTCAATGGTGAAACAAGTTATTTTAACTTAGACAAATCACGCTCAAAGTCTTCAAGGGTAGAATCAGCGGTGGCAGAGGATCAAACCAACGACCCTCCGATCCTGGGTTCGGTGCTCTTCCACTGGACCATGTGCTTCATATAATATAATAACATGATAATAAAATGGCTGCCATAACTTAAAGTTGACAAATTTTTAAGGGTTTAATTTATCAGAAACCATTTTCTTAACAATTGCACTACATTGTTATAATATGCTTGGCCCAAAACGAAGCAACAATCTGTGTATGGTGAGATACAATAAGTATGCAGCAGTCAATAGGATTAAACAATGACCATTTTATAATGCATCAACCAATAAAATAGTTGTGAGATGTTTAGTTTAAACTTATTTTATTTTACTTCAATTTTGCTTCATGCTCAAATTCTTCCTGCTAGTACCAGTACTAAGCATATGAGGAGAAAGTGACGAGCGCATGGTCACCACAGTGACACATGGCTGTGGGGATGATCAAACGACCCTCTGATACCGGGTTCAATGCTCAACCACCGGACCACGTGCTCCACATATATTAAATGTTTACTTTCACTGTTGTAGTTCAGAGGGATGCAGGAGCCTTGAGTTCAATGCCACCAGATATGATGGGTGGTGGATATCAGAGTATGATACCAAGTGGTACCACTGGCCTGGGTCTAGGGGTGAGTCTGTTTGTCATTTCATCAGTCAGTTTTGTTTCACCTTTTTAAAGCAAAAAAAATAATGAAACACACATGTTATTTTTCAGTGAGAGGCAACAGTGTCAACATTTCAATGTTACCTTTTTTCACCAAGAGTTTATAATTTTGTCTTTTAAAAATAGGGGAGCTTCAGTACTCGCACAAGTGTCGGCATTGGCCTTGTTTATTTTGTTTTATTATTTGTTTTGGTTGAAGTTTTTAGACATATATATAAATATCTACCACTACCACAGTAACCACTATCCATACAGCATTGAAACTTAATTTGTGTATTCATTACCATAAAAGAGACTGGAGATGGCAAATGGGATAACTCCATTTTGCTTTCAGGCAGAATTATAGCTTCTTTTATACTAATAAAATTATTCTGAGAGGGCCAGTTTACACTATTATATTGTTTTCCTTTTCAGTATGCAAGTTTAATATCAAGTGTTACTGGACAAAGTGCAATGATGTCTCCCTCAGTCAATATGTCGGGAGCTCCTTTCGCATCAGGTACATTTCTTCTTTTTTTGTCAATGTTTATATATTGTCTCATTACAAATCTGCAATGAAGTAAAAATGGAGTAAATGGGTACATACACCGTGAGCTTCACAGTTCATGAAACAGGATAGAGGACTGTTGTACTGATCCCAGTGTTGGCATCACTTGCTATGACAACTTGGCTTCCAGGGGTGAGTTGGAATCCCCGCCAAGCAACAGTCTCCCTGATGATTGATATACGACATCCAAGGAAACAGTGATTAGGTTAACTGATTAGCCCTCGATGGCATAAAAATGGCGCTAAATATTCAATCAGTCAATCAATACGGGGGTGGTATTCAGCAATCATTCTCAAGAATTTTTTTTAAGTATGCATTTTCATAAACACTTAAAAGACAATTGATTGTGACCTAAATTTGCAAGCATATGGTGGGGGAGGGGGGGAACTAATATATAGTCGAAATAAACTTTCACATTTATTCTATCTGTCATTGTAAACTAGATACAGACCGTAATCCGTTCAAGTACACCAAAATTGCGTTCGTTTTGCGTGTCAAACACGTTTGTTTTGCGTTTGAAATGCATTTGAGTTTCGTTAATGGTTTGCATTTTTTTTATGATAAACGTTAGAGAAAATACGAAAATGCAGTTCAAAACGATAGTGAAAGCATTTTAGCCTGCGTTTGCGTTCGAATCGTTTAGCGTGTATCGTTTAGCGTGTATCTTTTTCCATTTAACATATACACGACATTTTCACCAATCGCATCATCTCTAGTTGTCCAGTTGTAACACCGCAGTAGAATAAATAATAAGAACTAGATATTTAGGAAATCGCCGGGTTTTATAACTCAATCATTGAAATTTAATACACATGGTACGGGGCATGTCAATTACATCAGATAAACACGTTACGGTCACGTAATCATAAGATTGGCCAAACATTGCCAGACTGGTTTACACTAACATTAATATTACGGTATCGAAAAAGTATATAGGCAATAAATGTGAACCAGTCCGTGTTTTTTTATATCTGCAGTGGTGTATAATCTGCTATTACGCAAGAAACAGAGGCAAGTATTTATTTTATTTACAGGAATAATGCATTATTTACAGGTATTTTTTCCAATTATAATTCCAGTTATGAATTTCGATAGATTGTCAAGTTAAACAATTATAACAATTCATTTAACAAAATAATTTATATAATCAGCAAAGATAAATATATTTACAAATATACATGCCTTAATTTATGTAGCAAACACACACACTTTATGTCTATAACTCCGACACAATTTATTTTTGACCTCGTGGCAATGTGCAATGTCGTCACTCTGACAGTTTCTTGCGTCATTTAACGTCGCGTTCTATTTCACTACGGTAAATGCATGGGGGAGGCGGGGATGTTTCCATAAAAAAGATGCCTTTTAGGGTAAAAGTTTTATGTCTTGTGGCATGGCTTCTAAAACCGCTGGTACATGTACTTCCGTCTGACGCTCTTGAGGACTTTTATGTACATTACACCGATAGAATTCCTCTGATATCCTTCCATCAAAAATGTCCAAGATACCCACTTAGTGAATAAAATGTTTGTTTCACTGGTGACGTCATCGGACATTGGCACAAGGTGATAGTGAAAGGGTCAGCGTGTTCATTCTGTACACAAATTTAGGTGTATGTGTAGTTATAAATAACTATCAGCTTAATAGTAATCCTTTTTTAACAAATGCCTATATTGAAAACAAACATTTTGGAAGACACCCTGTAACAAACAAACACCAACCCTTTACGTGTGTTTGTTATATATATATATGAACTATTTTTATATACAATTCTTGAAAAGCCCTAAGTGGAAAGGTTTTGGTTTAACAAACAGATTTTCTAAAATTGCGTGAAAACTTTTCCTGATTGGCAATCATATAACAGAACAGCAACATAAATCGGTGTTCAGATAATTAAATCAGTTAATTGTGGTAGTTGTGTAAGCAGGTCATGCGTCATCTGATTGTTTTATCACACTTTTACAAGTAAAGAAACGATGCCCGAGGCAATGTTTTTCACGGATAATTCGGTATTAAAACTTATAACAAAGAAATTAAATTAAAGTTACAGGTTTAGCAATTCAAAGATTTTAAATTACAAAGAGAGCAATCATTTCGTTTAATTATTTATTTCATTGTCAATATAACTACGACAATATTAGAGGATATCCAAATCTTTATTATTTGATGCATTTAAAGTGTGCATTATCGTTTTGTATCATTCATGGATCGTTCGTACTGTTGCGTCCGTGTATTGTTTTGTTAATCGTTTCGTTTCGTTTCGTTTATCCTTTCGTTTGCATTTTTAGTATGTTTGTATATCGTTTAAAACGCGTTTGATATTCGTTTCGTTTGCGTCCGTTTGGTGTACTTGAACGGATTACGGTCTGTATCTGAGGTTGAAACATGGATTTTCAAGCTCAAATCTTAGAATATCCTCAAGAATGGTTGGTGAATATGACCACAGAACTACTACACAAAAGACCCCAGAACTACTACACAATAATGTCATATCATAAGTCATATCATCATGAAACTGTGTCAAGGTTTAAGTCTTCAATATTATACAACTTGTCAACATTATGGTAGCTTTATTAGCCTGCCAGGAAAAAATCCAAAGAGAGCTATTGCCATGACCCGGGCATTGGTTTCGTCTGTAGACACCCAGGTTAAACATTTGCATTCCCATTGTCTGTAACTGAATTAAAGTGTCATTTATATGCTTAAAGAAATTAGGACTGAAATGCTCTTCTTTGTTTAAAGTCTCTCCACACATTTACAGCCTTATTAAAGTCAAACTCTGCAATACTAGCTTTGTTCATTGCAATATTCATGAGTTTATTGAGTCTATCTGCTGACAATCTGTTACGATCTGATGTTTTAATGTCATTCTGTGTGGAAAAACCTCGCTCACAATCAGCGGTCTGGAGGGGTACAATAACAGCCATTGAATTCAGCCTAGTTTAAGCAAGTTTGGAAATTGATCCTTGTGGTACTTAAATATAAGTTTCCACAAAACAAATGTACTGTCTGTAGGGTATTTCTGCTGTAGTACTAAATGTTTCAACAACTGCCATTCCATTTTCAATGACTACTCATCAATGTAGACTTGAACACCTGGCTTTCCAGATCCATATTTAGTGCACAAAAGGTTTATCTCTTCCATGCCATGTTCTTGTAATTTGTCACTGCCTACAAATGAAATACCTCTCAACCCTAGAATGGCCAGAGAACAAATAATTGAAGTACCATCCACAGGAAATCTACATTTTATCTGCGCAATAATCCCAGTTATAAAGTCACTTTTGATGCTCTGTAGATGTGTCAGTTTAATCTTGGTGACAGTAACAGTATGATTTTTAAGCATAAATTTATTGGCATCAGTGGCTGATTGAAAGTCCTTCATATAATGCCCATCATTGTCTAGCATATATTCTAGTTGGCTTATTGTTGACTGTATGAGAGGTTGGACAAGTGCTATGTCCAGGTTTTCCTTCTGAAATGACAAACTAAGTTTAGTCAGAATGGGCATAATGTACATCAACAGGTAAGTGACCCCTATGAACTCAAACTGTGTGATCTGACTGTGTATGCCTTAAGCAGCTCCACCTTTTACAGCCTGTTTTTTACTCGTTCAAAGTATGTAACCAGTGATGCCCATGTATGGAATACTGCCTCCAAAGCACTAAAGAAAGCAAACCATCTCAATGAATGTATTTCCTTTATTTTCAGTTGTTTGTCATACAATACTCCTTCAATTTTGTTTAAGTTAGTTGACCGCAAGGAAGAATGCTTGAAATGGTAGAATATTTGTAAGAATTTTCCTGTACTTCTTTAAATAAGACACATTGTCAGCAGACTGGCTTGTACACAGTGCTAATTTGTGTGCCATGCAGTGAATATTTAAACATAATGACTGATCTTCAAGAGGCCAAGTACTTACACCTGTTTTTGAACCCGTCATTACTGATGCTCCATCAGAACCAAAAAATATTACTTTATTCATATCAATGCCCCTTTCCTGTGCAGCGGCTTTCAAATTTGTAGACAATGTTTCAACATCACCCATGTCTATCTCTAAAAACACTATTTCTAGCTCAAAGTCACTTTTGACACAAAACATACATAACAGAGTAGTTTCTTTTTTATAGACACGTCGTCACTTTCATCACACATCAGTGACACAGCAGTGCAGTTGTTGAGTTTACATTTTAATTCATTTTCAATAACTATAGATATAACATCTTGCATTTTCTCAGCTGACCTCTCAGACTGATATGTTGCATTGCCTCCTGAATGCAAACTGTCAATATCTGAACAACCCTGTAGTTTCATCAAATCAATCAGTGAATCAAATTTTACAGTAGCAATCTTTTCTTTACACATCCAGTATACGGACCTCATTACACTTATTAAAGCATTTTTCTTCTTATCAAATAAGGATTCAACTTTTTGTTTAAAATTCGTCTGCTCCTTTGAATCTGTTAATGCATGTAAATGATCAGCACTTGTTTGGTGCCTAAGAAGTGTTGATGTTCTATAATTATTGCATTCTGCGACAAAGGGGTTTGATTTACTTGTTTTGTGCATATACTACATTTCATATGCCCGGTTTTATCATCATAGGTTAACCAATTTTTGAAATGATCGTCAGTAAGCCAGTTTTGTTGAAATTTTCGATTTTGAATTTCAGCCTTTTTATCGGACAATTTCGACAAAACTGGCTCGCCATCTTTTTTCTCTGTGGCAAGATGATCTGGCTCAGTTGCCGAATTGTCTGATTTGCTTTTTTTAGCACTGGTAGAAGAAAAAAAGTTAGAAAATCTTTTCATTATTGCAGATGCTCACGCGGACAGTTTTGGATAGATCTTAACATGAGTGACGAAAACGCTTGCATATTGACTGGTTTACAGGTTTATTTATAAATAAGCGTGCACGATTTTGTCGTTAAACTCATGGTACCCAGTCTTTAAATTGACTTATGTACAGGTTTATTTATGAATAAGCGTGCACAATTTTATCGATAAACACATGGTAACCAGTCTCTTGCAAATAAATTTATTTCCGTTATGCAAAGATTCGCTTCGAGCTTACTCGTCTGCTAAGATTGATTTGTGATAGTGCGGAAAAAAACGAAATATCCCGACATTGGCAGTATTTGTATTGCGCCCATTCGGCCCAGGGTGTCATTGTAATTGCGTCATTTGTGTTTTAAAGGGGCCAATGGCGCTATGGCGCACTCTAGATTGAAACTGGTGGTATTCACCAACATTCTTAAGAATTTTCTTAGACTCGAACTCAAGAATTAATTTTGAAAAACACACTTACAGATCATTTTTGCCAACCATGTATGTACACCTTATATATAGTCAAATAAACTTTCACAATAATTCTATCTGTCATGGTAAACTAGATATCTATGGTTGAAATTTGGATTTTCAGATTAAGTTTTTGAATATTCTCAAGAATGGTTGGTGTTTTAACAAGTGATATTACTACATGTAATAATACACAGTAATTTCTTGGGGTCCTCTGTGGCCGAATGGTCTAAGGTACCATCTCATGATCAATAGGTTCTCACCGCTAAAGTCATAGGTTTGATTCCCACTCACCCTAAAAACTATATGTTAGCAAGTTTGAACTAAAATGTGTTGAAAATAGTGTTAAACCACATTAAAAAAAAAAAAGCAACAAAAAAACCCCAACCATGCGTTATAACACACTCAGTACTGATTCTACCCAGGAAGCGGACTCTAGAGCTGTTCATATAAGCTCTGAGCTTTCATCGCAATTGAACTGAAATAAATTAGTATAAACTAAACTAACAAGTGATATAACTAATAAAACACAATAATTTTTCAGTAGATGGTGACTTGATAACTTACTGTCTTGATTTTACACATTTGTAACATGTATGTTTGTGTCTCCATATTTAGCACCAAGAATGCGAGGAGCCGTGTCCCATTCTGAGGGTCCATTTACAGGATCTGGAGGTGGTCTCCTGCCCGGTGTACCAAGTCCATCAACGTCGGTTGCCCCACCGACCAGCTTCCAGTCAATAGCACCAGCTCAATCTTTTGTAACCCCACCTACTTCTATAATGGGACAGCCTACTTCCACATCACAAAGACATTACGATGAGGGACAAATAGAGTTAATGTCTGCTGAAATGAGTTTTAGCGCTCTGTACATGCATGACTTGCGGACGAGGAGAGCTCGAGGGTATATGAACTATGAAAGTTTGGAGGATATTCGAGCTAGGTCACTATGGCAACGTCATGACAATCCCCAAGCCACACCTTCATCAGGGGGGACAACTCCAATGCCACATATTGAAGAGCGTCCCCAGGAGGAAGAAAATAGATCAAAAGATAGTACCGACTTGACCTGGTCTGACAAATCTTAACCATTAAATAATGTGAATCTTCTCATTGGTGACATGTGATATTAATTGTGAACCAGAATGTTTTTTTATGCTTAATGACAAAAAGAAGTAACATGACATCACTGTGATTTAGTTTTATCCTATTGGTAGTTTGTAGGTTATGCTTATATGAATACAGAAACTAACGGAGATTGTGTCTGTGCTATAAAGACTGAATCTAGCTGGTTGTTATAACAAAAATGTGATGTGAGTGAGGTTGTGCTGTAACCAGGGTAACTACCACACACGGTTGTAATGAAGTTCTGCTGATGAATATTCACTGAACTGTGATTGTGATATGACCCATGACCGACCTGAATGTTGTGTAGTGCATACAAGTGCGTATTTACAGTATCAAAACTGAGATTAGCAAATCAGTTGAGATTTTCGATCAATTCATCAATTATTATACTGCAAGTTTTTAATAAATCTTGCTGAAATTTGGGAGCCATCGAAAAACCGTGTAATAATGAGTTTTGAGTTATATCGGACTACGTTATAACGGGACCCGAGTATAGTTGTAACACACAATACTCTTATTTCATGCAATCAATGCCAACAAAAATATTTCAATATGCGCTGTATAGATAAGTGTTGTTTGCGGTATATAGACAAATGTTGTACATGTACTCGGATGTTTCATACTACATACAATCTTAAAGTACCTCACCATCTTAAAGAGATATAAGAACAAAGAGATAGGTACATGTGTCATGTTTGCTTTCACTAATCAGAAATAGTAAATGTGATGGAGTATAAATGTGTGCTGTATAGATGTAGAGTTGATCAACAATGCAGCAAGATTGTTACATCAAATAATAAAGTTTCACTGTAAAAGATCTTGACAATGACAATGTTAGATCTACGGTTTTCATGGGTTACTTACTGACAAATACACTTTCAGATTTGTGTATTTTGTCACCACTGAAAATGTAATATTGCTGATTTGATTTTACCTGAAAAGGATTTTTTTTTTAATCAGATGAGCATGTTTGAGCAATCATTTGCCCTGTGTGTTTGAAGTCTGTTTGTGTTTAGTGATTAATATCAGATTAGTCTAATCAGGGGCACCATGATTGTATTTTTAATGCTGTTATAAGTCCTTCATTATGTTTTAATTAATATGTTAACAATTATTTTACCTTTGATTATGTTTTTAGTTATGTATATTAAAAATATCAAGCTAGAGCCTGATAGTATAAAATTTATCCGATGAGGCAGAGAGAATGGAGAGTGAATCTTTTTTCAAGCTGAACCTGATAAATTTATAGATTATCAGACAATGAAATGGTATTCTTTTTATCGTGTCGTTGTTTGTGTTATTTTATTTAAAAATAGCAACAGTTTATTTTAGCCCAGTAAAGAATGCACATGTGTACATCTGTGGCAACTGCGCCTGAAACAATTTCCAAATTTTATTGGTGAAACTGTTTGACTCGGTTATAATTTTTAGATTATATTTATAAATTTATTGATAAAAACAGTTTATTAATGTGTGAGAAATGTGGTGAAATGCAGGAGTTAAGCACAAGGCAACAACAATGATGTAGTCAGTTTGTGTGTTGCTGCTGGACAAACATTCCTTGCCGATAAAATAAAAGTTGATCTTATCCCCCCGCTATATTATGTAGAATAATACACAAAAATATGATAAAACTACACCTGACAGTGGTTTGATCAGCCTTCTCAGGGCTTTTTCACCTTATTAACAGAGGCCAATATTCACCTACTTCCCAATTCAAATATCGTGTTTTTTTCCAATTGAGGCTAAAAAAAAATGCCCAAAACGAAAAAAAAATGGGGATAAAAATGCGCTGCATATGAAATATTATTGTAAACATCTGATAACTAATGGTTATAACTTATAACATGATCTTAAAAGTGTTGGGCTTCATTTCCAGTTTGTTAAAGCTTTAAAAAAAGATCCCAATTTCCCCTCAGTTGCTCTGGGTTTTTTTCATTCTCAAAGACAAGAGCCAATTTACAGGAAAAAAGCCCTGCTTATGTACTTTGATATTTAGAAACTTTTTTAAGAAATAGTTTTGGCTGATCATTAACCAAGACTGACTGCTTGATTTAGTTGCATACCTGTCAGCTCTCACTCCCTGTTTCATTACTATTCAATAGTATGGCAGTGCACAAAATCGGAAGAAAAAAATTTATTTATTTTTTATTTGACATGATTGTATTTATTATCTCTTTCTATTGTATTAATGTGTTATTTACAATAAACAATATTTCTAATGGGCCTGGTTGAGTTGTACAATGCTTTCTAGCGTAATACTCTGTTAGATGAAAATTTAAATCTTGTACATGTATGTACGATATAAAGCTACATGTATATCAAGTACAATGTGTTATAGAAGTAGAATGACATTTTGTTGTGATTGCCAGTAATTTGTTCCTTTCAATGTATTTATTATAAAAATACCATGTTGAGTTAACAGTACTTTGAACAAATGGGCCCTGATCTCAAAGAATCGTTTGGACTACTTGACCCTTTTTATGCCCTATTGCTCACATTTTCCATTTGATTGTTCACAAAATTTGCACAGCTGTTATAACCATATCTCAACAAGTTCTTGAACTGGCTAAATCAGAAATATTGTTAGATTTGATGTTGTGTCAAATTTTTCATTTGACCTCAATCATACACAGACAGAAGTGACAGGTTATTATAACAATAATGTTCATCTATTAAGGTTTTGTAGACATTACCGATCTTCAGTCTTTCCATTATTGAAAATTCTTTTATTTTACATTGTGTTGACTCGTATTCCTGCATTAATCAATGGATTTTGACAAAATGACACACTAAATATATAAAACAAATCCAGTTGTTTGCTGTTATTTAATTTGTATTAAAAGGTTTATGTCAAATTATCTTTGGATTTGTTTTATATTGCCAGTTTCAAGTATGAATATTTTTTAAGCATCACTATTTTTAAATTTTCATGTTAATAACATTTTACACCCGAGACACTATTCTTATCTACTGACCAAAGGCCAGCGGAGCTTCTGTCATGGTAAATTGTCCTGTTAACCATTTCTTTTGAAGGTGTGATAGCACTCACATTTTTCAATGAATCTTAACCAAACTTGTACAGAAGTTATATAACCAAAAGATAGCGGTTCTTGAACCCGTGTGACCATAAATGATCTACTCCATTGGAAATGGAAATTTTTCAAAACATTTTCTCCAAAAGTTCAAATCATAGACCTCAGATTGTTTACATGTAGCATTGCATGGGGGTTGTTGAAGTCAGGTCCCTCGGGTCAAAATTGAGGCTGCCACAGGGATCACTGTTTTACATAGAGTTATGTAAGGAATATGTTAAATTTCCGGGTAGATGTGTTAGCAACCATATTTTTTCTTTGAATCTTAACCAAACTTGCACATTCTTGAACCAGCATGATTCGACCACAAATATCTCTACTACGGGGCTTATTACATATTTTAAGGGAAATTTAAATGAAAAATATATTTTCTCTGGAAGTTAAATGCATAGATCTTAAATATTTTATTTGTAGCATTGCACAGAGGTTCCCTAAAAGGGTTGTTGAAGTCTAGTTTCTGAGGTTAAAGTTTTGACCACCACTGGGGTCACTGTTTTATAGAGTTTTATAAGGAAAAAGTAAAAATGTTTGTGTATATGCAAGCCAGTGTGGTTCCGGCTAAGAATAGAATCACTGTCGATCTCTGCAGAGGGGTAGGAATCCTCCGAATGGGTGTCCTGTTCATTTTATCATTTTTAGTCATGTTCACTATTGTGGTTAAATTATCAACCCCAGTGTGGTTCCAGGGAGCCATGAGTGATGGCAAGAATAGGATCACTGTGGCTTATGCATGTCATAAGAAGTGACAAATTAAATAATACAATAGAATTTGCTGAAACTCTGCAGTTCTGTAGGTATCAAGGTTCTAGGTTCATTCTGCATATTCATTTGTTGATGTATTTTTTTAAATCTGTATGTTAATTTGTTGTTTTTGTACATGTAGAGTGAACCTGGAGTCTTCCTTCCTGTTGGCGTTGAATAACCTATAATGTGTTGGTACGCTGTAAACCCTATTCATTCATTCATTCATTCATTCATTCGTGTATATGCGATAGCACCCCCAATTTATCTTGAATCTTAACCAAATATGCTCAGGCGTTATATAACCACAAGTTTTTTAACCAGCGTAATTCAACAGCAAATGCCCCTGCCACAGGGCTTATGAGACCAAATAAATGGAAATTTAAAAAAGAAATGTCTTTGAAAGTTCAAGCAATAGACCTTTGATATTTTACATGTCACATTGCATGGTGGTCTCCTGAAAGGTTATTGAAGCAGAGTCCATGGGATTTAATTTGGGGCCATTGTAATAAGTAAAGGGAAACAATCTTTTAGCAATTTGTTTCTAGTAGAGCGATTAAGGCCCTCCTGGGTCACTTGATGAGTAGATTTATACTTCTAATATTAATCAAAGACACTAGTTATATCAGTTGAATTCTTGTATTTGGATCTAGAAATATAAATTATTCACCCTGAATATCAGTTGTTGAGTATCCCAGTTTGCATAGTTGGTTTTACAGATATTTTATATGTTGAGTAAAATTGTAGAATCATATATTCATCTATCCAAGGTTTTGTAGACATGACAGCATGCAGGAGTATTCAGAATATACATCACAGAAAATTAAATTATGTGCTGCAGGTACACGGTGTACATTATCTATGTTGTGGCCACACAGTGCACATTATCTATGATGCAGCTACATGGTGTACATTATCTATGTTGTGGCTACACAGTGCACATTATCTATGCTGTAGCTACATGGTGTACATTATCTATGTTGCATCTCAGTGTACATTATTTGTGTTGCAGCTACACAGTGCACATTATCTATGTTGTGGCTACGCAGTGTACATTATTTATGCTGCAGCTACATGGTGTACATTATCTATTTTGCAGCTAAGTGTACATTATTTGTGTTGCAGATACACAGTGTACATTATCTATGTTGCAGCTCAGTGAACATTATTTGTGTTGCAGCTACACAATGTACATTATCTGTGTAACAGCTAAACAGTGTACATTATTTGTGTTGCTGCTCAGTGTACATTATCTGTGTTGCTGCTTCACAGTATACATTAACTATGTTGCAGCTCAGTGTACATTATATGCGTTGCTGCTCAGTGTACATTATCTGTGTTGCTGCTTCACAGTATTCATTATCTGTGTTGCAGCCTCACCGTGTACATTATGTTGCAGCTACATGCTGTACATTATCTGTGTTTCATCTCCACAATGTACTTTATCTGTGTTGCTGCTACACAGTGTACATTATCTGTGTTGCAGCTACACTGTGTACATTATCTGTTTGCTGTTACACAGTGTACATTATGATGCAGCTACATGCTGTACATTATATGTGTTGCAGCTACACAGTGTACATTATGTTGCAGCTACATGATGTACATTATCTATGTTGCAGCTACATAGTGTACATTATCTGTATTGCAGCTACACAGTGCACATTATATCTGCTGCAGCTAAACAGTGTACATTATATCTGCTGTAGCTACATAGTGTACATTATCTGTATTGCAGCTACACAGTGCACATTATATCTGCTGTAGCTACATAGTGTACATTATCTGTATTGCATCTACACAGTGCACATTATATCTGCTGCAGCTACACAGTGCACATTATATCTGCTGCAGCTACACAGTGTACATTATATCTGCTGCAGCTACACAGTGTACTTGATCTGTATTGCAGCTACACAGTGCACATTATATCTGCTGCAGCTACACGGTGCACATTATATCTGCTGCAGCTACACAGTGCACATTGTATCTGCTGCAGCTACTCAGTGTACATTATATCTGTATTACAGCTATACAGTGTACATTATATCTGCTGCAGCTGCATAGTGTACATAATATCTGATGCAGCTACACAGTGTACATTATCTGTGTTGCAGCTGCACAGTGTACATTATCTGCACTGCAACTTCTAGGTGTACATCATATCTGTTGCAGCTACACTGTGTACATTATCTGTGTTGCAGCTACACAGTGTACAGTGTCTGTGTTACAGCTTGACAGTGTACATTATCTGTGTTGCAGTTACATAGTGTACATTATCTATGTTGCAGCTACACAGTACACATCATCTCTGCTGCAGTTATATAGTGCACATTGAATCTGCTGCAGCTATATAGTGCACATTATATCTGCTGTAGCTACATAGTGTACATTATGTGTGTTGCAGATACACAGTGTACATTATCTCTGCTGCAGCTAAATAGTGCACATTATATCTGCTGCAGCTACATAGTGTACATTATCTGTGTTGCAGCTACACAGTGTACATTATCTGTGTTGCAGCTACACAGTGCACATCATCTCTGCTGCAGCTATATAGTGCACATTATATCTGCTGCAGCTACATAGTGTACATTATCTGTGTTGCAGCTACACAGTGTACATTATCTATGTTACAGCTCAGGTTGCATTATCTTGCAGCTTCACATTGTACATTATCTATGTTGCAGCTTGACAGTGTACATTATCTGTGCAGCTACACAGTGTACATTATCTGTACTGCAACTTCTAGGTGTACATTATATCTGCTGCAGATACACAGTGTACATTATATCTGCTGCAGATACACAGTGTACATTATATCTGCTGCAGCTACACAGTGTACATTATCTGTATTGCAGCTACACAGTGTACATTATATCTGCTGCAACTACACAGTGTACATTATATATGTTGCAGCTACACAGTGCACATCATCTGTATTTCAGCTACACAGTGTACATTATCTGCACTGCAACTTCTAGGTGTACATTATATCTGCTGCAGCTACACTGTATACATTATCTATGTTGCAGCTTGACAGTGTACATTATCTGTGTAACAGTTTCACAGTGTACATTATGTTGCAGCTATATGGTGTACATTATCTGTATTGCAGCAACATGGTGTACATTTTGTATGTTACAGCTCAGGGTGCATTATTTTGCAGCTACACAGTGTACATTATCTGTGTTGCAGCTACAAAGTGTACATTATCTGTTTTGCAGCTACACAGTGTACATTATCTGTGTTGCAGCTTCACAGTGTACATTTTCTATGTTGCAGCTACACAGTGTACATAATCTGTGTTGCAGCTTTATGTTGCATGTTGTACATAATCTTTGTTGCAGCTACACAGTGTACATTATCTGTGTTGCAGCTACATAGTGTACATTATCTGTGTTGCAGCTACAGTGTACATCATCAGTGTTGCAGCTACACCGTATACATTGTCTGTCATTGTCATTGTTACAAATAGGTACGGAAATGGTTTTTGCTCAATTGTAGTTTCCTTTAATAAGGTCATAAAATGAAGTGTTATATTATACATATGAAACTGAACTTGACATGAGCATCATAATAAAAATGGATAAATATTTTAATCTTTGAAAAAATATGCTGAAAACTAAGTTTTTCTTTAAAATGATTTTGTTTTAGACAAAAAAAAATGATTGGCTGTACCCCAACCACTTTTTATATGTTTTTTTAGTCTTTTTTTTTCATCTCATCTGTGCAAAGCTCTGGTAGGAATCCTCCAAATGGGTGTCATGTTCATTTTATCATTTTTTGTCATTTTCACTAAGCCCGTGTGGTCTCGGTTAAGAATAGAATCACTGTCAATCTTTGCGGAGGGGTAGGAATCCTCCGAATGGGTGTCATGTTCATTTTATCATTTTTTTCATGTTCTATTGTGGTTAAATTATCAAACCCTGTGTGGTTCCAGAGAGCCATGAGTGATGGCAAGTATAGGATCACTGTGGCTTATGCATGTCATAAGAAGCGACAAATTGAGTAATATGATAGAATTTGCTGAAACTCTGCAGTTCTGCAGGTATCAAGATTCTAGGTTCATTCTGCATATTCATTTGTTGATGTAATTTTTTTAATCTGTATGTTAATTTGTTGTTTTTGTATATGTAGAGTGAACCTGGAGTCTTCCTTCCTGTTGGCGTTGAATAACCTATAATGTGTTGGTACGCCGTAAAACCCTATTCATTCATTTATTCATTCATTCATGTTCACTATAATATTGTGGTAACATAACCCCTGTGTGGTTCCAGGGAGCCACATGAGTGATGACAAGTATAGGATCACTGTGGCTCATGCATGTTGCAAGGAGCGACAATTTGAGTAATACGATAGAATTTGCTGAAACTCAGCAGTTCAGCAGGTATCAAGGTTCTAGGTTCATTCTGCATATTCATTTGTTGGTGTACCTTATTAATCTGTATGTTAATTTGTTGTTTTTGTACATGGAGAGTTATCCTGGAAACTTCCTTCCTGTTGACGTTGAATAACCTACAATGTGTTCACGCCATAAAACCCCATTCATTCATTCATGGTATGATAGAAAATAATCCAAGAAAATATCACTTTGTATTTTTAAGGCTTTTCTTACACAATTTTATCTCTACTTTTGTAAGAACAGGGGATTTTTGTACTCACACTGCCGTCTGCTTCCAACCTGTGTTGGGTATTGGGGTAATTTGTATAAGTGTTCATGAATTGTATATATATGCATGAAACTTAGCATAAGTGTGCATACCTATACTCTGAGGCAGTATGTAATATATCAGACTCAAAAATTCAAAGTCAAGGTCATATTGCAGGGTGAAAGGTCATATTTTGTCTTAAACTTTAAGTTAAAGTTTTGGTGCAAGTTAATCATAAGCACATTACTTGGAACTTCTATATTGATTGTGGTGAAAAGGTCATATTTTATCTTTAAACTCTTTGTTAAAGTTTTGGTGCAAGTGATTTACTGTGCATATTTACAGTTCTGTGAATGTTATTTGGCATAAGGATGCATGCTTATACCTCGATTTTTTGTTCTATTAAATGGCAGTTATATTATATTTAAAATCACTAACCTGTAAATATGGTTCTGCGATAAGGCTATAATAGTCAAGTTAATACTGTTCTCCAACAACTTTTGTTCAAAACAGTGTGACTTCACTAGTTTATAAAAATCTTAATACATAATAAAATAATATTACTTCGGTATTAATATTTCTGTATGGTTACAAGGTGTCCACATGGCGGTAAGATTAATTCAGGTCATGAACCAAGTGTAAAATTTAATTTCAGCTTTACCATGTGTCCGTTTGAATTATAGATTTCAATTTATTTCTGTTCTCATTAATATGTATAAGGGTTATGTAATTTTTTAGCTCACGTGAGCAAAGCTCAAGGTCAGCTATTCTGATCGCCTTACAGTGGTTGTCATCTATTCTTTGTCCATCCATTAACTTTTAGAGTTGTGTGTGCTCAAGCACCTGCATTTTTCATTAGATCTTTACCAAACTTATGTAATAGAAGTTCTTCAACTGGCCAGTTGGATAATTAATGTAAGAGTTACAGTCCTTGAAACATAAGACATTGCACTACCGGGTATACGACATTGTGTGCACTCGGTCAAGCACTAAATGTGGCCCTTAAATTGTAAAATATTGCATTTACACTTAAGCACCTGCAGTTTTTTATTTGATCCTCACCAAACTAACACAGCAGTTATGTTACCATACTGTCAGTGTTTGGACTTGGCAATTCAGATAATAAATGTCAGAGTTATAGCCCTTGAATCATAAAATATTGCATTTACACTAAAACACGTGCAGTTGTCATTGGATCCTCCACCAAATTAACACAGCAGTTATGTAACCATACTATCAGTTTTTGGCACTTCAGATAATAAAGTTAGAGTTAAGGCCCTTGAATCATAAAAAAATTGCATTTATACTTTAGCACCTGCAGTTTTATTGGATCCCCCACCAAACTAACACAGCAGTTATGTAACCATAATATCTGGCACAATTGTTTGAACTTTTTAATTCAGATAATTAATGTCAGAGTTAAGGCCCTTGAATCGTAAAATATTGCATTTACACTTAAGCACCTGCAGTTTTCATTGGATCCTCACCAAACTAATACAGCAATTATGTTACCATACTGACAGTGTTTGGACTTAGCAACTCAGATAATAAATGTCAGAGTTATGGACCTTGAATCATAAAATATTGTAGTTACAATTAGGCACCTGCAGTTTTCATTGGATCCCCACCAAACTAACACAGCAGTTATATTACTATTACATCAGAGTCTTTACTTGACAATTCAGATAATTAATGTCAAAGTTAAGGCCCTCGAATTGTAAAAGTAGTGATATTGGGTTCACTTTAGCACCTGCATGTTTCATTGAACCTTTAGTAAACTTGCACCATAGTTATATCATTCTAAAATTCTAAACAAGGTATTGAAATAGCTATATCAGGTTATAAATGTCTAAATTACAGCCCTTGACAGATGAAAAGTTGCCCTATTTTTTGTGGTATTATATTTAGCACCCATACTTTTATTAGACCTTAGTTACACATGGATAAGTACCTAATATTGGTAAAATCTAATTTGATAATAAATGTTTGAGTTGTAACCCTAGATTTACAAAAATAGCTTTGTTTGTCTCCTGTGTCAGAGGTGAGCGATGGCCCTGTTGTTTTTGGAAAATTGTTTTAGGTTTAGATATGATATGTTAATTTATTGATGACACATTGATGAACTTTTACACTTTATACCTGCGTGTTTTGGAGTATGAGTAGTATCACTGTCAATCTCTGCAGAGATATGGAAATCCTCCAAAGGGGTGTCATGACCATTTTTCATTTTTTGTCATGTTCATTATTGTGGTTGAATTACCAACTCCTGTGTGGTTCCAGGGTGCCAAATGGGTGATAGTAAGAATAGAACTACTGTATCTCATGCCTGTCATATTAGAGGCTACAGAGTGAGTAATGGTTAGAATGTGGTTAAGCTCTGTAGGTATAAAGATTCTAGGTTCATTCTATGTATTCATTTGTTGATTTTTTTTGTCCATCTGTATGTAAATTTGTTATATTTGTACATGGAAAGTCAACCTCCTAGAATATTCCTGTTGGCATCCTGTAACCTAAAGTGTGTTGTTATACCATAATTCATTCATTTATTCATTTTACCAAGGACTTATATAAAGAAGGTAAAGCAACTGATTGAGATGTTATGAAAGCTTGCATATTCACGCAATATCTCGTTTTCAAATATTATCTTCCATTCATCTGACAGAAATTTAAATCCAAATTCTTTCTTTGCACAATGAAATTTTCTACAAAATGAGACCATTCCAAGCAAATTGTGTATAAATTGCTAAAGTACTTGTGATTACAAAATTTGCCACTGAAAAAAACAAAAGAAAAGTACTTGAAATTTTGCTTCAAACTGCAATGTCAAGATCATTTTCATGTTTAAAACATTATAAAACTTCTTAGGTTATATACAGTTTACATTTTATTCACTTTATATAATATTATAAGATAATATTATAAGAATTCAATTGCCTATGAAATCTAAATGATTAATTAATCATATTATAAATTCTTCATGTGCTACCTAATCATCATTTAGTAGAAAGATGCAAGTTTCCTATCATTCTATTCTGTTCCTGTCTTTGATTTTACACTTTTTTATATAAAGATTTTGCTGTAAGAGGGTCCAGCATGGCCAAGTGGTCTAAGGCGTCATCTCAAGACCACTGACCTCTCATTGCTAAAGTTGTAGGATTGAGTCCTGCTCTCTTCAAAAACTTTGTGAGAAAGTTTGCTGGTAACTTGCGGAAGGATGGTGGTTTACCTTCAATTTATTCTGAAGTATTCCTCCACCAACAAACCTGGATATGCCATATATAACACGAAATGTACCGAAAATGGCTTTAAACCCCATTTGCTTTAACCCTTTACTCCATAGATACGTGGGATACGCAATCACAGAAGGCCTTTGAAAACAGTGCAGGAAGAGTTCTGATTGCTCGTAACGAGCAATCCGAACACTTCCTGCACTGTTTCCACTGTCAGTTAATATAAACATAATTCACCCAATAATTCAAAAGCCTTCTATATTAGGTGTCCAAATGTGTCTATATTAGAGGTGTCCAATGGCGTCTATATTAGAGGTGTCCAATGGCGTCTATATTAGAGGTGTCCAAAGGCGTCTATGTTAGAGGTGTCCAATGGCGTCTATATTAGAGGTGTCCAATGGCGTCTATATGAAGTAAAGGGTTAAAACCATGCTTTTCTTGCCAAACTGCAGCTTCTTCAGGGGCTAGTACACTTCATTTCTCTTCAATGATCCTCTCTTTGTATATCGTAATTATTATCGGATCTTGGTTTCCATGGTTTCCACTCAAACTGGACTGAGATTTCCCATTTGATAGTCAAAACTTTTATAAAAGATGTTGTGACTGCTGTACCTAGTTAAGATATGTACCCATTGTTATTTTTAAAGACCTAATGTCAACACTACTGGTATAGAACTTATTCTGGTACAAACAAATTCAAAGAGAACATCAACAAAAAATTGTTGAAATCTACTAGACATTTAAAAAAAATTTCGTTATGCTTTTTTCAATTTCAGTTAATAATAGCTGGTTACGAAAAGACCCTTTGTAGTCTACCCTGTACACCCGATAATGGGAGACAATCAATGCGGCACCACCATATACAATCATTCATGTGACATATATGGACATACTAATGGAAGTTCATATCTAGTTAATGGAGTTCTGATGATGCAACTCCTGGTAACGTATATTCTGTATTGCTTGTAATGGTTTTGACTAACACATCAGATAGAAGCAGCAGCTATGTCATATGCAACAGATTAGCAATAAATTCTACTTGGGTGGCAATCCTCCATTGTTGATTGATCCTAAGACAACTTGCCTCACTACTGAGGTCTGATGGACAATTGTTTTACCCTCTAAGGTCTCCCTCCACCAATATAACCTGATGAGTATCATAGTGGTAAACCCCATTCCGAATGTACTGGACACATGGTCATCTTAAAATTAATTTAAAGTCCCTTGTGGCCATGTAGTCTATGGGGCTGTTGTTTAATAATCGCTTACCACTATGGTCGTAGGTTCTAGTCCCGTTCATTCCATAAAGGAAGGACAGTGGTTCTATTCAGACTCATTCTGAGGTTTTCCTCCACCAATAAAACAGGATATAGCTTATATAACCTGAAATATGTTGAAAATGGCATTGAACCTCATTTAAAGACATTTACTTTTTTTCTTGATATGCTGTGTTTACCCTTGTGCAGAATATTTATTCCCCAAAACAGCATTAGTCAAAATTTATTAAGATTGTTCAGTGTCTAATTAGAATTAGAGCCCACCCTCTATGATTTTGCATCTAAAGGGTCAGTTGTGGGTTTTGGCTCAACTCAGTCAAAGGATTTGATGTGGGACTTACCAGTTACTTGGCTATTTGATAAAACCCATATATGACCTGAATTGCTTAAAATGATCTTGAACCATGTTCAAAAAGAGGGAAGAAAAAAGGATGACTATAGTGAACTGTTGTATTGGAGAGGAGAAATTATAAGGATAAAGGGAACTGTCGCGTTGTTACCTGTTGCTTTTAAGATGATATAAACTAATGGCTGGCAAATACTGGATTACTTCAGATTGCAAGTATCAACCTATGTATACATGTGCTCCAATGTGACTTCCATTGTGAACATTGTGATGACAGAGGTGTACACGACTTTGTATTTCTCGTTTGTCCAGTGATGTCTGCTTCGATTTGAGAAACCAGAAAAGCTTGGTATGTTCATATTATTTAGCTTTGCCCATGACTTGATATTGTTCTTGTCCGAGTTTATTGTTTGTCATATTTTCTCCTCACAAGCGGCAGTTTTTCTCTCAATCTGTAGTATTGAATATTTTAGTCTATTGTAAGGAATATATAGATTATATGAATAACATGTATAGAATAAATACAATAAATAGTTTATCTGATGCCCTTATAATTATTATCTGTGGACAAGAAAGCTTGATGAAAAATATTTTACAAGAATGGTTGCTTTTGGCAGAAGAGGCAGTCCAAAATGCAGCAATGATGGTTCCAACGTTATGGAGATGACAATTGTGGATACTTATTTGTGTCTGTTTTTTTTAGTTCTTCAAAAAAATTTTTTTTTTTTATATTTTGTATTTTAGGTCTCATTCAGTTGGAGGGGGTGGGGGGTGTGTTTATAATCATTTTTATTAATTCAGTCTTATGAAGATTATATAAATAATGTGACCGAATATTTTGTTTTATCAGAAATTAAGTAAATTCATTTGAAAAAGATTATAGAATACAGCATTTTAATTAAAATAATAAAATTAGAAAAATTAATTAAAAGAAAGGCAAAAGAGAGTGACTTGTTTGCAGATTCTAGACGACATTGCGACACAGCTGTTGTTAACTATCAAAGAGCAGGACAATGAAAATTTATAGCAATAAGGTACCAAGTGTTTATGAAATAAGAAGGCACTTACACATGGTATCTTTTTCCTACAGTTGGACGAAATGACCTATCTCTTGTATAACTTGATGGCTCGACTGTCCCAATCTGGGTAAGTGCATGGAAAGTAGTCTGTTTGTGATAACCCAGTCTTACAGTATGTCATTAAGTAATCATTGTTAACTCTCAGTACAAGTTTAGTTGAATGATTTGGCTTTGAACTTATGTATTACTCAATTTGAATATAGTGCAGAACTTAATTGCAATTTTTCATATATTCAATATTTCATGTACAGTACAACTGCAATAACTTTCAGTGAATTGATTTGATGTTTACCAAGGGCCCAGGTAGCTCAATCAGTCATGTTTCTTGTCTATCATGATGTCTATTATGATAGATTGAATATTTAGCGCCATTTTTATGCCATCGAGGGCTAACAGATGATCAGTTAACCTAACCACTGTTTCCTGGGATTAACCAGTCCTCGAGCATACCCCATCTCCGCAAGTGAACAATAACTTTCCCACTTGAATCAGTGGTGAGAGATGAATGATAATGAGACACAATGTTGTATATCAATCATCACGGAGACTGGTGGGGGGTTGAACTCGCAACCCTTGGTCTTGTCTATCAATTTATCAGGCTCCCCTGTGACCAGATGGTTTGAGGTGCTTCTCGCTTCTAATGTTGTAGGTTCAAGTCCTACATGCTCCAAAAACTGAGAAAGTTTGCAAGTTACTTGTGGAAAGACGATGGTTCTACTCAGATCTATTATTAGGTCTTCCTCCACAAGTATAACTGGATATGCCATATATTACCTGAAATGTGTTGAAAATGTTAAACCCCAGAAGAAAAAACTATCAATCCAAGGGTCTCGTGTTCGAATCCCTCTCGGCTAGTCTTTGTGATTTTTTATATACTACATTGCATCTCATTGTCAATTATTTCACTGCTGATTCTAGTGGGAAAGTTATCAGTTACTTGTGGAGATGGGTTTACTCAAGTCTTGGTTAACCTTCAAGGATCCCAGGAAAGTGTTGTCAAGTTAACTGATCTTCCGTTAGCCACCATTTGCATAAAAATGACGCTAAATATTCAAATCAAATCAAATCAAATTGAACTGGCCAAATCAGAGAATCAATGCCGATGTTGTATAGTTTTTTGACCCCCGTTGTAATGTGACCCCAGGGTCACTTTACCGCTTTAGTAAAATGACCCCCACTATAGTAAATTGACCCCCCCCCCGATTTATCACCAATAAAGTTACTTTCATCTTAGTTTAAGGACTAATTACTCTTTATTGATACATCTCTTGATAAATAATTAAAAAAAAAAAATAAATAAATTACACAAAGAAAACACTCACATGTGTAAAACAAAACCGTTCTATTGTCTAGATATCTAGGTATGTTCTATAGCAGTTATTATTGTTTGATTATACCTACATCCCTTTACTGGGTAAGTGAAATTATTTGATATTTATCCACATCATTATAATCATTAAAGAATAATTAGAGCCAAAGACACCAAACTTCTGTTTAAACTACATTGAGCTCAAACTTTACAAATGGTCCATGGTCAAATTGTCTTGGACGCTGTAATTGTCTTGCTACTGAGGTCTTAAATTTGATCCAAGCTTGGTCCAATATCTTTATTAGAAAGAGTGTCAGTTTAACTGCCAGAGATGCCCAACTTGTACCATTTAAACTACATTGAGATCAGTCTTTACAAAATTTTAATGACAATGGATCTTCCATTGCAAAGTTGTCTCAGACATCATCTTAAGATACACAAGTTCAAGCCAAACTCAGTCCAATAGTTTCATAGGAAAGATTGCCAGGTACTTATGGAAGAACAGTCACTTAATGTTAAACACACTAACAAAGATCCCAAACCTTCTGCCTCAATGTGAGCATTTTTTATACTGATAAAATATTGTACATTCATTTGATGGCACCATTGCATTAGTACTGAAAATATTTTAATGGTCTTAAAAAAAGCATCCATGGAAAACAGTTTTAAGAAATTTAAGTTTCAAAGCGAAATCTTGCATTTCAATTACCTGTACTAAAAATAAACAATCTACTTTAATTTCATTTTGTAAAATCAGGCTATTGGATGCGGGCTTCTCTTTGTGCATTTATCAGCACCTACAATTGTACCTGTAGTTGTATGCTTAACCAGGGTGATGGTCGTTGCCGTGACAGTTAATTGAAAACAAGAAAAGACATTGGTGATGGCCGTTGCCGCGACAGTCTATTGAACTCAAGAAAAGACATTGAAGGCTTGATAGTGTCTTGAGCATGACAATTGCCATTTTGCAAAAGCTGTTTAAGTTATGGCTGACATTTTCTAGAATCTGATATGGTCACTCTAAATAGTAGAGCAGTAATAATTTAAGAAATAGTAATAAATATTTAATTACAAAATGTTTTTCCTTTGATCTTAAATGAGGACAACAGCCCTTCTTAATAAGTAATGAAAGTTTTATAGATATTCAAAATAAATGGTATAATCAGACACTTTGAGAGTATCCAAAAGTTGCATTTCCTAAACATTAATGCAATTGTGGTGTACATCAACATTTCTTATTCATTGACACTATACATGGACATCAGACAGATTATATGTATTGTGTTTATATATACATGTATATGCATATAGATATTCCTTACCAATATACTATAGGGAAAGGATAAAGAAATGCCTTGGGGTGAATTTCAGTCACATTATCAAACTATTGTAAGCAATATTTACAGTTGTAGAATATGTATGTAAAAGTATTTCATGATTTTGCCGATGATTATCATTTTGACAAAATCGTCAATGAAATACCTTTCCCCGCATATTATAAAACTGTGAAATATTGCTTACAAGTTTGATGATGTGGCTTTGAAATTCACCTGGTGGTATTTCTTTATCCTTTTCGTGTGAATACTCAATACTAGTGAACAGGGTCGAGAAAATATTGCAGTTTGGTGAAGAGAATCTGGCATTAATAAAACATTGAGAATAACTTTGAGTCAAGTTCAAGGCTTAATAATATTGACATACATATAGCACTTCTGGATTTCTACTCTGAGGGCAGACATTGCCTGGCAAATGAGATTTACCTAGTCCTACCTTCTTTGTCACCACCTTGTTTGCGATGGAAGTCTATATTGGAGCACCTGCCACCCATCAGTCAAAACTTTTAAAGTCTCTCAGTTGCCTTGTACAGGGTGGAGTTGGTTGTAATAAATTTTGTGAACTAAACATTTGTCTCGATTTATATTAGTTTATTGTTCAATATATAAATATATGTGAAAAGTGAGAATGTGTTGTTTTTTCTTCACGTAACCAAGAGTGTAGTTATAATCCTACCCACTCTCTAGCACTGTCGCGATCGTGATACGGCATAGCCTTTGTGTTACAGCATAGACAACCAAGATGGCGACAGTCTCATTTTCAATCAGTATTTTGCTTTTACCAACAAAGTAGTAATAATTCGTACGGCTGTTTACTGAAGGGAACTAGCTATATATTGTTGATTGCATATGCATACAGCTTTTGATTCCTTTGAACAAAATAGAAAATCAGTGAAAAATGTGTCTCTACGGTATTGGTAATTGTTTGATCAAGAGAACCAACTGAATTTGGTCATTTTCTCAATCCACTATGATTTCTTTTCAAATATAAACCCGAATAAAATGAAAAGTAAAATACCCTACTGTCTCCCTGTAAAGTACAGGCTGGATAAATTTACTGTTATTTGTTATAAAAATCGCTATTTTCTATTTTGTGGCATAAACGCCGTGAAACAGCATGTACTTCCTGGAAAATAAGTCCAATATTTGGATACGGCATAGACTTTATTCAAGACAAGAAAATATCGGTGGAACCGATGGATGCTCCCCAAGTGAGTGTTTGCCTCTGTATTGGCTACTTGGTTGAAGAATACCAAACTGTATAGCAGGAACAATATGTGGCTCTGCACTTCACAGAACTAATTCGCAAATCATTCAACTGGAACAAAATGACAATATGCGCAGATCCTAGCTAGTTTTACAGAATTAAAACCAGAGGTTGTAGGGAAATAGCGTCATGACGACAATATGCACATCTCCAATTGGTAATGATGCATCGTAGCAAGTTTCATAAAATTCCAACCACAGGTTGTAGAGAAATAGAGCGGAAAAGAATTTGTTCAGACTGAATCAAAGGGCCATAACTCCGTGAAAAATCATCGAACCGAAACACAAACATAACAAGTTTCATAAAATTCTAACGTGAGATTGTAGATAAAAGCACGGACAATAATTTGTCTACTTTTCATTTCATTCGGATTTATGTTCGGAAAGAAATCATGGTGGGTTGAGAAAATGACCAAATTCAGGTGGTTCTCTCGATCAAAAAAAAACCGCCATCGTAGACACATTTATTGCTGATTTTCTATTTTGTTCAAAGGAACCGAAAGCTGTACGCATATGCAATCAACAATATAGCTAGTTCCTTTCAGTAAACAAGCCATACAAATTTTTATTACTTCTTTGGTAAAAGCAAAATACAGATTGAAAATGAGACATACTTTTTTGTTAATATCGCTGTCGCCATCTTGCATCTTGGATGTCTATGCAAGAACACTGAAATGCTATGCCATGTCAGACAGTGTCTCAAGAGTGTCAAGATATAGATTGGTTCTATAATTTTCCAAAACTTTGCAATAAGTAAGAAAAGCCATTTTGACCAATCGGTTTTCGACTAGTGACAATAGAACTATTTGCTCAACTGAACTTATGTATATCGATACTTTCTAGCTGAACGAGATGATAAAAAGTCAGGATTTATACCAAGATACTTTAGACAAAATATGAACAAATCTGGCTCATCTGGTCTTAAAAGGATTTTTGAAATGTACCAATTTTACCCCTTTTTTGGTCTCCTACTGGTCCGTTATATATATTAAATCCTGTTGAAAGATCCACCTTCCAATTTACTATTATCACTTACAATTTACTATTATCACTTAAGAATGTTACCGATCTCAAACTTATTAAAACTCAAATCAATGTCAGAGGAACTAAAATGACATCTGTTTTCCCAACAATAGTTTTTCCTAGCAAAAATTTAAATCCCTTTAATGGATCTAAGCCCCTTTTATTTGAACTAAACAAATATAAACGCATTTTCTCTCCAACAGATACGAGAAAGAAATCAGTTTTTTTTTTCTATTAATAGTAATAATGACAATGACCCATCAACCCCAATATGAATACTTGCCAAGACAAGCTTCTCTGCAAAAGGATAAAGCATTTCCAATTAAAAGCCGAAAAGAAATTTTCTATAAATAATTAATTACCTTGATCTTTGACCCCAAAAGGAATAATAAACACCCACTTGTCAAACAAGATTCAGTTCTAGTCTGGAAATAATGATGGTTGAGTTTTCCAATACATAGCATTTTCATGTAAAAATCATTGAGTCCAAATGGGAAATGGCATCCATATTTGAATACTTGAAACCCCTACTCACAAGCATTTTTTTTCTTCAAATATGGACAAATTTGACTCGTCAGTTTTAAAGGATATCTTTAAATTGATCCCCTTTGTGACCCCTCTTGGTACTTTATGGATGAAAAGAGATTTTTTTTCATTTTCCCATAGTATTTCTATGCAAAAAAGTCCCCTTAGTGGACCTCAATTGACCCCAGCCCATTTAACCATTTGAACAAACTTGAAAAACCTCTCATAGGGATTATCTATACTAAATATGAACAAGGCGACTTGTCATTTCTTGAGTAGAAGATTTCAAAATTAAAATGTTCATCTTGTAAAACTGAAAAACTCTCAGGATTGGCTAAATTTGATCCAAAGTTGTACCATATAGAATATCAAAGCTGTGGTCTGTGTACATTCAGGGAATAAGACTTATTAAATTTTGAAGGCCAGTGGGTTGGGTCAAATTTGACCTCAGGGTCATGACTTAAACAAACTACATGTTAAGATGTTTCATACCAAAATTTCGGTTTTTAGAGAGGTCATCTGTTCAATGCAAAAGTTACTGATAGACAATGGTTGGACAACAAACACAGGGTGATTACAAAAACTCACAAGTGAGCTAACAAAAGATTTCAAATTGGTAATTATACATAAATTTCAAAACTTAAATGTAGCTCAAATGATACAGAGTTCATGCAATCACACTCACATACATAATAGTGCTCTGCAATTGTTCACTTATTATTATTGGAAACTCCTCGTAACATCATCTCGTTTTCCTTTTAGGTTGCTGTTAAAATATGATAACATACTGAACGAAACAGCTAGCCTGCCTTTTTTGTATTTTTAATATCTTCGACAAAATATTGAATAGAATTATCAAAATTTGTTTACAACAGACAATTATGTATTGATCTGACATGACAATTATGTATTGATCTGACACGACAATTATGTATTGATCTGACATGACAATTATGTATTGATCTGACACGACAATTATGTATTGATCTGACATGGCAGTGTTCTATCTTATTCAAGTCCAAATTGCCAGGACATTGCTTTGATACTTTTTGAACAAACACATAAAGTGTCAGGTCATAAAATGTCAGGTGGCAGGGTAGCTGTTCTGTTTAGTATATGTGGTACTGGTGGTAAAGTCCTATTAATTAACACTATGGCATAATGTTCTCTATGTTCATGTATGTTAAACATATATATATATATATATAAACTGCAACCACTGGTCTGTGCGTCATTCTGACGGGGCTCGTTCATTTACTGAATCTAGGAGACATCAAATGGTATCCCATATCTGTCCTTATTCCATGTATTGGTCCTCTCAACTGAAACAAGAAATAACAATCATGATGATTTCTTTTTATTGAAAACAGAGCCACCCCCTAAACAATTTAAACAAACAATATCAATTCCAGTCAAGAAAGAGGACAATTTAACAAAAAGGGAAACACATTGCGAGGGGGGATCAGAAAGTTCATAGAACTTTTGCCATAACTTATTTATATCAATTATGTAATGCACAATATTGTTATTGTATTTGAAATAAATGTATATGGGACATATTTTGAAAATTTTAGTATGAAACATCAACTATTAAAAAAATAAAACGCTATTCAAAGCATAGCAGTTAGTTATGTCAGGGCAAAATGACGACATATTCACCAAAATCCAACATCAATATTATAAAAAGGTGCCTTCATATCACATTTAAGAAGTCTTTCTAAAAATACTCCCTTCCATGGTCTATACATATTTGTCACCATTTACAATATTGAGAGAACTTGCATGTCAGTGAAATCTGAAGATGGTATATACTGGACACACTATTCTGTAAAGCATGTTTTAATTCCAATATGTCTTCAAATTGGTGTTGCATTTTCCCTTTTTAATAACTGATTCTCAGCACTCTAAAAAACATTTGACATTTAAGTACTACAGCCCTTGAAACATTAGATTCACCGTATGCATTTTAAAATATTTATCTGTTTGAACAGGTGTATAACCTGATAAAGAGCAGAACTTAATGAAACTGCAGCATTTTGTGCGCCTATCCATTTTCAAGTGCCCCAACATCATAACATCATAATATTGATGCCATTTTAAGACATGCATAATTGGTGCCATTTTCTTAAAGGGTGTTAATTTAAGCCAAATATGAACAAATTTCACTGACCAGTTCTTAAGAAAATGATTTTTGTAATTCCCTCTTTTACGCCCCTCCTGACCCCTTAAAGGGATTAAATCAGGATTTTTCAAAATTTTAAAATTGACCAAGAACATTTTTAGGGGTTGGTGAGGGTATTTGGGTCAGTAACAAAGTTAAAATGGGGCAGATTATTTGATTTAATACAAAACAAATTTAAAAAAAAAAAAAAAAAATGGGCAGCAGGGAAAACCTTTATTTCAATCCATAATACTGAGGAACCTGCACATACAATAAACATTGTTGCTTAGATTAACTACCATAATATTAATCAAATCTGTTTACAAGAAATTCAGAAAGTGTATTAACTTGCAACAGGCAGTATCCTCTGAGTTATAGTTCGTGTTGTAAATGAGTATTATCAAATAACTGATGTAAACTTGTTGGCTGCTTGTGATAAGCCCCGCCTACAATACTGTGTGTAGCTGCTAACGATGAGCCTTTAAGCCGAAATGTATTTAATTTAATACAATTTTTTTTAAATCTGGGTGTGAATGTGGGGGTGTATGTGCCAAAGTTTAATAAACAGAGCTGTTTAGTTTAAATACAATAAAAAAAAGTTGGAGGGGGAGGGTGTCTTGGGGTTGGTAACAAAGTTGAAAAGGGACAGTGTATCTAATTCAATACAGAACAAAATTTTAAGAAAACAATTGGAGGGGTTGGGTGTCTTTGGGTTGGTAACAAAGGGGCAGAATAGTATTAAATTTAAAACAGAACAAAATTTAATAGAAAAAAAAAAAAAAATAGGGGGTTGTGGGGGTAGGGGGATGTCCTAGCCTTGGTGTCAGTAACAAAGTTGAAATTGGTCAAAGTATTTAATTTAAAACAAAACAAAATATAAAAAATAACAATAACAAAAATGGGCAGGGATGGGGGTTGGGTAAGAGTGAGGGTCTTGGGGATGGTAACAAAGTTGAAATGGGGCAGAGTATTTGTTTTAATACAAACAATTTTAAAAAAAAAAAAGCGTGATGGGTGGGGGGAGGTAGGGGTGATTAGGGGTGAGAGTCTTTGGGTTGGTAACAAAGTTGAAATGGGGCAGAGTATTTGATTTAATACAAAACAAATTTAAAACAAAAAATTGGCAGCAGGGTGGAGGTTTTAGTTGGGCTCAAGCAGGAAGTCCATTAAATAGGTCAAGGTCAGTGGTGTAAACTTTTTTTTTAGTTGATGGCGATCAGCTTACAGAATTAATAGTATTACTGAAAATAAAATTGATTTAAAAAAAAAAAAAAATTCAAACCTGAGCTAAACAAAAAAATTTAACCTAAGGTTTAAAAAAGCCCAAAGTATGGAAATTAATGTAAGTTAGATATAAACATTGTTTCTACACCACAATATAAATGTGTTTATGTTTTTGCGTCATTTACGCTACAAATAAGCTAATTTATGCATGATAATTATTTTCCATGCATAGGCAAAACGCACATTTTTTAGATATACGCAAAGGATGAAAACAACCAGCGTAAAATAAAATTCTAAATTCTACTTTCACTTTGATGTATACTTTCGTGAAACAACGACTGTTTTGCAACAAATGCTTTTTTTAATCGTAAATACACTGTTCTTCAATTATAATTGCACAGTAACCCAGTATACTTTTCACTTAAAAGCTTGACGAACATAACGCATGTGGAAAATAAAGCACTTTTACGATCATGAAAAAAAGATGTTGAAACAGCATAAGGTACTTGAAAGTTTTTTTAAAAGAACCAATACAAAGTACCGATATCCCTACAAAATATATTGTTAAACCAATTATAGATGACATTATAAGTACAGTCATCAAAGGCAAAAAGACACGTTTTTTGCACGAAAGGAATGGCGGAGGCATGGCGAGTCTGTTTCCCTTGGCTAAAAATTGAAACTGCCGATGGTTCAACAATCTTTAGATGTGCAGTATGTACAAAGCACAAGGGCTTGAGTGTTTGGGCAAATGTTGGTGCCCAGAATATTCAGAAATCGGCCCTTGATAGGTAAGTAAATTTGACCCCAGGATACAAATTTAAATACATTTCTCAAAGTTTAAAAATACTGTTCAGATTTAATTGAAGTTGGTCGGTGACCTGGAAAAAGAAGAATTGTTATACTTCTCCAAATTTGACTTGAAGTGACATTTTCAATATGTCCAATCCCCGGGTTCGAGACTCGTTTTGCCACAGTATTATTTTGAAGTGTCCGACTCTTTGGCAACTGCCAAGCCCCCACTCTATGATGATTGACATAATACATTGTGTCCCATTGTGTATATTCTAAGCTGTTGTTTATCATATTTATCAATACGGTACCTCCTCAATTTTAAGATGATGCCAATTTACCCCCAAGCTTTAAAAAATGGCAAAAAATTACCCCCAAGATTTCAGAACTGGGGGTAAATTACCCCCATGCCAAAATAATTATCTGGGGCACTGATTGAAGTATGTAAATTTAGGTAAGTTAGCTAAAGCTATATAATATATTATGAATGAGTTTATGAAGTTTAGTCACTGTATCTTATTCTCAACAACCGGTCAGTCAGATTTATTTATATCAAATATAAGATAATCTGACTGACCGGTTGTTTAGAATAAGATTTATGACAATGTTCAATTCTAACCTTTTTGTGACTCCACCTGGCCCCTTTTAGAAAGTTAATCCTTCGTATCAAACAAAATCTTATTTGTTATCACTAGAAGATACTTCAAAACTGAAACTGAATAAAAAAATCATAAATGGATGAAAAAAAAATGAGAGCATTTTCCAATAGTATTCCTATATAAAACTCAAAGCCCAATTACAAGGCCACTATAAATACAAGCCCCTTGATTTGTACAAACTTTAAACCCATACTCATTGGGGATGATCTACATGTATATCAATTATGAACAAATTTGACTAACCGGCTGTGGAGAAGAATTTTTTCTATTTTTTTTTTTTTTTTATTTTTAACCTTTTTTTTTACCCACCCTGGCCCCTTATGGAAAGTCAATTCTCCTTATTTTTCTATGACTAGACGATGCTTCAGAACTCAAATTGAATAATAATTTTGCCCAAATGGATAAAAAGAGAGAATTTTCCGTTTTCCAATAGTATTCCTAATTAAAATTCAAAGTCCCCTTACAGGGCCCCTATATAAGACCTTTGATTTGTACAAACTTAAAGCCCATACTCATTGGCATAATCCTTATCAAATATGAACAAATTTGACTCACCAATTGTTGAAAAGAAAATTTTTGAACAATTTCTATTTAACTCTTTTTTGACTCACCCTGGCTCCTTATGGAAAGTCAGTTCTCCTTATTGAACCAAATCTTATTTCCTATGACTAGATGATACTTCAGAACTTCAATTGAATAATAATTTTGCCTAAATGGATGAAAAAAATGAGAATTTTCTTTTTTCCAATAGTATCCCTATGTAAAATTCTAAGTCCCCTTACTGGGCCCTTATAAATATTAGTCCCTCAATTCTAATCTTCATTCAAACCTCTACACATAGGGATAATTTATGGCAAATATGAACAAATTTGACATACCGGTTCTTAATAAAACAGTTTTTGTAATTCCCTATTTTTACCCTTTTGGGGCCACTCCTGGCCCTTTATGAGAGTTGAACCCAGTCATTTTTACAAATCTGAACCTCCTTGACCAAACGATGCTTCTGTGTGAAAATATTGGCAAAATCAGTTTCCTTAAAAAAAAAAAAAATGTTTATTATGACGTGTCCCCAAATTGAACCCTGGCGACGGGGTCATTTTTAACCCCAGAGACATCATTTGAACAAATCTAAACAGAACTATAGTTGGTTATCATTACTACATAAATATTTTCAAAATCTGTTGGGCGTTCATGAAAAGATTTTTTAAGTTTTAGACTATTTTTAGTAATGGTGGCCATCTTGAATTTCAGATCGAAAAAAAAAAAAATCTTCTGTTTATTCTCCTATACAACAGAATTATCCATGTGAAGTTTGAATTGACTTGGCCTAGTGGTTTCAGAGAAAGTTCTGCTAACGGACAACAGACGACGGACAATGCACAATCGCATAAGCCCTTCTGACCTTTGGCCTTTAGAGCTAAAAAATTAGCTACCTACCTACCCACAAAAAAAAATACATGGTCAGACCGCAGCAAACTAATGTTTTTTTAAAGATGGCCTCAAATGAACAAAATGATCAAACATTATCTACCAAAAAAATACCAGAATTTCTAAAGCTGTCTATCTTTTTCTTTAGTTACCATCATCAAAGATATAGCCTACACAAACTTCCAACACACTGTTTTGGACAGGTTATTACCCTCCCATCCATCTAATCTGTGAAAAGACATAAATTCCCTGCAAAAAAATATGAATATCAATTACATGTTTTTAAATATAAAAATAAATATCATTATAGAAGTACACTGACTCTTAAACTGTCAGACAAGAAAGCTGCAAAACTGCTTAAAGATGCAGAGAGGAGAAGTCAGAAATTATCCATAAACAAATGGCTGTAGAAATACTGTTTACATTTGGTGAAAGCAAGGATTTATATAGGTTAGGAAACTTGCATCTCCTGACTAACTGTTCATGAAACGGCACACAAGGAATTCATAATTTACAAATTAATCAATCATACTTCACAGGCAACTGATTTTCTTGTACATTAACTGTAAGTTGTATGTAATCTTGGATGTTTAAACATGCTTCGATCATGCAAAATGCTTAAAGATATTAAGGTTTAAAGGATAATTTATCGTAATTTGTCATTATTTTAGCTGCAGTATAAAAAATTTTGTAATCACAAGTACTTCAACAATTTTAAACACAAATTTCTGGGAATGGTATTGTTTTGATGACAATTTCATTTTGCAGTGTAAGAGTTCTGATTTGTGTTTTTGAGATAAATGGAATTGAAGATAATAAACAAGAGGACTAAGAGGGACTGAGGATGCTCTACTGACTCATAGTGGCCATAGCATTTTTTGAAATTTCACAAATATTTACCCTCTTTGGGGAGTCATCTTAACAACTTATGGATAAATACCCGCACCACACCCATACTGAACAAAAACTTAATTGCTATGAAAAGGAAATACTTTAAATTCCCATACCATTCATCTTTAAAAAAAATATAGTCCCCTGTACAGAACCCTTATACAACCAAGCCCATTAATTTGTCAGAACTTCAATCACCCACTCTTAGTGATTTATTTGCAGAAATGATTCAAATTTAAAAAAAAAAGTTGTATTTTTATGTACACATGGATGCAAAATGAAAACAAGAGTTGTCAGAAGACAACAAAGCTGGCAGATGGGATAAACTCACCACCAATGCAAAGATTGAGATTGGAAACAAACACCAAAACTTAAATGCATCTAAACGCAAAAGTTTAACCTGGGTGTCTAAAGACGAAAAATTAAGTCTTAAAGGGCCATAACTGTGCCCAAATGCAATCCAGAGTTATGGTTCTTGTCTCTGTGTGTTTCATTGATGATGGTGAACACACATGTGAAATTTCATTCACAACCAATCAGTGGTTACATAGATATCTTAAACTTAAACGCAAAAGTTTAACCTGGGTGTCCACAGATGATGCAAGGGTCATGACAATAGCTCTCCTTCGACTTCGTTCCAGCGGGCTAAAAATTATTTTCCCTATAATATTCCTATGTAAAATTTAGCCACTAAATGCTTATCTGCAATCAAACCCCTACACATAAATGAATATGAAAAAAATACACAATACTAACGTTATTGAGAAAAGACAATTACCTATAAAAAATAAAACAAAAACAATTTAAAGATCATAACTGAGTCAAAGGAACTGTCCTCTGTATACATGTAACATACATATATATATATTGATACTATAAGAGCGGAGGGTTTACAAACAAGACAGTTGGATGCATATGTCATGCTCTCTGCAGGCAGTTTGACTAAAAAGCATTGAGAAAATGATTGTGAATGGAATATTACTTAATCTTGACACACAAGCCCAAGTTTAACAACAGTCAAATAATAGGAGGAATAGAAAGTAAATAAATGTTTTATTTAAAACAGCATCATTAGTCAAATGTAAACATATGTAATACCTGTCTTCTTTTCATAATCGTCACACTGTTCAAAGTCATATATTCTTTTTCTTGACCTCCTCACCCACTGTCCTTCAGGCTGTCTCATTTCTTTCTTTCTTTTCTCTCCTTCTTTCATTCTCTACCCCCGTCCCAATCTTTCATGACAAGTCTCACCCACTGTCCTTCAGGCTGTCTCATTTCTTTCTTTCTTTTTTCTCCTTCTTTCATTCACTACTCCCAACCACGTCCTTCGTGATGTGTCTCACTTCTTTCATTCTCTTTTCCCCTTCTTTCTTTCTCACCCCCCCTTCTTCCTTCATGGACGGTCTCACTTCTTTCATGCTCTTTCTCCTTTCTTTAATCTTCTTCCATCCTTCTTTCATCCCACTCTTCCTTCCATCTTTCATGCCCATCCTTTTTTCTTTCATCCCACTCTTCCTTCCATCTTTCATGCCCATCCTTCTTTCTTTCATCACACTCTTCCTTCCATCTTTCATGCCCTTTCTTCCTTCTTTCATCACAATCTTCCTCCATACTTTCATGCTGAACTTCCACCCTTCTTTCATGCTCTTTCTTCTTACTTTCATTCTCATCCTTCCTTCTTTCATCATGGTCTGCCTCCCTTCTTTCATGCTCTTTCTCCCTTCTTCTATGCTCTTCCTTCTTTCTTTCATCACACTGTTCATTCCATCTTGCATGCTCTTCTTTCATTTTTTCATCATGATCTCCCCTTCCAGTATGCTCTTCCCATCCATCATGCTCTTCCTCCTTTCTTTCATCATGCTTCTCCCTTCTTTCAACATGTTCCTGCCTTCTTTCAACATTCTCCTCCTTTCTTTCAACATGCTCCTCCCTACTTTCAACATGCTCCTCCCTACTTTCAACATGCTCCTCCCTTCTTTCAACATGCTCCTCCCTTCCAACATACTCTTTCGACTTTCCAACTTTTCCCCCTTCCCTCCACTTTATATACGATCTCAGTATTTCAGACAGTTCATCTGCCTTAAGACCTGGCCCTGAAAAGAAATAAGGCTGAAGTTTCTTAACTGTTCTTATTGTTTTGCAGTAATCAGACGTATGAACATACACTCTAGTGCCAAGTCATCAGATGAGTTACAAAATGTTATTTTATATACAGTTCCTTGAAAATCACTACTTTTAATTACTACTAATAATAATCTTTAGCGTTTGAAAAAAGCAGACCAAACTAATGTGAAAAAGAGCAATATTTCATCAGATTGATCAGCCTTAATATATTAGAAATAATATATAACTGATTCTAGTACAGGGCTATCCTTAAATAAATTGTTTGCCGTGCTCCAACCTACTCACACAAAATTGCAGCTACCCAAACTTCTTTATTGCCTTTAAAGCGTTCATGATTCTGTTAATTTTTCTTTAAAGTGACTATGCAAAATCAAAATCTGGCAAAAAATGTAGCTACCTACCTACCTACCTACCTACCCACAAATACTGGGTTTGAGCATAGCAAACAAACATTTTTTTTAGGAAGGCCCAGATTCAAAACTCACCTAAACGACCTTTACACGTATTTGGGCTCTGGAATCGTATATGTTCTGGCCAAAATGGGGGAGTCATCTTTTGGATCCCCCAATAATCCCTCTGTATGCATCTTGTCTTCATCACTTTTTATCAATAAAAGGAAATAGTAAACACTATTAAAATTAGATAGGCACAGAGATGAACAGAAGCAGCCAGAACTGCCAGCTGAGCACAACTCATATACCACTGCATGCATACTCTACATGTATTTGTAATCATGATGTCAATAAGAAACAAGATGTGTTATCAGACAAATTATCTCTGATTCTTCTCTGCCACCTTTAAACAATTCATTGTGATGGTTACTGCATAATAAAACAAGGACAGAAGATATGAGAAGGTTACTGCATTACATAATTAGGATAGAAGATATGTGAAGGTTACTACATTACACAACAAGAATAGAAGATATGAGCCATAATATGGAGTCCGGGAATTTGCGTTACATCACACATATTCTACATAAATTAATATAAGCTGCAGAAGTATATAATAATAATTTAAAGTAATTTGCAGAACCTTTTAAAAACAAATAATTCCCTTAATTGTCATGTAGGGTACTTTTTAAACAACTTAAAACATCTCTTAAATCATTATTTTATTGTGTAATTTCTTGGTTTCGTGGTGCTCATTTGCGTGTGTGTTTGCACTAAACACGTATTACTCTAATCTTCTAAACCAAAACAGCTTGTGGTTTTTTTTTAAATAAACTTCAGTTTCCTCTTATTTGAATTGATTAATTTCTGTTTTTATTTGCAACGTAAATATGAGAATTTGACTAAATATTTTTCTGTAATGTGGCGTCACCAATCGTGTCCTCAGAGATACGTCTTAACAAAATGTGTTGTAGCTTACAACCTTGACATCGATGATCTCATACACATGTTGTTTTTATGTGATCGACAGTGTACTATGAACATGACATAAACATGGCATTCTAGAAACCACCACTTAAATATGGCATACAGCCAACATATCGGTTACGAGAAACGTGTCCTCTTTTGTTACGTCACGGTATCCGAACATAATGGAAAATAACCAAGTAATTCGCCCGCGTAACCTTTTAACCTTGAGTCTGTTTACGACATCAAAAAGTTACGACGACAACATTGTTTTGATTCATCCTCTGGTCTTTTAAATGCATTTAAAATGCTTTTAAGCATTACCAAAATGATATGTGATGTATGAAAGTACCATTATGAATAATTAATTCTATGTAACAAGGTTTTGTTCAGTTCTGCCTGACCGATGTAGTGTATCGTATTATGTCGACAACAGGAATCTCATGGTTAACAGTGATTGACATGCTGTACCCGTGAAAATGAAATGGGTTTGAACAATTAAGATGTCTGAAAGTACGAGGGAACAATATGAACTTTAAATTTTATATTTTATGTATTATTTACTCTCAAATTGTTTATGTGTAACAAGTGAAGTCGGGACACAGTTTACACCGTGTCCAGTGTTACACCTGTGCCCGATTTATTCATGGACACAAAAGTCCAGTTCAATTAAATGTTTATGATTGGTCAGACATTGTTAACAGAAATTTCCTGTGATTGTTTTTGCATGAAGACAGTAGTTGAAACACCTGAATCAAATTATGTAGATGCATTGAGTCTGCAATGGTGTAACTTAGTGTCTTTTATTGGATTCTGTATTGGTGTCCTGTTACTCAATTTCTGCAGTTTTGTGTGCGTCCAGTTACATCGTACTTGCTGTCTCATTACATCATACTTCCACTTGGCACTAATTGCTAAATATTGAACTAAAAACCAGTTTTACATTTGAAACAATTTAACTAAACCTGGAAATTCATTTAAGTAGACTTAATAGATGCAAGAAACTAATTTGACCATAAATAAATGAATTTATAGTATAGTGTCCAGTGTTACTAACAGTGGAATTTAAAAATCACATTCCTTTATACATAAATCTAGAAACTGTTAATATTTTAACAAAATAATAACATTTAACAGTGTAGTAACCTTATAAAGCATAAAATTTAACAAGTATTAAATATTAAAATAGAGGACACCAAAGGGTTTGTGATGTAACACAAATTCCTGGACTCCATATTATGGCTCATATGTGAAGGTTACTGCATAACATAACAAGGATAGAAGATATGTGAAGGTTACTGCATTACATAACAAGGATAGAAGATATGTGAAGGTTACTGCATTACATTACAAGGATAGAAGATATGTGAAGGTTACTGCATTATATAACAAGGATAGAAGATATGTAAAGGTTACTGCATTACATAACAAGGATAGAAGATATGTGAAGGTTACTGCATTACATAACAAGGATAGAAGATATGTGAAGGTTACTGCATTATATAACAAGGATAGAAGATATGTGAAGGTTACTGTATTACATAACAAGGATAGAAGATATGTGAAGGTTACTGCATTATATAACAAGGATAGAAGATATGCGAAAGTTACTGCAATACATTACCAGGATAGAAGAGATGTGAATGTTACTGTATTACATTACCAGGACAGAAGATAGCCAAAGGTTACTGTATTACATAACAAGGATAGAAGAGATGTGAATGTTACTACATTACATAACAAGAATAAAAGATAGGCAAAGGTTACTGTATTACATAACAAGGATAGAAGAAATGTGAATGTTACTGTATTACATAACAAGGATAGAAGAGATGTGAATGTTACTGTATTACATTACCAGGATAGAAGAGATGTGAATGTTACTGTATTACATTACCAGGACAGAAGATAGCCAAAGGTTACTGTATTACATAACAAGGATAGAAGCGATGTGAATGTTACTATATAACATTACCAGGATAGAAGATAGGCAAAGGTTACTGTATTATATAACAAGGATAGAAGATATGTGAAGGTTACTACATTACATAACAAGAATAAAAGATAGGCAAAGGTTACTGTATTACATAACAAGGATAGAAGAAATGTGAATGTTACTGTATTACATAACAAGGATAGAAGAGATGTGAATGTTACTGTATTACATTACCAGGATAGAAGAGATGTGAATGTTACTGTATTACATTACCAGGACAGAAGATAGCCAAAGGTTACTGTATTACATAACAAGGATAGAAGAGATGTGAATGTTACTATATTACATTACCAGGATAGAAAATAGGCAAAGGTTACTGTATTACATAACAAGGATAGAAGAGATGTGAATGTTACTGTATTACATAAGAATAACAGAAGTTAGGCAAAGGTTACTGTTTTACATAACAAAGATAAAAGATAGGCAAAGGTTACTGTATTACATAACAAGGATAGAAGAAATGTGAATGTAACTGTATTACATAACAAGGATAGAAGAGATGTGAAGGTTACTGTATTACATAACAAGGATAGAAGACAGGCAAAGGTTACTGTATTACATAACAAGGATAGAAGATAGACAAAGGTTACTACATAACATAACAAGGATAGAAGATTAATTGACTGAATATTTAGTATCATTTTTATGCCATCAAGGGCTTACAGACTATCAGTTAACCTAAACACTGTTTCCTGGGATCCTGGAAGATTAACCAGTACTCGAGCATATCCCATCTCTACTAGTAACTGATAACTTTCCCACTTAAATCAGCGGTGAGAGACGAATGATAATGATGCGCAATGTCGTAAATCATTCATCACGGAGATTGTGGCCAGACGGGGATTCAAACTCACGACACCTAAATTAATAGTCAGACGCGCTACTGACCGAACTAATCGGGGTCTGAATAGAAGATATGAAAGTTACTGCATAACATAACAAGGATAGAAAAGATGTGAATGTTATTGTATACAAATATGTGTATGGTCTGTACATTTGTCTGGTTGTTCACAAATGATTTTCTCCATATATATATATATATATATATCATAATATTACATTGTGTATGTGCATTTGAAAAGATACCAAAAAACGGAAATTTCACTGTTGTTAATTTTAATTATCTCCCTTACGAAATAAATGCGTATGTTCATGATCCAACAGGTTTCTATATCAGTGTCTGTAGCATGTGAGTAGTCATGAATCCTTATCTGAATCCTACTAATATAAAGCTATCAGTTCATGTATGTAAATTGGCTGTCAAGTCGAAATGTGTAGCATGTAAAACCATAGTATATTAGTCATGGTTGACACCAAATCTATTGGTTTGGTAGATGCCTTGATATTGTGTCTATGGTTTGAATTGTAGCTAGGAGTTGTATAGGGGTCTCTTTATGGGTAAACAAACGGGTGCCATATTTTTCTATCAATAGTTACTCATTTGCATATAAGCGATGTTTACTATTACCCATGTGTGGTGGTCAATTTGGATGTGTGTCAGTATGCATGGTGGCCATCTTGTTTCTATTGATTCACATTTATGCGATACGCATAGGCGGTGGCCATCTTGGATAACGTCACAGTAGTATGTGCATCTATATTGGATTCTTAATATAGAAGTCCCGCCTACTGATGTAGGTCAAACAAAGTTAAGAGAAAGAGTCATGCTTTTGAGAAGGTCATTATAAACGGTTTCACTTTTTCAGTCTCAAAAGTATACAGAGCTGACTTGTATGCTGGATCTTAGACAAAGGAGATGGTCAGGTCAGAAATTCATATATGATGAATATATCTGAATACATTGGCAGATCATAGCTTTCAAAATATTTATCTCTTATATATTTAATTTTTCAACCTCTGGTTCAAAGCAATTGAACAAAAATAGATGTGATACTTGATTTGAACAAATTTTTATTTTCATATTTTTGGACATTTTCGTTGATTTAAAAAATACATAAGCTGAAATACATCATTGCAGTGCAAATGTGTTTCAGTATTTTTTTATTGAGTTTTAACAGCTTTCCAACATCTGAGGTGATATGGAGCCAACTCCCAGAAAGAGAAAGGAATGGATACAGGCAAAAGCAATTTTTAATTGGAAATAATTCCTCTGATTATTTGAACATGCTCCGAGAAAAGACATATACACCAAAAGAGCCTTGTTAACATCTTTATCCACAAAGCAATTTGTGTTAAATGAATTGCTTAAGACGGTTGAATGGTACACTTAGTTAATAGGGACATTACTTCAAGCAAAATTTATCTGATCAAATGACATTCTTTGTATGCTCTGTTATAATGATGATAATTTTAATTTAATTTATCGTTGCCACCGATTTCCATATGTATTAGTAAATTGAAGATTTTTGGAGTATAGTGCAGAGATACAGAAGACCCTTTTGTAGCATCGCTGGTTCTTTACATTCCCGGTATAAAGCACTGATACATGGGATCTAAATTTTTGTAACAATCTCATTCGAAAGACTGATAAGTATCTTTAGTTGGAGGAGCAGGGGATCGAACCTGCAACCCCTGGGTTCACAGTTCAAGGCCTTAACCACTTATCTGCTCTAATGCCATGTTATCCACCCAGTAAATATTTCTATAGGCCTACTTGTGTGATACAACCTGGGCAGCAAGTGATTGGCTCAGTTCAACACATCCCAGCAAATGAAACTTGTTTTGATCATTTTGTTTTGGGATTTCGTTTAAAGTTTATAACTCCCAATCTAAATATTAATGGATTAAGTCCCGTTTTGGTGGATTTGACATACTAAACTATTCTGTTTATATCTATTAATGATAATGTGATTCTTTTTATACATTTTGATAACTGTTTTATTTTTTAAAACGTTTATAGCATTTTATCCCAATATACTCTCTTTAAACTAAAAGTGTAGCAAGAAACAATTCAGTATTAAAGAATATATTTTCACTCACCATAATTCCTTACAATGGAGCTTATTATGACTCTCTTTTTGTCCATATTTAATAACAAGGCATCAGGTGATACAATCTCCATTTCTGAAAATGGGAATACAATATTGAATATTGGTAATATGTTGTCACATCAATGGCAGATATTTAAATTTATAGAGTAGTGTAGAAAAAAATTATTAGGGGAACTGCATAGTTATTGCTTATCAATTTGTCGAAACATTAAAAATGCCTGCTTATATGTCATATATCTGCTAAGGACTCATATCTATAGAAGGATAGGAAACTTGCATCTCCTGACTAAATGTTGATGAAACAGCACACGAAGGATTCACAATTTGCACATTAATCATTCATAATAATAAATTCACAGGCAACTGATCTTTTGTACATAAACTGTAAGTTGTATGTAGTCTTAGATGTTTAAACATGTTTTGATCTTGGAAAATGATCTTGAATTAAAGATGCTGAGGTTTGAAGGAAAAGTTATTGTAATTTGTTGTTACTTTAGCTATTTTTTAATTATTTTGTAATCACAAGTACTTCAACAATTTCAAACACAAATTTCCAGGAATGGTATTGTTTTGATGAGAATTTCATACTGCAGTGTAAGAATTTTGATCTGTGTTCATAAGATGAATGGCAGATAATTAAAAACGAGATATAGCAAGATTTTGCGTGAATACACAAGCGTTCACAAAATCTCAATCAAATGCCTTTCTTTCGCTATGTATATATCTTGTATCTGCTAATCAATATTCCATGAATTATGTAAAAAAAGTAGGAAAACTCACCAAGAATGTTGAAATGTTCTTTGTTTTTAACCTGCTTACACTTAGTAAGTACATAGTACATCATCAGAACATAATATACAAATATCAAGACTTTTTTTCATTTTAGTCTCATTTTCAGCTATACTTAAATAGCATATTACTTACAAATTATCAATTTTATTTTAGGGTAAGATTCATTCACACTATTTTTATTCGTTCAAGACCAGTCGAATCTCGTTATCTCAATATCACTTTAGTCATTATTCCCGTAGTGTCAGTTTTTTTTGTCATCCTCAACCTTTCCCCTTCTTTGTGTATGTAAATATAAACCTTTTTACTCAATATTGTCGGTGTCAATATCTCAGTTTTAGTTCCAAATTGATCATTTCATACCTTAAATTGAATGTTTGTCTCGATATAATAATTGTTGACATAATATTGTGTATTTGTCCACATTGTGTGAAAATCTATGCATGCTATTTTCACAGTTTAAGATGTACATGTAACACTAATTAATATCGGTCTACGGCAAATGTGTCAGTTCTAATGACTTGACAATGTTGCAAACATTGTGTTACTGAACTGGGTTATTGCATGTAAATTGTATTAATATTTGATTCAATCAATCAGCCTCAAATTATATCTCACACTACTGAACAATTCAAAGGACCATGTTATGAGAATTTTCATGACAGTGTATTTCTACTGCATGGATCGTAAGTAAATATGACATACGTCAGACAACAATTAGAAGGTGATGAAAATAAATATTGATATTGAAACAAAATCTGTGTTGATAGTCAGATATCTCAAAGTTTTTTAGCATTCCCTCTAATATCGAGATAACGAATTTCGACCGGTCATATAGTGTAGATTTTATTAATTTTCTCTCCTGATGAAAGTTCATGTAACCAAATGTGCTTAAGAAATGTTAAGGTTTTTATTATCTCTGTATACATTACCATCTTTAATTGACCTCTTTGATTTGACTGGTAATTTAATGCCAGCGCATCCTAAAAACAGCTCCAGTATATGTGGGTCCTTCAAAAAGGTACACGTATTTGGCGATCCTGTCAATTATAAAAATATATCAAGTATGACTGAAAATTGAGTTGTTTATAGGAATTAAGCATTTAGGATATAAATATCTTTTGTCTTAATTCTTTAACATTTTAATATGCTAGCTATTTTTAATGCAGTTTGGTGAAGGATAAAAATAGTGCAACATATATATATCAGAAGTGAAGCAGTGGTAACAAAGAAAATCAATATACACATGTATATGTTTATTTGATTTGAGTTTTACATCTTTTTAAACAGTATTTCAGTTATTTAACATTTTATTGATTGTTCCTGTGCCCTGCTATGGGTTAATCAGTACTAGACTCTCATAATATTTGCAAGTCACTGACTACTTCCCCACATGTTCAGAGGTGGAAGACTCATGTCCGCAGAACAAAGTTCACGACTAATCATAACAGACTGTTTTCAAACTCACAACCCCTGAATTGACAGATGTTACCTTCTGAGCTACCCGGGTCCCAGAAAACCAATGTTTCTGACCATCATTGTCTCACATATGCTACACTGGTTCCTGGAATCCAACCCAGGCTGCATTGGTTATAGGTATGTACATTAACCACTGTGCTGAGCCAGACACCTTGACACCCACTGGTGGTTACTCATGAATGCGCTACCATACGGAAATTTATGTTACATCCGTTACAAAATATGTCAGTTTTTAAGTTGTTGTTGTATGGTGTTTAGCGTCACTTTCAACAATTTTTCAGTCATATCGCGACGGTGTCTACTTGAGACATTATTCTAAGCGCTGTCACACTGGAGTATCATGCCGCAGACACATGGTATGACACCCCACCCAGTCACATTATACTGACACCGGGCCGACCAGACCTAGAACTCTCCTCTAAATGCTGAGCATCAAGCGAGGAAGCTTCAAGTACCATTTTTAAAGTTTTTGGTATGACCCGGCCGGGGATTAAACCCACGACCTTCTGCATGCGAGGCAGACGCTCTACCACTAGACCACGCCGCGGTCTCAGTTTTTAAGTTGATAGGCTGTCCTTGTATGCATGCTTATCCATTTTCTGTAAGAGCACATGAAAATGGTTAGCAGTCATTGGTCAGTGCAAATATTATACATACCTGCATACCTAATATGAGGACAGGGATTCTTTTTCGAAGATTGTGGCAGGTATAATACAGCAATTGTTGAGTTTGACTCTTCCACCCATGCCAAAACCTAGAAATAAATAAGTCAAAATGTGTCATTAAAAATTGAACAAGCAATAATATCATGATCCACAATATATAAAGACAATAGACCATGCAAATACTTACATTAAAACAAGAAATTCTGCTAGATTTTAAGTCCTATTGCCTTTAAGACTACATACATGTATAAGGCCATAATTAAACTATTTTTTGTTTCCCCTTATGTGATCGACCCACGGAAAAAGCACCGTTTGTAAATTTTTTTTGGGAAAAATATCTGAGTTTTTTTTTTATTTTTCGACCCCTCCAGGCAGTGCTCCAAGAATGGGTTTTAAAGTTACTTGCCCATTGGGCTTGTTTTTAAAAATTTGACAAGCAAGTTTTCACAATACACATGTCTGCAAATATCTCTATTCTATACAACACATGTCAAACTGTTGCTTATAGACCGCAACTAATTGGTAGAAACAATTGATCCCCACATGCCTGATATTGTGACTTCGAAAAACCTCTCATGCATATTCAATTATCTATTTTTATTCCTCTTATGGGAATGGTGGGTAGCTTTGAATATAAATTAATCTATTTTTAATAACCAGCTAGGATTAGTCGGATATCTACTACCAAGGTACACCTGAGCAAGGATTAAAAACAGATGATGACTTAGTGCGGGGATGTCCCTCAAATCCTCCAATATGAAGAGCATAAAAATATTATTTCCCTTTGCCAAAATGGTTGCAATTTCTAAAATCTGATTACGTTTTTGCAGATAATTCGCGACTGATTGAGTAATGTATAATGTCAGTGTTAAGTTCTGGTAATTTTATAAATATTTCATAGATTTACAATAATTGGAACTGTATGTATATAAATTATCTTCTGTGCAAACGTCAACGTTGATATTTAAATCAAGTATACGGTAAAGAAAATATGGTTGGGGTAATAAACTGATTGCTTTTGATTGTGTAGTTTCAGCTTATAATTTTCATTGGCAGTCATATCATGATTTCAATATAGTATTGAAAACAACAATGAAGAAAAAAATTTTTTTTAATATTTGAACTATAGTCGACTAGTTGCACTTTCCTAGATATTTGAAGGCTATCATAGACTGCATTTATTTATCATATTGCCAAGTTCTCTTGGATAAATTGAATAGCTTTGTAGACTTGTCATTGCCATTGTTGTATGTTATGACATTTAGCAATCATTAGAGAAGAAGAGAATGATATTTAAAATAATGTTTTGAATTGACACCTGTTCCCACACTGCCACAGAGTCGATAGAACAGAAATGATAGTCAATAAAGAACAAAGACTGAATACAACATAAGTCGGTCATACTGATAGAGACGTAGTCAGTTCTCCCCGAAATCCTCTCACTTCTCCCGATCTTATTCAAACTCTTAAACTTAAGATTTACACATGCATAATGTGAAGGGGACCTAACCCTACATAAAAATAAATACATTTATGTCTATTTATGTTTAAATATTTTATATAATACCGCAAAGTGTATTGGTAATAAAAATCTGGACGAATGAACCTTTGATCAGGGCAAGTTAGTACTACTACTGCTAGTTTATTTTGATATTGAAAAAGTGCTGAGAAACTACATATATAAAATAACTAATATTAGAAAATTTGACTGCAGTTACTAAAACTGTTGGCATTTAAAAATGCCTATGAACTTTATTCAAGGCTCATTAGACTTCAGAAATGGTTGTTTTTAGTTTTAATTTAAGTCCATTTTATTCTTCCAGATGATAGAATACATGTTTATAAAGTTTGATCACTGACAACTTTTCAAATGAAAAAAAAAATACGAAGCACATTATTAGTGCATAATTAAGAACAAATTAATGTTTGTCTCTCACTCTGATGAACACTTTCGGCAGAAAACGGAGTTACGAAGCTTGGTTGGAAACGTGTCGGTCAGTAATATATGATCAATTCACTTCAGAGAGAAACTTAGTATGGGGAACTGTAGGGGATGCAGTTAAAATTTAGATAACCGCTTGCAGTTAGATTGTTTTAAAGAATATCCCCTTTATTCACCTCAGTGTATTAATGAACCCACAAGCTAATTTATTGCACATAGGGCGAATTGTTCATATAAAATTAAAAATTAAAGTACTTTTTTAATAACTGTACTAAACAAACCACCCTTGGTAGAATGCTTGGTAACGCTAAACATTTAGCTCAGCTGAAATACTGTGAAATCATTTATTTTCGTGGGTATTAAATTTCGTGGTTTCCACTTTAAAGACACATTTGTGGGGACTTTAATTTGTTGAAACCAATTTAAAAAAAAAAAATTTTTTTTTACACTTTCGACATCGCATAGTGTGTTCCAATAATTAACCTTTGCTGTAATACACACATCGCACTTCAGAGTTTATCGCACCCTGCTGTGCCAATAAGAGTTGACACATGCCAATTAGTACCCTAATATACAAGTATGATATAGAACTAATTGTTATGCTACAGCGAAGCCCAGCGCCAGCCCTGATAAGAATCAGATTAAGTTAAAGTCAAACGGAACAGTGCATGAGAGTCCATTGAAACAAGGACCATAACTCTGTCAATTTTTTGCAGAAAAATATATGGCGCAAAGAAATTTTGAGCCAGAGTCAGCCCCGATTACATATGTAGAACCAAACATTCATTTTCATTGTGTAGTCTTGCCAAATTCATCAGTATTATACAAACCTTTTTCTGCAATTTTGCCCACTGTTTGGAATCCTTGTTTACACTCATGTTTCTGAAAATAAAATGCAGAAGTCAACAAGTCTTCAATACAGATTATGAAAAAAAAATGAATAAAAAAATGGACCCGATTTTGTTGTTCAAATTTTGACGACTGACTTGGGACCCACTGAAGGCCTCATTGGTGTATCCAAGAAGCTGATATCTCTCGAATCAGGTCTATTAAACACCAATGGAAAAAGCAGGGAATTCTATGCCTGTCCCACAATTCATAGCAATTGAATGCTTACTAAACTACGACGACATTCAAACATTCCCTGGAACAACTGGCCAATCAGTGTGCTCGTAACAATTGCTAGTTAACGGACCCAATCGGGAGAGCTGGGTTCATTCAACAGACTAGTGGAATCATTAATTCCAATTTCAAAATGAATCACTGGAAAGTATTTATCGCGTATAAACCTGACAATGTTCATTAAAATATGTCAAACTCATCTGCTCAATCCACAACTAAAACTATCTTTATGAGCCACATGTCTAAAGTTCTGCAAATCCTTTACCGCAGCTATACTCCCAGTGCAATGTATTTTCAGTTTGTTCTCCGAAATTACAGATATCCGAATTATGCTGTGAAATCTTCATTAATGAAGCAATATGTCAGATTGTATTTCGAAGAAGAAATAGACCACTGCAATATTTACATAACATTTACTCACTATAAAGATCTACCAATCGTCACTATATGTTATTTTGGACTCACGATAACGGGCTTCGCTGTGTTTGTTAGTTTCAAATTCGTGAATATAGGAGGGAAAAATAAGTCCCAGCCATCTTGAATACGAATATTTTGTTTAGATAATGACGTCAGTGTTTAAAAAAAGATAAAATTAACCAATGGAGAGCGGGTGGAAATTAAGGGTGGGGTTAAAATATGAAATTGTTATATGTTAAGGGTGGGGAATATGAGACTTAACAATAGACAGAACCTAGATATAAAGCATTTGACAAGACACTACGAGTTATGGACAATCCGGCCCCACGCAAATCCGGCCCCGCTACCAATCCGGCCCCTAGACAAAACGTCCTTGGTTAATCCGGCCCCATTTAGCATAGTCAATCCGGCCCCACTTTTATTTTATAAATTATAGCATTTATTTTTTGGTATTTCTAATTAAAAAAGTAATATACTGAATAGTTATTATATAATTGGAAATGCACATAATAATTACTGCGCGATTGTTATTGAAAAAAATGACTGGTAACGGGAATTACATAGTACACATATAATAATCAATGATTTTTAATGAAAGTACCTGTTTTGGGGGATTAAATTGGACAAAACACACTTATGATTTATAATTCAATTTAATAAGAACAGAACAGAAATACATTTTATTTGACATATACATGATAGTACAAAGTCATACAACAATGAATTTACAAATAGTATGTCACATATTCAACACACTCTCTCTAAAACATGCACACACACTCTCACGCACACACACGCACACATGTAAACACTCACGCACACGTATAAACGCTCGCGCACAAAAACTCGCACACAGATGTAATATAATTTAATTTGAAGCAATACAAATGGTTCATAGTAGAAAAAAGCAGAGTATGAATCAGAAAATAAGTTATGGAATAATTAAACAAGTTTACAAGTGGATTACCAAATTCCTAAAATGTGAAATAGATTGTCTCGTCTGACAGTGGTTTGTCTGATATAAAAACACAAACTGTTCAACTCTTACTTATTTTTCGTATTTAATAATTGTAAAAACGTTTTCATATTAGGACGAACATAGAAGTATCTCCTTCTGTATTTTGTTCTTAGATCTGCAAAACATTTGCATTTGAGCATACAATGTAGTTCATCCTCAATGTCATTATGGACTATTCGGGGACATATCTGACACAATCGTTCATTTCGTGGCACTCTCGTCCTAAATCGAGCTGTATTTATGCGTAAATTGTTTGCAGATATACGCATTCGCGTAATTAGTTCTCTAAGCTTTGAAGAAACAATGATTGATAAATATGCCTCATATTCAAAAGTCGTTTTAAAGTGAACATAAAATATATTAAGCACTCTGTTACTGTTTAAATCTGCATACCATTCTTGACGGAAAGTATCTATAGCACACTGTCTAAAGTTATTTATGAAGGAAGGTACATTTACATGATCAGGATTATATCATATATCGGAGAAACCATAGGTATCTAGTAGATGTTTTACTTTAAAAGACCATGATCCACCACGAACGTTGTTGTTGATTAAGACGTAGTTATATATATTGGTAATAATCAAATTATTTGACCGAATAACTTTAAACACAAATTATCAAGTTTAACGCTACCATGTTTATTTCATGAATATTTTAATGATTAATAACTGCTTCATATATTTCATGAATATAATAATTGTTATGTATGTAATAATATAATAAATAACACTGATATTGCTATATAAAACAGAAATAAAAAGTGGGGCCGGATTGACCATGCTAAATGGGGCCGGATTGTCCAGGGGCCGGATTCTCCATGGCCGTTTTGGAGTGGGGCCGGATTGTCCAGGTTCCGACACTACATAATGTTAGACATATTTAATAATAGTGTTAAACATCAAATTCAGTTAAGTTTAAGCATAACAATGGTTAAGCATGGCACAAACATAGACATTAAATATAATTACAGGTCTGCGGAAAACCTAAGTGTAACAACAATGGAAGAGGCTATTTATCAAGAAGGTTCCCCTGTCACTGCGCATGATCAATTTTTTTTTTCATATTCGCAATATCTCTCCTGCGAATATGAAAAACCCAAACCTCCATTTCTGGAGAGTATTGAACCTTCTTGACGTTTATCTGTTTATATTACATTTTTCTGCATTGTGAAGGAAAAATGATATTCTCTTGACGAATATACATTATATTTTTCTACATTGTGAAGGAGAAATAACATTTAGACATTGATTGGTAGGTGTTTTTCGATCAGAGTTCTGTAAATATCCTAATAATGTGACTTTAAAATTTGGTTTTACCAGTGGGAGTTTGTTATTTTTAGTTTTTTTATGAGTATAACAATGTAATCGATAACTTATATACCTTTATTACAAAAATTGTTACCCCCCCCCCCCTTTCCCTTACACACATACAAACATGTATATGGAACTGTCATTATAAGAGTTTAAAAGCAAAAACATCAAAATAATACACCACATTAAAATGCACCCCACCCACAAACAGATCTTTAACAGTATACTGCAGTCTCAACAAACGTTTACTCTTCGAGAAAAGATGACAGTGTTTGTTTGTATTTATATTTATTAAAGAGTGGTTTAAAACATTAAATATTGTTCTGTAACTTATGTGTATCAATATTAAGTGTGTTTTTTATTGTAGAAATTGTAAATACAGAAAAGAGGTAATACTTTCTTAGCTTTACACAGGAAGTCTATCAGGGAGAAAGTCTTTGTAGTACAAGAAAGTACAAACTCCTCCAAGGAGTGAGATGTCAGTTCAAGTCTGACCTTGGACAAATTGATAGACTTCCATTTTTCATAATGATATATAATAAAGGCTTTCAATTGTGCAATGATGTGGACTTTGGTTAAAATATTTGGTATGAAATATGGCTTATTTATACAAATAAGACAATCATTAAGCAAAGTTTAACTTATAAACTTTTTAAACCCTATTTAGTTTCCATTCAGTAAGGCAAATTGAAATGAAAATAAAGAATATTGAAATACTTGCATACAATCATTCAGTCTGTATGTCAACTATATATAAAGTGTGTTATTGTCAGTCACTTCACTTCAATTATTAATTATTGTATTGTATTTTTTTTAATAATGTAAAACTTAAACCCAAAATAATACTTGTGTTTATGGCATGCTATAAGTACAAGCATTTAGTTATTTAAGATTTGGAGATACTAATTAGTTTGAACTTTTGATATATGACACTGTCAAAGGTTCAGGTACAGCAGGCCAAAAGATATAATTAGTAACATATTTTATGGTCATTTAGCGAAGAGAGTGGACATCTGATATATAGAAAATCATGCATTATGTGTTAATGATGTGCAATGTTGAAACAATAGAAACTGCATTTCGTTTCTTTATGAAAATCAATTGAATTTGGGTAGTGCTTAAAGTACCAGTTTGCATTTCATTGGCACCATGATGTTGCTTTGCTTTTAGCTTGTAGGACATTACATTTCATGGGATGCTTACTGTAGCCTAGGTAGCTATAAAGATGTGCACAACTGTGCTTATTCAACAGGGCTTGGAACAAAGTCACTATTCAAACAATGACATTAAATTGGTAGCTAGATACTTTAATATAAAAAAAAACATCATAGTTATTCTTTCATCTTAAATAATTTGAAAATATATTGTAAATTATACAATTTTGAGTTTTCATTGAAAGATAAAAAACATTCTCTAGTCTAGTTCGGACTTCAGACATTAATTTAGCCTGTTTTTCATCACTGGATCAAACTCAAAATTATGCTACCATTCCTGAAATAAACACAAACTTATTTACTAATATAAGCATTTTTCACTATACTCATTTCATGAATTCAAAACTGATTTACAATACGTAGTATGAAGCCTCCAACAGATATCCTTAGTTGGGATTGAACCAACATCTTCCATCTTAAAGACAGATGTACTTCATTGTACTATAAGGATGCATTTTGAAGCTGCATTAAACTTACACTGTACATTAATTATGATAGTTCAAATTCCTGTTTTATTTTTAAGTCTTACAGTAATTCAAGCTTTAAAAATGTTTGCTTTTAATTATCAATTTTGTAAAAATTAAATCGTTGCTATTAAGCAAACTTGAATAAACCGACAAATGGAAAACTTTTTTTCAATAATTTTACACTCTTTTTACAGCGACACACATACACATACAGGTATGAAGAGGTACATAGGTAAGAGAAGTAAACTTACCTTGACACACATACACTCCTTGTACATAAGTATGAGGAGAGAGAATCTTACCCCAACACACATACACTCCTCATACATAGGTATGAGGAGAGGGAGACTTACTTTGACACACATACACTCATCATATATTGGTATGAGGAGAGGGAAACTTACCTTAACACACATATATTCCTTGTACATAGGTATGAGGAGAGAGAAACTTACCTTGACACACATACACTCCTCATACATGGGTTTGAGTAGAGAGAATTTTACCTTGACACACATACACTTCTCATACATTGGTATGAGGAGAGAGAATCTTACCCTGTCACACATACACTCTTATACATTGGTACAAGGAGAGGGAATCTTACCCCGACACAAATAAACTCCTTTTTTCTTCTGTGTTGCCTTGAAACTGAGTCGTTTTCTATTTTCTTGTTTGATGAGATTTTTTACTTAGGCGTAAGTTTTTCTATTGTGTTTATTGTGCCATGAGTAGAATCTATACATATAACATCAGGGGCATAATGTTTAAATTCTATAGCCTGTTCTTTGGTCATCAGAACCAACATGAAATCTTCTTTCCTAAGTTGGATAGGATTAGATTGTGTGTGTTGCTGCTTATATAACAGCACAGGATTATTGAGGAGTGACTGCAGACTTTGAACTCTTAAATGCACTGATGTTGACTACTAATATTTTGTACCATGGATAAACGTGATCTAATCTGATTCCTTACAGATTCTGGGATAGGAAGGAAACGAGTTTGATTTAAACCAGTTGTATGAAAATGAGTCTGTATGTACTTCACAGAAACAACCCCAGAACTTTGCACTATTACATTCATTCTTGATGGGCAGATCTTACCTATTTTTGCTGAGCCTTTACATGCACGTTGCCATTTCAGTTCCATGAATAGTCTTAGGTGTTCAGCCATTTTATCTACTGTCCTAAACTTTTCAGAACAAGATGGTACACTGCAAGGAATTGAAGTCAATGGTTTTTCCTTTTTGTCTAATGGACTAGAACGGCATTTACAACTATGTCTTTTCAAACTTTTCTTTGAAGAGAAATACATATTGCAATGACTACAAACAGTTCCAACAAGACAAGAGTCTTTACCTTTACATACACAGGTGTCAAGTGAGTGAAACTTAACTTGACAAACATACACTCTTCATAAACAGTTACCAGGTGAGTAAAACTTACCTTGACACACATACACAGGTGTCAGGTGAGTGAAACTTACCTTGGTACACATACACTCTTCATACACAGGTGTCAGGTGAGTGAAACTTACCTTGACACACATACACTCTTCATACACAGGTGTCAGGTGAGTAAAACTTACCTTGACACACATACACTCTTCATACACAGGTGTCAGGTGAGTGAAACTTACCTTGACACATATACACTCTTCATACACAGGTACCAAGTGAATGAAATTTACCTTGACACACATACACTCTTCATACACAGGTGTCAGGTTAGTAAAGCTTACCTTGACACACATACACAGTTGACAGGTGAGTGAAACTTACCTTGGCACACATACACTCTTCATACACAGGTGTCAGGTTAGTAAAACTTACCTTGACACACATATACTCTTCATACACAGGTTAGTAAAACTTACCTTGACACACATACACTCTTCATACACAGATGTCAGGTTAGTAAAACTTACCTTGACACACATACACTCTTCATACACAGGTGTCAGGTGAGTGAAACTTACCTTGACACACATACACTCTTCATAAACAGGTACCAGGTGAGAGAAACTTACCTTGGTACACATACACTCTTCATAAACAGGTACCAGGTGAGTGAAACTTACTGTGACACACATACACAAGTGTCAGGTGAGTGAAACTTACCTTGACACATATACACTCTTCATACACAGGTACCAAGTGAGTGAAACTTACCTTGACACACATACATTCTTCATAAACAGGTACCAGGTGAGTGAAACTTACTGTGACACACATACACAGGTGAGTGAAACTTACCTTGACACATTTACACTCTTCATAAAAAGGTACCAGGTGAGTGAAACTTACCTTGGCACACATACACGCTTCATAAACAGGTACCAGGTGAGTGAATCTTACTGTGACACACATACACAGGTGTCAGGTGAGTGAAACTTACCTTGACACATATACACTCTTCATACACGGGTACCAGGTGAGTGAAACTTACCTTGACACATATACACTCTTCATAAACAGGTGCCAGGTGAGTAGAACTTACCTTGACACACATACACTCTTCATATACAGGTGTCAGTTGAGTTTAACTTACCATGGCACACAAACATCAACTTAATTTACTAAATATATATTTAAATTATACCTTGATAATATCTTCATGTGCCTGATTAGGACTAAATTCAACTAGTTGCTGAGTTGGTGCTACCTGAAATCACAAGTAAAAACTTAGGTGCAAATAAGATAACCCACTAATATTTTTGTAAATTTTGGTGTTGTTAAACAGACATTTGATCATTGATTTTCAATTAAAACCTTTACATCAATCATTACTGACTGCAAGTCTAGTAACACATGCTTTATCAATGAGGTGAATATTTGTATCAAGCTATATCAAATTTGTTTCAGGGATTTAGATCATTTGGAGCAGTCAGCAGACACTGTGCTAATTTGAACTTTAAACTGTATGGCCTAGACTTGATCTAATACTTGAAAGGACACACAGTTTTGTATGATGCTATTCTTATATCAATGCAACAGAAGATAAAAACAGAGGAAAAAAGATTATAAGAAATATATTGTTTTAATTATACCTGGATGACTTCAGACAGTGCCTGATCAGGGCTAACTACCAGTACATTGTCAGTTGGCACTACCTGTAATATATGCAAATATTTGCTTCTTTAAACCTACATAAGGGTTTCTCCATGACCTAGTGGTCTAAGGCGCTGTCTCAAGATCATTGACCGAAAGCATTAACATTTCGTGTTTACTTTTAGCGGTAAATAGAAAAATCCGAGGATTCCAAATGTTCCAAGTTGATCATGCGCAGTGAAAGGGAACCTTCTTGATATTTAGCCTCTTCCAACAACAATTGTTATGATCAGCTACAATCATTGAGACGAGCTCTCTGATTGGTTGAAAAAAGTATAGGGATGTTAAGGGCATATATTTTTATAGTAAACTTAATTCTGGTTGGATGAAAATGTGAAACTGGTAAATGATGACAATAAAATATAAGTTTATTATGTTTGTGTCAATAAAAAATTAGAATTATTAATTAAATTCATTTTATCAAGGAAACTGCATGGAAAGTAAAATTGTTGAAATTTACTTTTTTTCATGCTGAAAGTGGGGGTACCCAACTTTAGGGGGCAAAAAGTGGTAAAAAGTGGTACTTTTGACCCCATTTTGGGGACATTTTTATTTGAGTCTAGGACAGTACTTTAATATGATATAGGACTTTTTGGTCCGTCAATGTTAGAAAATGTGAAAATTTGGTCAAACGTTATAATGTAAGTCTATGGAAATCGCAACTAAGGCATGAAATCGTAATCTCTGTTGTAACAATATCAATAGGCCTGCCCAGTGACACCCAGTTTTTGGAGCGATTAAGGCGAAAAGACGGCATTTTGTTTCTGGCCAATATACCACCCTCCGGTAATACTTGGCTTTCAATGGACACGTCAGTTGTCTTCTACACCCTCTGGCCTGCCCAGTGACACCCAGTTTTTGATCGTGGCTCATGTAGAAGTCGGTCATCGAGTGTCCCCAACACGGCGACACACACCAGGCAGCAGTCTGTAGGCTGTTTGGAGCGATTAAGGCGAAAAGACGGCATTTTGTTTCTGGCCAATATACCACCCTCCGGTAATACTTGGCTTTCAATGGACACGTCAGTTGTCTTCTACACCCTCTGGCCTGCCCAGTGACACCCAGTTTTTGATCGTGGCTCATGTAGAAGTCGGTCATCGAGTGTCCCCAACACGGCGACACACACCAGGCAGCAGTCTGTAGGCTGTTTGGAGCGATTAAGGCGAAAAGACGGCATTTTGTTTCTGGCCAATATACCACCCTCCGGTAATACTTGGCTTTCAATGGACACGTCAGTTGTCTTCTACACCCTCTGGCCTGCCCAGTGACACCCAGTTTTTGATCGTGGCTCATGTAGAAGTCGGTCATCGAGTGTCCCCAACACGGCGACACACACCAGGCAGCAGTCTGTAGGCTGTTTGGAGCGATTAAGGCGAAAAGACGGCATTTTGTTTCTGGCCAATATACCACCCTCCGGTAATACTTGGCTTTCAATGGACACGTCAGTTGTCTTCTACACCCTCTGGCCTGCCCAGTGACACCCAGTTTTTGATCGTGGCTCATGTAGAAGTCGGTCATCGAGTGTCCCCAACACGGCGACACACACCAGGCAGCAGTCTGTAGGCTGTTTGGAGCGATTAAGGCGAAAAGACGGCATTTTGTTTCTGGCCAATATACCACCCTCCGGTAATACTTGGCTTTCAATGGACACGTCAGTTGTCTTCTACACCCTCTGGCCTGCCCAGTGACACCCAGTTTTTGATCGTGGCTCATGTAGAAGTCGGTCATCGAGTGTCCCCAACACGGCGACACACACCAGGCAGCAGTCTGTAGGCTGTTTGGAGCGATTAAGGCGAAAAGACGGCATTTTGTTTCTGGCCAATATACCACCCTCCGGTAATACTTGGCTTTCAATGGACACGTCAGTTGTCTTCTACACCCTCTGGCCTGCCCAGTGACACCCAGTTTTTGATCGTGGCTCATGTAGAAGTCGGTCATCGAGTGTCCCCAACACGGCGACACACACCAGGCAGCAGTCTGTAGGCTGTTTGGAGCGATTAAGGCGAAAAGACGGCATTTTGTTTCTGGCCAATATACCACCCTCCGGTAATACTTGGCTTTCAATGGACACGTCAGTTGTCTTCTACACCCTCTGGCCTGCCCAGTGACACCCAGTTTTTGATCGTGGCTCATGTAGAAGTCGGTCATCGAGTGTCCCCAACACGGCGACACACACCAGGCAGCAGTCTGTAGGCTGTTTGGAGCGATTAAGGCGAAAAGACGGCATTTTGTTTCTGGCCAATATACCACCCTCCGGTAATACTTGGCTTTCAATGGACACGTCAGTTGTCTTCTACACCCTCTGGCCTGCCCAGTGACACCCAGTTTTTGATCGTGGCTCATGTAGAAGTCGGTCATCGAGTGTCCCCAACACGGCGACACACACCAGGCAGCAGTCTGTAGGCTGTTTGGAGCGATTAAGGCGAAAAGACGGCATTTTGTTTCTGGCCAATATACCACCCTCCGGTAATACTTGGCTTTCAATGGACACGTCAGTTGTCTTCTACACCCTCTGGCCTGCCCAGTGACACCCAGTTTTTGATCGTGGCTCATGTAGAAGTCGGTCATCGAGTGTCCCCAACACGGCGACACACACCAGGCAGCAGTCTGTAGGCTGTTTGGAGCGATTAAGGCGAAAAGACGGCATTTTGTTTCTGGCCAATATACCACCCTCCGGTAATACTTGGCTTTCAATGGACACGTCAGTTGTCTTCTACACCCTCTGGCCTGCCCAGTGACACCCAGTTTTTGATCGTGGCTCATGTAGAAGTCGGTCATCGAGTGTCCCCAACACGGCGACACACACCAGGCAGCAGTCTGTAGGCTGTTTGGAGCGATTAAGGCGAAAAGACGGCATTTTGTTTCTGGCCAATATACCACCCTCCGGTAATACTTGGCTTTCAATGGACACGTCAGTTGTCTTCTACACCCTCTGGCCTGCCCAGTGACACCCAGTTTTTGATCGTGGCTCATGTAGAAGTCGGTCATCGAGTGTCCCCAACACGGCGACACACACCAGGCAGCAGTCTGTAGGCTGTTTGGAGCGATTAAGGCGAAAAGACGGCATTTTGTTTCTGGCCAATATACCACCCTCCGGTAATACTTGGCTTTCAATGGACACGTCAGTTGTCTTCTACACCCTCTGGCCTGCCCAGTGACACCCAGTTTTTGATCGTGGCTCATGTAGAAGTCGGTCATCGAGTGTCCCCAACACGGCGACACACACCAGGCAGCAGTCTGTAGGCTGTTTGGAGCGATTAAGGCGAAAAGACGGCATTTTGTTTCTGGCCAATATACCACCCTCCGGTAATACTTGGCTTTCAATGGACACGTCAGTTGTCTTCTACACCCTCTGGCCTGCCCAGTGACACCCAGTTTTTGATCGTGGCTCATGTAGAAGTCGGTCATCGAGTGTCCCCAACACGGCGACACACACCAGGCAGCAGTCTGTAGGCTGTTTGGAGCGATTAAGGCGAAAAGACGGCATTTTGTTTCTGGCCAATATACCACCCTCCGGTAATACTTGGCTTTCAATGGACACGTCAGTTGTCTTCTACACCCTCTGGCCTGCCCAGTGACACCCAGTTTTTGATCGTGGCTCATGTAGAAGTCGGTCATCGAGTGTCCCCAACACGGCGACACACACCAGGCAGCAGTCTGTAGGCTGTTTGGAGCGATTAAGGCGAAAAGACGGCATTTTGTTTCTGGCCAATATACCACCCTCCGGTAATACTTGGCTTTCAATGGACACGTCAGTTGTCTTCTACACCCTCTGGCCTGCCCAGTGACACCCAGTTTTTGATCGTGGCTCATGTAGAAGTCGGTCATCGAGTGTCCCCAACACGGCGACACACACCAGGCAGCAGTCTGTAGGCTGTTTGGAGCGATTAAGGCGAAAAGACGGCATTTTGTTTCTGGCCAATATACCACCCTCCGGTAATACTTGGCTTTCAATGGACACGTCAGTTGTCTTCTACACCCTCTGGCCTGCCCAGTGACACCCAGTTTTTGATCGTGGCTCATGTAGAAGTCGGTCATCGAGTGTCCCCAACACGGCGACACACACCAGGCAGCAGTCTGTAGGCTGTTTGGAGCGATTAAGGCGAAAAGACGGCATTTTGTTTCTGGCCAATATACCACCCTCCGGTAATACTTGGCTTTCAATGGACACGTCAGTTGTCTTCTACACCCTCTGGCCTGCCCAGTGACACCCAGTTTTTGATCGTGGCTCATGTAGAAGTCGGTCATCGAGTGTCCCCAACACGGCGACACACACCAGGCAGCAGTCTGTAGGCTGTTTGGAGCGATTAAGGCGAAAAGACGGCATTTTGTTTCTGGCCAATATACCACCCTCCGGTAATACTTGGCTTTCAATGGACACGTCAGTTGTCTTCTACACCCTCTGGCCTGCCCAGTGACACCCAGTTTTTGATCGTGGCTCATGTAGAAGTCGGTCATCGAGTGTCCCCAACACGGCGACACACACCAGGCAGCAGTCTGTAGGCTGTTTGGAGCGATTAAGGCGAAAAGACGGCATTTTGTTTCTGGCCAATATACCACCCTCCGGTAATACTTGGCTTTCAATGGACACGTCAGTTGTCTTCTACACCCTCTGGCCTGCCCAGTGACACCCAGTTTTTGATCGTGGCTCATGTAGAAGTCGGTCATCGAGTGTCCCCAACACGGCGACACACACCAGGCAGCAGTCTGTAGGCTGTTTGGAGCGATTAAGGCGAAAAGACGGCATTTTGTTTCTGGCCAATATACCACCCTCCGGTAATACTTGGCTTTCAATGGACACGTCAGTTGTCTTCTACACCCTCTGGCCTGCCCAGTGACACCCAGTTTTTGATCGTGGCTCATGTAGAAGTCGGTCATCGAGTGTCCCCAACACGGCGACACACACCAGGCAGCAGTCTGTAGGCTGTTTGGAGCGATTAAGGCGAAAAGACGGCATTTTGTTTCTGGCCAATATACCACCCTCCGGTAATACTTGGCTTTCAATGGACACGTCAGTTGTCTTCTACACCCTCTGGCCTGCCCAGTGACACCCAGTTTTTGATCGTGGCTCATGTAGAAGTCGGTCATCGAGTGTCCCCAACACGGCGACACACACCAGGCAGCAGTCTGTAGGCTGTTTGGAGCGATTAAGGCGAAAAGACGGCATTTTGTTTCTGGCCAATATACCACCCTCCGGTAATACTTGGCTTTCAATGGACACGTCAGTTGTCTTCTACACCCTCTGGCCTGCCCAGTGACACCCAGTTTTTGATCGTGGCTCATGTAGAAGTCGGTCATCGAGTGTCCCCAACACGGCGACACACACCAGGCAGCAGTCTGTAGGCTGTTTGGAGCGATTAAGGCGAAAAGACGGCATTTTGTTTCTGGCCAATATACCACCCTCCGGTAATACTTGGCTTTCAATGGACACGTCAGTTGTCTTCTACACCCTCTGGCCTGCCCAGTGACACCCAGTTTTTGATCGTGGCTCATGTAGAAGTCGGTCATCGAGTGTCCCCAACACGGCGACACACACCAGGCAGCAGTCTGTAGGCTGTTTGGAGCGATTAAGGCGAAAAGACGGCATTTTGTTTCTGGCCAATATACCACCCTCCGGTAATACTTGGCTTTCAATGGACACGTCAGTTGTCTTCTACACCCTCTGGCCTGCCCAGTGACACCCAGTTTTTGATCGTGGCTCATGTAGAAGTCGGTCATCGAGTGTCCCCAACACGGCGACACACACCAGGCAGCAGTCTGTAGGCTGTTTGGAGCGATTAAGGCGAAAAGACGGCATTTTGTTTCTGGCCAATATACCACCCTCCGGTAATACTTGGCTTTCAATGGACACGTCAGTTGTCTTCTACACCCTCTGGCCTGCCCAGTGACACCCAGTTTTTGATCGTGGCTCATGTAGAAGTCGGTCATCGAGTGTCCCCAACACGGCGACACACACCAGGCAGCAGTCTGTAGGCTGTTTGGAGCGATTAAGGCGAAAAGACGGCATTTTGTTTCTGGCCAATATACCACCCTCCGGTAATACTTGGCTTTCAATGGACACGTCAGTTGTCTTCTACACCCTCTGGCCTGCCCAGTGACACCCAGTTTTTGATCGTGGCTCATGTAGAAGTCGGTCATCGAGTGTCCCCAACACGGCGACACACACCAGGCAGCAGTCTGTAGGCTGTTTGGAGCGATTAAGGCGAAAAGACGGCATTTTGTTTCTGGCCAATATACCACCCTCCGGTAATACTTGGCTTTCAATGGACACGTCAGTTGTCTTCTACACCCTCTGGCCTGCCCAGTGACACCCAGTTTTTGATCGTGGCTCATGTAGAAGTCGGTCATCGAGTGTCCCCAACACGGCGACACACACCAGGCAGCAGTCTGTAGGCTGTTTGGAGCGATTAAGGCGAAAAGACGGCATTTTGTTTCTGGCCAATATACCACCCTCCGGTAATACTTGGCTTTCAATGGACACGTCAGTTGTCTTCTACACCCTCTGGCCTGCCCAGTGACACCCAGTTTTTGATCGTGGCTCATGTAGAAGTCGGTCATCGAGTGTCCCCAACACGGCGACACACACCAGGCAGCAGTCTGTAGGCTGTTTGGAGCGATTAAGGCGAAAAGACGGCATTTTGTTTCTGGCCAATATACCACCCTCCGGTAATACTTGGCTTTCAATGGACACGTCAGTTGTCTTCTACACCCTCTGGCCTGCCCAGTGACACCCAGTTTTTGATCGTGGCTCATGTAGAAGTCGGTCATCGAGTGTCCCCAACACGGCGACACACACCAGGCAGCAGTCTGTAGGCTGTTTGGAGCGATTAAGGCGAAAAGACGGCATTTTGTTTCTGGCCAATATACCACCCTCCGGTAATACTTGGCTTTCAATGGACACGTCAGTTGTCTTCTACACCCTCTGGCCTGCCCAGTGACACCCAGTTTTTGATCGTGGCTCATGTAGAAGTCGGTCATCGAGTGTCCCCAACACGGCGACACACACCAGGCAGCAGTCTGTAGGCTGTTTGGAGCGATTAAGGCGAAAAGACGGCATTTTGTTTCTGGCCAATATACCACCCTCCGGTAATACTTGGCTTTCAATGGACACGTCAGTTGTCTTCTACACCCTCTGGCCTGCCCAGTGACACCCAGTTTTTGATCGTGGCTCATGTAGAAGTCGGTCATCGAGTGTCCCCAACACGGCGACACACACCAGGCAGCAGTCTGTAGGCTGTTTGGAGCGATTAAGGCGAAAAGACGGCATTTTGTTTCTGGCCAATATACCACCCTCCGGTAATACTTGGCTTTCAATGGACACGTCAGTTGTCTTCTACACCCTCTGGCCTGCCCAGTGACACCCAGTTTTTGATCGTGGCTCATGTAGAAGTCGGTCATCGAGTGTCCCCAACACGGCGACACACACCAGGCAGCAGTCTGTAGGCTGTTTGGAGCGATTAAGGCGAAAAGACGGCATTTTGTTTCTGGCCAATATACCACCCTCCGGTAATACTTGGCTTTCAATGGACACGTCAGTTGTCTTCTACACCCTCTGGCCTGCCCAGTGACACCCAGTTTTTGATCGTGGCTCATGTAGAAGTCGGTCATCGAGTGTCCCCAACACGGCGACACACACCAGGCAGCAGTCTGTAGGCTGTTTGGAGCGATTAAGGCGAAAAGACGGCATTTTGTTTCTGGCCAATATACCACCCTCCGGTAATACTTGGCTTTCAATGGACACGTCAGTTGTCTTCTACACCCTCTGGCCTGCCCAGTGACACCCAGTTTTTGATCGTGGCTCATGTAGAAGTCGGTCATCGAGTGTCCCCAACACGGCGACACACACCAGGCAGCAGTCTGTAGGCTGTTTGGAGCGATTAAGGCGAAAAGACGGCATTTTGTTTCTGGCCAATATACCACCCTCCGGTAATACTTGGCTTTCAATGGACACGTCAGTTGTCTTCTACACCCTCTGGCCTGCCCAGTGACACCCAGTTTTTGATCGTGGCTCATGTAGAAGTCGGTCATCGAGTGTCCCCAACACGGCGACACACACCAGGCAGCAGTCTGTAGGCTGTTTGGAGCGATTAAGGCGAAAAGACGGCATTTTGTTTCTGGCCAATATACCACCCTCCGGTAATACTTGGCTTTCAATGGACACGTCAGTTGTCTTCTACACCCTCTGGCCTGCCCAGTGACACCCAGTTTTTGATCGTGGCTCATGTAGAAGTCGGTCATCGAGTGTCCCCAACACGGCGACACACACCAGGCAGCAGTCTGTAGGCTGTTTGGAGCGATTAAGGCGAAAAGACGGCATTTTGTTTCTGGCCAATATACCACCCTCCGGTAATACTTGGCTTTCAATGGACACGTCAGTTGTCTTCTACACCCTCTGGCCTGCCCAGTGACACCCAGTTTTTGATCGTGGCTCATGTAGAAGTCGGTCATCGAGTGTCCCCAACACGGCGACACACACCAGGCAGCAGTCTGTAGGCTGTTTGGAGCGATTAAGGCGAAAAGACGGCATTTTGTTTCTGGCCAATATACCACCCTCCGGTAATACTTGGCTTTCAATGGACACGTCAGTTGTCTTCTACACCCTCTGGCCTGCCCAGTGACACCCAGTTTTTGATCGTGGCTCATGTAGAAGTCGGTCATCGAGTGTCCCCAACACGGCGACACACACCAGGCAGCAGTCTGTAGGCTGTTTGGAGCGATTAAGGCGAAAAGACGGCATTTTGTTTCTGGCCAATATACCACCCTCCGGTAATACTTGGCTTTCAATGGACACGTCAGTTGTCTTCTACACCCTCTGGCCTGCCCAGTGACACCCAGTTTTTGATCGTGGCTCATGTAGAAGTCGGTCATCGAGTGTCCCCAACACGGCGACACACACCAGGCAGCAGTCTGTAGGCTGTTTGGAGCGATTAAGGCGAAAAGACGGCATTTTGTTTCTGGCCAATATACCACCCTCCGGTAATACTTGGCTTTCAATGGACACGTCAGTTGTCTTCTACACCCTCTGGCCTGCCCAGTGACACCCAGTTTTTGATCGTGGCTCATGTAGAAGTCGGTCATCGAGTGTCCCCAACACGGCGACACACACCAGGCAGCAGTCTGTAGGCTGTTTGGAGCGATTAAGGCGAAAAGACGGCATTTTGTTTCTGGCCAATATACCACCCTCCGGTAATACTTGGCTTTCAATGGACACGTCAGTTGTCTTCTACACCCTCTGGCCTGCCCAGTGACACCCAGTTTTTGATCGTGGCTCATGTAGAAGTCGGTCATCGAGTGTCCCCAACACGGCGACACACACCAGGCAGCAGTCTGTAGGCTGTTTGGAGCGATTAAGGCGAAAAGACGGCATTTTGTTTCTGGCCAATATACCACCCTCCGGTAATACTTGGCTTTCAATGGACACGTCAGTTGTCTTCTACACCCTCTGGCCTGCCCAGTGACACCCAGTTTTTGATCGTGGCTCATGTAGAAGTCGGTCATCGAGTGTCCCCAACACGGCGACACACACCAGGCAGCAGTCTGTAGGCTGTTTGGAGCGATTAAGGCGAAAAGACGGCATTTTGTTTCTGGCCAATATACCACCCTCCGGTAATACTTGGCTTTCAATGGACACGTCAGTTGTCTTCTACACCCTCTGGCCTGCCCAGTGACACCCAGTTTTTGATCGTGGCTCATGTAGAAGTCGGTCATCGAGTGTCCCCAACACGGCGACACACACCAGGCAGCAGTCTGTAGGCTGTTTGGAGCGATTAAGGCGAAAAGACGGCATTTTGTTTCTGGCCAATATACCACCCTCCGGTAATACTTGGCTTTCAATGGACACGTCAGTTGTCTTCTACACCCTCTGGCCTGCCCAGTGACACCCAGTTTTTGATCGTGGCTCATGTAGAAGTCGGTCATCGAGTGTCCCCAACACGGCGACACACACCAGGCAGCAGTCTGTAGGCTGTTTGGAGCGATTAAGGCGAAAAGACGGCATTTTGTTTCTGGCCAATATACCACCCTCCGGTAATACTTGGCTTTCAATGGACACGTCAGTTGTCTTCTACACCCTCTGGCCTGCCCAGTGACACCCAGTTTTTGATCGTGGCTCATGTAGAAGTCGGTCATCGAGTGTCCCCAACACGGCGACACACACCAGGCAGCAGTCTGTAGGCTGTTTGGAGCGATTAAGGCGAAAAGACGGCATTTTGTTTCTGGCCAATATACCACCCTCCGGTAATACTTGGCTTTCAATGGACACGTCAGTTGTCTTCTACACCCTCTGGCCTGCCCAGTGACACCCAGTTTTTGATCGTGGCTCATGTAGAAGTCGGTCATCGAGTGTCCCCAACACGGCGACACACACCAGGCAGCAGTCTGTAGGCTGTTTGGAGCGATTAAGGCGAAAAGACGGCATTTTGTTTCTGGCCAATATACCACCCTCCGGTAATACTTGGCTTTCAATGGACACGTCAGTTGTCTTCTACACCCTCTGGCCTGCCCAGTGACACCCAGTTTTTGATCGTGGCTCATGTAGAAGTCGGTCATCGAGTGTCCCCAACACGGCGACACACACCAGGCAGCAGTCTGTAGGCTGTTTGGAGCGATTAAGGCGAAAAGACGGCATTTTGTTTCTGGCCAATATACCACCCTCCGGTAATACTTGGCTTTCAATGGACACGTCAGTTGTCTTCTACACCCTCTGGCCTGCCCAGTGACACCCAGTTTTTGATCGTGGCTCATGTAGAAGTCGGTCATCGAGTGTCCCCAACACGGCGACACACACCAGGCAGCAGTCTGTAGGCTGTTTGGAGCGATTAAGGCGAAAAGACGGCATTTTGTTTCTGGCCAATATACCACCCTCCGGTAATACTTGGCTTTCAATGGACACGTCAGTTGTCTTCTACACCCTCTGGCCTGCCCAGTGACACCCAGTTTTTGATCGTGGCTCATGTAGAAGTCGGTCATCGAGTGTCCCCAACACGGCGACACACACCAGGCAGCAGTCTGTAGGCTGTTTGGAGCGATTAAGGCGAAAAGACGGCATTTTGTTTCTGGCCAATATACCACCCTCCGGTAATACTTGGCTTTCAATGGACACGTCAGTTGTCTTCTACACCCTCTGGCCTGCCCAGTGACACCCAGTTTTTGATCGTGGCTCATGTAGAAGTCGGTCATCGAGTGTCCCCAACACGGCGACACACACCAGGCAGCAGTCTGTAGGCTGTTTGGAGCGATTAAGGCGAAAAGACGGCATTTTGTTTCTGGCCAATATACCACCCTCCGGTAATACTTGGCTTTCAATGGACACGTCAGTTGTCTTCTACACCCTCTGGCCTGCCCAGTGACACCCAGTTTTTGATCGTGGCTCATGTAGAAGTCGGTCATCGAGTGTCCCCAACACGGCGACACACACCAGGCAGCAGTCTGTAGGCTGTTTGGAGCGATTAAGGCGAAAAGACGGCATTTTGTTTCTGGCCAATATACCACCCTCCGGTAATACTTGGCTTTCAATGGACACGTCAGTTGTCTTCTACACCCTCTGGCCTGCCCAGTGACACCCAGTTTTTGATCGTGGCTCATGTAGAAGTCGGTCATCGAGTGTCCCCAACACGGCGACACACACCAGGCAGCAGTCTGTAGGCTGTTTGGAGCGATTAAGGCGAAAAGACGGCATTTTGTTTCTGGCCAATATACCACCCTCCGGTAATACTTGGCTTTCAATGGACACGTCAGTTGTCTTCTACACCCTCTGGCCTGCCCAGTGACACCCAGTTTTTGATCGTGGCTCATGTAGAAGTCGGTCATCGAGTGTCCCCAACACGGCGACACACACCAGGCAGCAGTCTGTAGGCTGTTTGGAGCGATTAAGGCGAAAAGACGGCATTTTGTTTCTGGCCAATATACCACCCTCCGGTAATACTTGGCTTTCAATGGACACGTCAGTTGTCTTCTACACCCTCTGGCCTGCCCAGTGACACCCAGTTTTTGATCGTGGCTCATGTAGAAGTCGGTCATCGAGTGTCCCCAACACGGCGACACACACCAGGCAGCAGTCTGTAGGCTGTTTGGAGCGATTAAGGCGAAAAGACGGCATTTTGTTTCTGGCCAATATACCACCCTCCGGTAATACTTGGCTTTCAATGGACACGTCAGTTGTCTTCTACACCCTCTGGCCTGCCCAGTGACACCCAGTTTTTGATCGTGGCTCATGTAGAAGTCGGTCATCGAGTGTCCCCAACACGGCGACACACACCAGGCAGCAGTCTGTAGGCTGTTTGGAGCGATTAAGGCGAAAAGACGGCATTTTGTTTCTGGCCAATATACCACCCTCCGGTAATACTTGGCTTTCAATGGACACGTCAGTTGTCTTCTACACCCTCTGGCCTGCCCAGTGACACCCAGTTTTTGATCGTGGCTCATGTAGAAGTCGGTCATCGAGTGTCCCCAACACGGCGACACACACCAGGCAGCAGTCTGTAGGCTGTTTGGAGCGATTAAGGCGAAAAGACGGCATTTTGTTTCTGGCCAATATACCACCCTCCGGTAATACTTGGCTTTCAATGGACACGTCAGTTGTCTTCTACACCCTCTGGCCTGCCCAGTGACACCCAGTTTTTGATCGTGGCTCATGTAGAAGTCGGTCATCGAGTGTCCCCAACACGGCGACACACACCAGGCAGCAGTCTGTAGGCTGTTTGGAGCGATTAAGGCGAAAAGACGGCATTTTGTTTCTGGCCAATATACCACCCTCCGGTAATACTTGGCTTTCAATGGACACGTCAGTTGTCTTCTACACCCTCTGGCCTGCCCAGTGACACCCAGTTTTTGATCGTGGCTCATGTAGAAGTCGGTCATCGAGTGTCCCCAACACGGCGACACACACCAGGCAGCAGTCTGTAGGCTGTTTGGAGCGATTAAGGCGAAAAGACGGCATTTTGTTTCTGGCCAATATACCACCCTCCGGTAATACTTGGCTTTCAATGGACACGTCAGTTGTCTTCTACACCCTCTGGCCTGCCCAGTGACACCCAGTTTTTGATCGTGGCTCATGTAGAAGTCGGTCATCGAGTGTCCCCAACACGGCGACACACACCAGGCAGCAGTCTGTAGGCTGTTTGGAGCGATTAAGGCGAAAAGACGGCATTTTGTTTCTGGCCAATATACCACCCTCCGGTAATACTTGGCTTTCAATGGACACGTCAGTTGTCTTCTACACCCTCTGGCCTGCCCAGTGACACCCAGTTTTTGATCGTGGCTCATGTAGAAGTCGGTCATCGAGTGTCCCCAACACGGCGACACACACCAGGCAGCAGTCTGTAGGCTGTTTGGAGCGATTAAGGCGAAAAGACGGCATTTTGTTTCTGGCCAATATACCACCCTCCGGTAATACTTGGCTTTCAATGGACACGTCAGTTGTCTTCTACACCCTCTGGCCTGCCCAGTGACACCCAGTTTTTGATCGTGGCTCATGTAGAAGTCGGTCATCGAGTGTCCCCAACACGGCGACACACACCAGGCAGCAGTCTGTAGGCTGTTTGGAGCGATTAAGGCGAAAAGACGGCATTTTGTTTCTGGCCAATATACCACCCTCCGGTAATACTTGGCTTTCAATGGACACGTCAGTTGTCTTCTACACCCTCTGGCCTGCCCAGTGACACCCAGTTTTTGATCGTGGCTCATGTAGAAGTCGGTCATCGAGTGTCCCCAACACGGCGACACACACCAGGCAGCAGTCTGTAGGCTGTTTGGAGCGATTAAGGCGAAAAGACGGCATTTTGTTTCTGGCCAATATACCACCCTCCGGTAATACTTGGCTTTCAATGGACACGTCAGTTGTCTTCTACACCCTCTGGCCTGCCCAGTGACACCCAGTTTTTGATCGTGGCTCATGTAGAAGTCGGTCATCGAGTGTCCCCAACACGGCGACACACACCAGGCAGCAGTCTGTAGGCTGTTTGGAGCGATTAAGGCGAAAAGACGGCATTTTGTTTCTGGCCAATATACCACCCTCCGGTAATACTTGGCTTTCAATGGACACGTCAGTTGTCTTCTACACCCTCTGGCCTGCCCAGTGACACCCAGTTTTTGATCGTGGCTCATGTAGAAGTCGGTCATCGAGTGTCCCCAACACGGCGACACACACCAGGCAGCAGTCTGTAGGCTGTTTGGAGCGATTAAGGCGAAAAGACGGCATTTTGTTTCTGGCCAATATACCACCCTCCGGTAATACTTGGCTTTCAATGGACACGTCAGTTGTCTTCTACACCCTCTGGCCTGCCCAGTGACACCCAGTTTTTGATCGTGGCTCATGTAGAAGTCGGTCATCGAGTGTCCCCAACACGGCGACACACACCAGGCAGCAGTCTGTAGGCTGTTTGGAGCGATTAAGGCGAAAAGACGGCATTTTGTTTCTGGCCAATATACCACCCTCCGGTAATACTTGGCTTTCAATGGACACGTCAGTTGTCTTCTACACCCTCTGGCCTGCCCAGTGACACCCAGTTTTTGATCGTGGCTCATGTAGAAGTCGGTCATCGAGTGTCCCCAACACGGCGACACACACCAGGCAGCAGTCTGTAGGCTGTTTGGAGCGATTAAGGCGAAAAGACGGCATTTTGTTTCTGGCCAATATACCACCCTCCGGTAATACTTGGCTTTCAATGGACACGTCAGTTGTCTTCTACACCCTCTGGCCTGCCCAGTGACACCCAGTTTTTGATCGTGGCTCATGTAGAAGTCGGTCATCGAGTGTCCCCAACACGGCGACACACACCAGGCAGCAGTCTGTAGGCTGTTTGGAGCGATTAAGGCGAAAAGACGGCATTTTGTTTCTGGCCAATATACCACCCTCCGGTAATACTTGGCTTTCAATGGACACGTCAGTTGTCTTCTACACCCTCTGGCCTGCCCAGTGACACCCAGTTTTTGATCGTGGCTCATGTAGAAGTCGGTCATCGAGTGTCCCCAACACGGCGACACACACCAGGCAGCAGTCTGTAGGCTGTTTGGAGCGATTAAGG